>BPTQ01000006.1:22512122-22588534 GCA_019973895.1 Chrysanthemum seticuspe
AATTTGTACGTTTATATCCTGTTGTAGTGTTATTTACTTATTATTTGTATTGAGTCATGAGGGCACCAGACACTATCCTAGACAATATCACTATGTTCGAGAGCAAGTCGAGATAGGTGAAATTGAGTTGCTCAAAGTTCACACATATGATAACCTAGCAGATCCGTTAACGAATGCCTTTCCTGGTGAAAAACTTAATCATTTGTCTGATAAGTTTGGACTTCATTTAGCTAGTAGTTTCATGCCCATCTGTGACTAAGTATTTTAGATAAAAGGATATTGTAAACATTATTATTGGAATGAAATAAAGTATTTTGTTATGTTTATTATTCATTTATTGTGATGTTGTCCTATATTTGCATGTTTAAATCCTTGAATAACTTAAGTTATTCTAAATAGTCCGTTGTCAATCAATAACATGGGAATGATATTGAATTAAGACAAATCTGAGTATTAGTTAGAATATACTTGAAAGTATATTGATGCGTAGCATGACTAATTTCAGATGATATTTAATGAATTGAATATAGGACTTATCCCACCCACATGATGATACTTTATGGATCTTTGTCATTAAGTATATCATGGATATTTATCCTCTGACTTGAGATACAAGAGATATGTCATGGATGTAGTGCATTTTTGTGAAGCAATCTAACGCTACACGTAACTGGTAGTTATAAGGGTTGTTTTCAGAAGTGTTGCGAAATTTATGGATCCTGCTTGTAGTCAAAATGGGATTTGTTTCCTTCAAATTTATTTTGAAGTATAATACTACTGGGCCCCTTGTAGGATTGTTAAGATGTTTGTATGGCCATACCCAAGGTCTTCTGTTCAGAAGAATTGGTAATCTTAATAAATCATATAAAGCGAGAAACATAATAGTTAATTAAGAAATGAGTGAGATCCATATTCTTATTAACATGGTATTAGAAACAAAAGGAAGAATATGATGATGAATCATCAAACTTGGTTTTTCTACAGAAAACTATACACGAGTTGTACCGGGGGCATTGGCGTGTTGCTAGACGCTAACCAATGTCATTTCACGTTTTGTAAACATATCCAAGTGGGAGCTGTTGGAAATGTATATATTTACAAACATGTGATTGTCCGGATTCGAACTCGTGACCACGGGATTGCACACATTAGCGAATGAGAATTAAAGTTAATAATTAATGTTTATGTTTACGATTAATTATTGCACATTAAGTCCGATTAACGATCGTTAAGTATTTAACGGAAAAATGACTAACGACCGTTAAATGAAAAGAGAAGGACTAGTAATAGAATATCTTGAAAGAAAAGTTATGGGTTTTCTTGTGGGCTTGTCCCATGGCCGGCCACAAGGGGTTATCCCAACCTAATCCCTAACTTGTTCCCAAAGGGATCCATCTACTATATAAAGAGGGTTAGGTTCTAGGGTTTCACACACTTGTGCATTGATTTAACCCTAGATCTCTCCTCTCCTCTCTCTTGTCCCATTCTCGGCCGAACACCCCAATTGTAAGGGAGTTTGGTTTCGTTTTTCTTAAAACGAGGACTTGTGTTAGATCTAGCAATCGCTTGATTCGTTGGTTAATTCGTGTGTACAAGAACGTGGTTGTAAGACATTATTCTTACACCAATTAGTACTTCTTTGTTTTGCTCAAGGGGTTTCACATTCGCAAGAGGTACGTTACGCATACTTTCAGTTAATTAATTTATTTGTTTTGATCTTTAGTCTTCCGCTGTGTACTCTTGATGTCTTTATGTTTTATTATATTTTATATATCATAAACTCAACACAAGCCACATATATAGTTTCAAAATATTTTGATTCTAAAATAACACAGACAACATGTTACTATTACATCTACTTACTACTGCGCCATTTTAATTAACACTGACACTTTGAAATACCTAGGACTAACTCAATGGTGACTGCTACCATTGTAGGCGAGCGTGGGCAAGCAATGGCGAGGTGTTCCAGCCGATGTTTTGAAAGGCTCAAGGCGCACTAAGGCGCAAAGGGGGCAAAGAGCCTCGAGTCGAGGCGCATTCCAAGGCGCGAGATTCATGAATGCGAGGCGCACTAAATACATTAAGTTTTTATAACATATGTGACCATTTATGTAGCTTAAATAACAAAAAATAACATCAAAATACTTAATACATGGCACATATTGCCATTATAAAGATTAAAATGGATTAGTTGTCACTTCTAAAACAGATCAACTCTTTGCTCGATGACCTATATAGAGATTAAAATTCATATCAGACTACATATGCTTGTGTCCTACACTTGTAGACTTACATCTAACAAAGGTCACAATTTAACCCAAAATATCAAGCAAGCAGCGTATTAATATTCAAGGCACAATGCCACATTTTCATGATAATATGTCATAAAGAAAATACTTAATGGAACAACGTAACTTCTTAAAGAAAATTTCAATCAATAAAATAAACATAAAATCAATTCAAATTTACAAATCATACAAACACACACCCTATGAATTAAAAGGCCCATGTATATAACTTATAAGGCCCAGTTTTCTTATCCTAATATTTAAAAAAAGAACCCAAAAACCCGTTAAATCTCCGAGGCGAAAAAATCCCCAAGGCGCAAAGGCGCAAAAATCCCCAAGGCGCGCGATTTTTGTGGGATTCATGCATGTCGTGAGCCTCGATCTAAACAAATCCCAAAGGCTAGAGCCTCGTGCGACTTAGCGCCTAGGCGCGATTTTGACAACTATCTTCCAGCTCATATCAGAATATTGGAAGCGCACGGCCAACCACCCAAGGTTATCCAAATACTAATATGTTGCACTTACATTTAAAAGCATTTATACTTTTCACATTATTTTCAGTTCAATGCTTCTGATGAGAGGATAAAATCCGTACGGAAAATGATCATGCCTGTCACAGTTGAGCAAAGAAAAGCAGCACAGGTGGCTGTAAAATTTAATTGTAATAAAGGGAACCCATGTAGTAGAATAAGATTAAAAGATGTTAAGTGTTGTATAATTCTTAGCAATATATTCGTTATGTTGACGTCTTAGAGATAGATTAACTGGCTTTACTTGGTAGTGAAATGGTATAAATTTTTTTTGAGGCATTGAATGATTTAGTACACGAATAATGCGATTTATTCGCTTTGCTACTTTGGTATGTGTAGTAGTTTCTACATTTTGTTTTATCGGAAGTTCTCATGCTATAACTCACCATTTTTGCTTTTTGTGGACTATCTATATTACTATTATGTTGGTGCACAAGTAATGAGTATTTTAGATATCTAATTCATTCCCCCGAAGAGTTATGATGATTTAAGGATATTGAAGGACGATAATATTATACTGTATGGTCGCTTTTCTTGATATCAGTTATCTTAGTTAACTAATCAAATGGTGAAGACTTAACCTTGACCTGAAATTCTTAGAGCTATTAAGTTTGTTAATATTCCGTCTTATCGTACTAGTGTGGCTAAATCGTTTGGGAAAGTGGATTTAGAGGACGGGAGCATAGATTTAGGGCCCGTTTGGTTTACGCGGTTAGCTTGGGTTTGGGTTAAAAAAATGGACCCCACTTCATTTTCAACCGATTGGTATGACATGGGTTTGGCTTTAATCATAAATATGAGGGAGTGAGGTAAAGTTGGGTGGTATGTAAGGTTTTATGACAAAACATGGACCTCACATTATTTTCTCTCTATTTTTCTCCTCTCACTTTTTATTTAAATAATTTATAAATCATATTTTAAAATATAAAATAATTTTAAATATTTGTCTCTCTTACATCAAATCCAAATCTAAATCCTAATCCAAATTCAAATCTAAATCCAAATCCAAATCCTAAACCCACCTACAAACCAAACGGGCACTTACTCAGAGGCAATTCCCTCATTGTTGATTGATCACATTATATTATTATTTTTTAACATTAGATTTCTACTTATCACATCTTTTAATAGAATTATTTTTTTATTACAGAATATTGTTACACGATGAACATAACAGAAAAGAGTGATGTCTATAGTTACGGGGTCGTGTTGTTAGAGAGATCTTAACTGGACGTAGTGTAGTTGAGAATCGGCTTAGAGAACGTTCACATATAGTTGAGTGGGTGAAAAAGAACATAGGAAGTTTTGAACCAGGAGTGACTATTCACGTATGTATATATTTTCTTTTATGCCCCAACTATAATGGATAGTGTATTTTTTTCTTTTTACGTTAATGACTCACCGAAACTTTTTTTTGTTGTCAACATTATATTAAGTTTCACAATATCTTAAAAAATATGTCGCTAATTTTATATGTAATAATTTCTTAAAACTAGCCGTCTAACGGAAGGGCTTGTAACTACACAAATACTACAATAAATGTCGTGTACAAAGAGGTTCTCCATAGATTATGAATATTCTTAAGGTTGTTATGTGTTTTGTATATAGAGTTTTTATAACTTCTAATAACTTTTAAGTTGCAAAGTTGCTGTTATATCTACTAATTCTTATTTGCGGCATTTTTTATACTATCTTGAGTGTTATTGGTTTGCATTTATTCTTACATACCTTTGCATCCATCATATCATTAATAAACAACCTTTTTTTTCTTCCCCTTTTTGTATGTAAATATACACAATGTGCATTTTTGTTGATATAAACCGGAAACATTTTGTTGTTATTGTGTTTCATTCTTCTAAACTCCGAACACGTGTTTCATTCTTCTAAAAACTATTCTACTATACGTTATTTTGAAGATTTTTGAAGCTACCGCCCAGCGGGCGAGCATGTAGATAGTATTATATATAAATTGATACTATTATCTTTTATATCCATTCAAATTTGATGGCTGTTCCATAGGACCTACACGTTTTAAATTTATGTTGACGCCAAAAGTCTTTAGTCCTAGCTTTAATTTATGAGAAAATAACCAAAGGAATATTCCAAGCCATGTATATCGACTGCCATTTGAGCTACGTTATCCGATTACATGGCCCAATTCTAGATATTATTACCTCATTTTTTTTTTATTTTTTTTTTATTTTTTTTTTAATTTTTCTACATTTATTGTTACACTTCTTTATATTATATGAAATCATCAAAACGAGTCGAGCTTTAATAAAAAACGAGTAGAGCTTTTAACGAGCTACTCGAGCTCGTGCTCGTTTAGCTCGAGTCGATCTTGATAATTTCCAAGCTCGAGTGGAGCTCAAACAAATTGTAGAGCTCGATTAATTTCACAAGCCAAGCTTTTAAAACTAGTATTTGGCTCGACTCGTTCGAAAGCTCATTTAATTATTTAAGCCAAAAGACTTACTTGAACTAAACGAGCCGAACGAGCAAATCAAGCCACATATATAGTTTCAAAATATTTTGATTGTAAAATTTTAGTTACCATTAGTATTATAGGTTAAATATAATATCAAAACTAATAATATGTTAACCTCGACACTTCCTTGCTAGAGGAATGTGGGATAAATTCCTATTTCTATATTTTTTATTTCAAGTGTCTCACTTTGAGATACGATATCTCATTCATATTACCTCTATTTTAGACACACTTTAGCTCGTTGCGAAGCACTCTTAAAGGAGAATATAAACCTACCAACCAATGCAAATATATATAACATATTCGTATACTACAAACTTTTCAAATTTTCATTTTGCAAAATATTTTCCAGCAATTTCTATAAGCCGAATTCAAAAACTCACAAATAATAATCACTCACTGAGTGTTGTGTTAATACAAATAAGCCGTAAAAACGTTTATTTATATTTTACGATCTTCAAATGTTTTGTCGATAACAAATGTAAAATCATTTTAACGAAACAAATAAAATACGTAAATGGTTTGAACTAATAGTTTCTAACACACTTACGTTTTCCCATAAAACACTAAAACAAGTATAAGTGATTTTATGTTTTAGTATTACATATGTACAACAACTAGTGTTTACATATTTGGGTAAAATATACACATAACTAGTATGTAGTATATTGGGTAATATAAATGGGTAGAAACTTAAGTATCATAACCCATTGACCAAATACATTGAATGTAGTTGGGTACAACCCAAAGTCCATGACCCATATCCATGTAGCTTGACCCATAACCCGTTGCATGACATCATGCTTATATCATATATGGATAATATCCATAACCCATGGTATTGACCCATACCCATTTGACTAGGTGCATTGCACTCATAAGATACATTGTATCTAGTAAAAGACCCATGGATCAACCCATAACCCATGACCCATGACCCATAACCAAAATACCCATGGGCAAAGAGGAGCGTCCCACGGATCCCTAGCTTTACGCTAGACAGATCCCTTGTGGGAGGGATCCGTGGGATCCGGGGAACAGTAGGCATTTTCTCTCTATAAAATAGTGAGCTATTTCTTCATTGTTTCAAACCCCTTTCTCACATATTTTCTCCTTGAGTTAAAAACTCTCTAACCCCAGATCCAAGTGATTTATGTTTGTAGTTTTGTTTTTGTATGATTCTTTAGGTTCCTCTTAAAGGCGAGATCACCACCTTTGAAGTCAAGCAAGCTCAAGTCCATGATATAACAACCCGCTATTTTTCAGGTCCTTACTCAACCTCAAACTCGAAACTATTTACTTGGGATATTTAAATTTTCACTTTTACGCCGCTAAATGCTTTTAAACATGAACCAGCATCAAACAAAATTTAGTCTACGCAAGATATGTACCATATGACTTTTATAATCATGTTTTAATTGTAAACCCATTTTATTTTTTTTTATATTTTTTTAGTTTTACATAAAACGTTTACGCTTGCATTTTACGTACATGCATACACAAGTTACCCAACACTTCACTACCTTTCTTATACTTACATACCTACAACTTATACTATCAAAAGCTACATAAACTACCCACTTGACATTCTAGATGATCGGTTCTCAATTGTAGTAGTGCAAACAAATGAATTCTTGTTCTAAAACTTCACACTTACTACTCCTAGCTCTATACAAATTCTTAACTAAGCATGTGATGCTTTCTATTTTTCCCAACATGCACGCCACCCCTATATGCAGCCACCTTCCAAATTCAGCCCTACACACTCTTTGAACATAGGAAAATACCTTTGACTAGCTCCAAAGTTACAACTTTTTAAGGACCTTCTATTGACTTTAATTTTCACATACTCATTTTCACACTCAAAACTCACAAATCGCTCTTTTTATTCCCTCTCCATTATACGACAGTAGCAAGGCTGAGATTTGGCATTTGATTTGGAAAATACATGGTTTAATTATTAGTATAAGGGTGTGAATTATAAGCTAGGGTTGAAGTTCTTGAATCTTGGGTTTTGGTTAAACCTTCTTGATCGTCCGACACACAAATCATCCATCCTCTTTGTGAGCCTTCCAAACTTATTTTCATCCATTTTATACATTTCATACATCATTTATGTTCTCATATGTTATTATACACTTGCGATGTTGAAATTTTTGCTTAAAAACCTTGAAACAAAACATACCCATGCTGTCTAAATTTTACGCCTCACGAATGCCCTTAAATAAAATAGTTACACATTTTCTTTTGAAAATCTGAATTAACCATACTTATATATAGGTGTTAGGATGTACCACGTCCAATTTCGAAATTTTAGAAAAAGGTTTACTACTTAAAGTAATCGCAACAAGTTATGTTGTCCAGAATCAACACTTTTCTGAGTTCTGAAATTTAATCGAGATAACAGCCCACTTCGGGACATTTTGGCTAAAAATGATAAACTAGAAAGTGTTGGGGAACATCTTAAATTAGATTTAGGGAGTTCAATGGAGCCATGACGATAAATAACGAAGGAAATATGGCTAAAACCCGACACGACAAATTTCTGTTTTCTGGCAGCAGTGACCTCAGTACCTAAATCGATTAAACTGTACTAATTGGCACATGGGAAAAATAAATGGAGACCAGATTTGGAAACTAGATTCAATTTAGATAATTTTAGGCTTTTGAAACGCATAATTTCATTGAGAAACGAGTGAGCTACGAGTCTTTTAACTCGACAAAAGCTGTTTGGAAAAGACTATAAAAGGGCTGAATATTTTCGGTTGAAATATTTGTTTAAAAACGAGTTATCATGGATTAAGGTTTGTAAAAATCAAAAGTAGACATATAGACTTGAGTTTAGTAATTTTAAACACTATAAACGGACCCTTTTTGAAAAAGATACGAACCCATAAAGCTGGACAATTTCTGTCCCGTTTTTCTGTACCGCAGCCCCGTAATTGACCCAAAGGCCTTGAAAACCGTGTCCACAGTAGCGTTTGTGTCACACCCTCGCCAGAGGCGGAAACGCGAGGTGTAACGGAAGGGAACATAAGCACAAGATAATAGAACATACCAACATTAATATTAAAAAGAAGTATTACACCATTACAATACCAGTTTAGCCGTCAACGGCAAATATATTACAAAGTTTAGATTCCAAAATATCGAGTTTTATTACATACGACTTGTAGCGACAAGTGAAAACTTCTCTATGCAAGACTTGATAGAAAAGTTTACTAACGATCACCTGAAATGCATGAGAGAAAAACGGGTCAACTATGAAAATAGTTGGTGAGTAAACACGTTTAGTGAAATAAGAAATCTCGTAAGAAAAATATACAAAGCTTTCGGTCAACGAAAAATAGTCCACAAAGCAAAGGCATTGTGTATCCACTCAGTTCCAAATTCCGCCCATACAAAACTTGCAACCTGTGTGTACACAACCCATTGCATGAAAATCTAGTGCGTCAAGTAATCAAGTGTAAGTGGTCATAATAGTTCACAATATAGTACCACGAATATAATAATTCAGGGATGCTACCGATGAAACCAAAATAAGCTGGGTGCCACTACCCAAAGTTATGCTGGGAGTCTCTACCCAAAGATATACTGGGAGTCTCTACCCAAAGATATACTGGGAGTCTCTACCCAAAGATATACTGGGAGTCTCTACCCAAAGATATACTGGGAGTCTCTACCCAAAGATATACTACGAACAAAGGTGTCTATATAGTGATGCTCCGAACATGGGAGACTTTATAGTGATGCTCCGAACATTGGAGACTTTAGGACAAGGTCATAACATGTACGGTTCAATAAGTTCAAATAAGTCAAAAGAGTTCACAATTGTAAGGATCAATTTAATTCAAGTATGGTTCATGCATTCAGCCCCAAAATATAGTAAAACGGTAAAAAGGGGATGTGATTACTCACTTGGTAAACTGAGGCGATGACAAGAGTGAGTACACCGAGGTATAATGTGATGTGTCTACCGGGACCTATTACGAATGATATGATATGTCATGAGTTGCAATGTAATGTTATGCATGCACTCCATATGTTATTTATACCATTTACGGGTTTTGAAAATATTACTCGTCGTCGAAAAATACTCTTTTGACGTCTTGACCCTTCAAAAGTGACTTTACATGTTTTTACGTCAAAATGTCATCCTACAATGGTTTTATAATGATTTATGGTGAAATTTCTACTTTTCGTCGCAAAACTATGTCGTCGGAATTTTTATAAAAGTAACAAAAATGGCTTCGGAAAAGTAGTCGTAAAATGGTGTACGTCGATCGTTAGAGAACGAACTCGACGGTTTTGGAAAGTTTGTATCGATATCTAGAAGTTTCAGTTCAGAAGTTTTCGTCCAAAAGGTCTCGATCATAAAGATATCCAAGGCTCAAGATGGTGGTTTTTGTGAATTGTGTGCAGAAAATGAGTTTCGGCCAATGTTTGAACATCCGTAAATAAATAACCATAACTCCGCTTGACAAACGGCTTTTTGTTTTGAAAAATATGGCCGGTGAACTTGATTTTACTAGAAGACAACTCGTTCCAAAAAGTTTCACATCATGGTTAAAAACAGCCGCAAACATGGACGTTACAGCTACTAAAATACTTGTATCGTAAAAATAATATAGTTTTTCAGAAAATAATAGTTACGGCAAGTTTATAAAAACGTGCATATATTTGTCGTTTCAAATCCGTTTTCTACGTATAATATGTCCTTAGCTTCGTATCGAAGTAAACTAATATATTTTTGAGAAGTCGAAATAATTTGTGAAGCTTAAGGCTCGTTTTTGACCCGAACAATGTAAAAACTGCATGCTGAATTTTCTGAAAAAGTTACGTTTCGTCGTCAAACTTTAAAAATTCACCACGGCTTCGTTATAACTCCGTTTTTATCCGTTCAAAAGGCCACGGATTCGTTTTAAAGTGTATTTTCTAAATATCAAGGCCAAAATGTCGTACCAACAGTAGGTTTTTCCAGAATTTCGAAATAAGGACAGAACCAAATATATAGTTATCGAAAATAGTTTTTCTCGGACAAAACCTATTCTAATCCCTTCAAATCAACTCCAAAGCTAATCAAATCCTACCATACACCTTCTTAGGGTGTCATGGGTTCCTAATCACCATCAAGACCAAAGAATACCATGGGAATAATTATAGGATGACCATATTGTATATATAACTTAATAAATCATAAGAAAATGGTATAAATCACATATCATGCATATAAGCTCCAAAAATGAAAAGGAACATATGAAAATGACAAGGAAACATGAAAATGATAAAAACATGCTTACAAGTGAAAATGATGAGGTGCAAAGAACCAAGGTTTATCCTAAATACCCTAGGTTTTTATTTCAAAACCTATAAAGAGTATTATCTAGATTGTGATGGACTTAAAAAAAATATGATGATCTCTTGGCTAGCTCTTGAAGGCCGGATTTTGAAGGAGAGAAATAAGAGAGAAAACACCTATTTGGTAACTTGAAAAATGAGAGAATGAGATTGAATGAGTGAAGAGATGTTGGAGTGTAAATATATATATAATCAAGTTGGAAGAAATTCTTGTCAAACATTTATTACATACCCTCCCCCCTAGAACCGGTTTTGGGGGGGGGATGTACCTCACCAATTTTTTTTTTTTTTTTTTTCAATACTTACTTGTGTACAATTGTGAATAAAATGTAAGTAAATGTTATGATAAGTAGAATTTGTAGTAACTTGTACCTTGTTGTGATATTAGAGTAGTATGAATTAAACTAAGTTTTAGGGGATCAAAGTAAAGTATAATGATATCATAAGAATTTTAAAAATACATTCCTTGTGAAATTTGAGTGATAAAAAAATAATTATCGTATAATTTTTAAGAAAACGTCGTAATAATTTAACTTTAACGATTTATGTACCAAATAAATTTGAAACACTAAAAATATAGTTTATATAACTAAATGTAAGTATAAAATATGTCGGGATCATTTTTGAAAGTAACGGATTAAATATACAAAATAATAATTCACGCGATAACGTTTATTAAATATAAAAATTACGCGTTAAATGTAAAATGAAATGCCATGAATGAACTAATATGATGCATATATAATTTAAGAAATGACCGGAATTTGAGAATTGTGACAGTTTGCCAGCATATATTGAAACTAGACATAATTAGTTAAATTTAGGAAGTCGAATGAATAAAAACGGGCTTATAACGAAGAAACTATGGACTTTTGAATTTATAAAATCACATATATAAACTTTCAGCACACTATTTTTGGGTTGTTCCAACAACCTATGTTTGAGTATGTTTTTGACACATTTAGAGTTGGATTTGTGAGGAGCGCCAGTGAACCTTTTTACAGCTCTCGCGGTATATTCAACATAGGAACTCGAATCAAGCCAAACCGATAAGGAACGAATTAATTATGACCATCAAAAGTTCGACGAAAATCACTTTTATATACTTTTTACAAAATAACCATTTAACGTCAAAAATTGCATTTATCATGTTTGAGTCATAAAAACCTCATTGCAAGTGTATACGAACCATTTTGCATTTTAAAACTCGTATGCATATGATACATATCATATTTTTCTAAAACGACTTAATTATTTAGGTCGTGGTTAAGACTTTTGGATTACATTTCAAGTTTTCACATTTGTTTCCGTTATCATTGCTTGCTAAGGTGAGTTCTCGTAGCCCCTTTTTCATAATGTTTTCCTTGGGGGGAAAATGGTACTCAAATGATGTTTTAACTATTTTTATGCTGTGCTAAACTGTTTACATGTTTTTGGACAATATGTGCGTTTGATTGAATTATGTGACTTCCTTGTGATGATACATTGTGTTTCTTGTATGCACAACTGTTTAACTCCGTTGGGAGCCGAAACAAGTTGATAGTACTATCTGGGGTAGCTCCCCACTATTGGTAACATGTGTGTAACATTATTGGTAGGTTCAGTTGTCGCTAACACTGTGTTTCATATTCATTTATCTTGCTCACTATTGTCCTACACTACTCTGCACAGATTCATGGTTTAACTCTTAAACCTACGAGCTCACCAACTTTATGTTGACATTTTCGAGTATCCATTTTCAGGTGTTAAGAATGAAGTTGCATATAAGGTTGAGTATTGGCTTGGCCTAGCAGACATAAGACAAGACTCTACCGGGCTGTGTTCCCGAGGAGTTGCGCATTTGGAAATGCCCCCTTAAGACTTAATTGTTGTGAACCTATGTAGTAAGACTTGTATCCATCGTATTATGGATCATTGTAACTTTGACTTGTGTTGTGATGAATGCATATAGTATTCCTCTATTTTGACACCTTGTGTTCTTGGTTATGAAGTCATACCCCGTAAATGTCATTCCGCTGCGCCATTTTTGGGGTGTGACACATGAGTTGCCATGCTTCCTCATCATCAAGACTACTGAAGTCCTATTGTTGATGGTTCTTTTCTTTTTTCTAAGAAGTATAGTGTTGAAGACATTAGTGAAAGATATCTCAAGTGTCAAGACGAAGACATTAGTGAAAGGTGTCGATCGTCCGTATTGTAGGCATTAGTGAAGGGTACCTAGAAGTCAAGTCACAAAGACATTAGTGAAAGGTGTCTTGAAGATCTAGTTAAAGGCATTAGTGAAAGGTGCCTAAGATGTACATTCGATATGGTGTGTTTCGATGTACAAGATAGATTAGCATTGGGTCAAAGGATATTGTTATCCTTATTGACATTATAAGGAGTAGATCTCCTTTGGGGTTAGTTAATTGGTGTAGTGTTGGGTAGTAGTTCCTCCATTGTAATGGAACTCGGTACTTAGCCTAGTACCGGATAAAGGGTAGGCGACGTTGTGGTAGGTGTGGTTCACCTTGGTGTGAAAGAACCCGGTAGTTAGCCTAGCACCAGAAAAAGAGTAGGCAACGTTGTGAAGGTTTCTCCACCATAAGGATTCGGTGTTGTGTAGTGATTACGAACTCTCGAGTAGGTGACTCGGGGAGTGGACTAGGGCAAGGAAGGTGTCCTTGTAGCCAAAACACTATAAATACTCGCGTTATGGTTTTGTGCTTCTTACTCTTATCTTTTCATTACATATTTATACTTCTATATGTTTGTTTATCAACATCCAACATACATCCAAATAGATTGACATAAGTCGATCTAAATAGTTTAAAACGAGTTTTAATTGGCAAAACTATTCAACCCCCCTTCTAGTTTTTCACATGTTGGAAAGCATAATCCAATTAATCTTTGTATGTTATAGTAGTAAGTTTAGTATGAAGAATCAAGCCATTTTTTTTTGAGTTTGGGCTGCAAGTCGATGCATCAGCAATTCAGAAACATGGCAATTACATATGACAGTTAAAACAGTTAGAATATGTCAGTTAATGCTAGTTAGAAAAGTTAGTTATAAGGTAGTTAAGAATGAAGGGACACAGTGGTTCATTGAAACCGGTTTGTAAAAAACACATCCCTTCATGGTTTCGTTTAGGAACGTATATATATGTAGGATTCTGTAAACAATAAAGTTAAATCTGAGTTTATATATATCATACATATTAAAGGGTTCAACCCAATCTCTCCTTGTTTTGTTTTTATTGATTCTTATTTGATGATAGCATGATGTTGTTTGATCTTATGCGATCCTTGAATATGAAATCCATTTAGACCTTTGCAAAAGTGGTATCAGAGCCGAAGGGATCAAACAAAACCCAAGTCATGTGCAATCACCATTCAAGAGTCAAAGTGTTTTTCCTTTAAAGGAAATGAAGAAAAGATGCCGAATTGAAGAAGAAAGAAAGTGTGGAAAACTAGAAGGGGCGTTGAATAGTTTTGCCGATTTTAGGTTTGTTTCAAAAACTTTAGATTTGATATTATGTGAAATCGTATGGATTTCGAGAAAGTATAGATCTAATGATAAAGCAAGTAAATAAAGTAAAGCAAGGGATAGAAATGACCCAACCGATTTATAGTGGTTCGACTACAAGGACACCTTCCTTGCCCTACCCACTCCCCGAGTCACCTACTCGAGAGTTCAAGCACTATGTCAACAAACTCCTTCAACTTGGCGGAGAAGCCTTCACAACGTTGCTTACAACTTTTTCCGGTACAAAGCTAAATACCGAGTCCGTAACACGGTGGACCAAACCAACACGACTATTACACAACAAATATGTGAAATATCAAATACAAGATCTTTGCTACAGAAATCTCGTGGAGGAACAAATCAATCAAGGACCCCTTGCTTGGATGACTGTAGAATGCTCGTGATCTCGCCTTAGAGAAGGACCTATATGAGAATCACTAAAGAAAGAAAGAAGAAGAACACTCTAGATCAAGTGATCTTTTGTTAGAAGAGAATGAGAGTATACGAGAGAATTAGTAAGAAGATGGGTGAGATAGAATGAAGAAATGGCTCTCTATTTATAGGCAAAACTTGCCACTGTTCCTCGGATCCCAAGGATCCCTCCCTTACGGGATCCGTCTAGCGTAAAGCTAGGGATCCGTGGGACGCTCCTCTTTGCCCATGGGTTTTTTGGTTATGGGTCATGGGTAATGGGTTATGGGTTGGTCCATGGGTTTTTGTTAGATACAATGTATCTAATGAGTACAATGTATCTAGTCAAGTGGGTATGGGTCAATACCATGGGTTATGGTTTTTACCCATCCTAATAAACTATTACAACAAATGATTTATTAAAACAATTTGTATTAAGTTACTATATGTAAATGCTTTACAAAAATAACATGTATCCTTATAATTGTACTTATGATAACATTATATTTGTTATCAACAAAACACAAAGAGATCGCAAAATATTAATAAATATTTTTACGGTTTATTTGTATTAACAATCTCCCTCTTTTTGTTGATGACAAAACATAACTTTATGATGAGTAAAACTTAAGAATAGATGTATGTTTTGAAAGCCCCTAAGTTTTACTTCTTCTCCCCCTTTTTGTCAAAACAAAAAGTTAACCCATCGAAGAAATAAAATGTGGAAAAATAGTCCACGTATCGCTTACTCCCCCTTGACGGTAGCTCCCCCTAGTTTGGGGCGTCAAGTGAAGAAAATAAAAAAAAATCCTACAAAGAAAAGGTTAGTAGTAACATGCATAAGTAATCTTGTGATTGACGAGAATCAAGATTGGGAGCCAAGGTATGTAAACAAGGCCTTGTAATAAAATAACAAAATGCAGTGGTATTTATGCCACATAGAAGCATGTAAAAGTAAGAACAAGACTTGTTCTTGAAAATGACTCAAAAGAAAAGTACTAAAAATAGAAAATAGTAATAATGATTCCTTCCATGCTTGCGTAAGGTTATGGATGGAGGTTTTGATGAGTAATGGTATTGATGAGATCAAGAATGAGGTTGAGTATGAATCGCATTTCTTCCCTAACTTCTATTGCGATATCCCTAGTGGATTGGAAATGTTCATAATATAAGTGATGTGGGTAATGAGTGCGGAAGTTTTCTGGGTTGTTTTCATTTATGAGTTGCAGAAGTTGTGGTGGAAAAATAGGAAAATACGGATCAAAGCCCGGAATGTTTGGAAGTGGTGGTGGAAAAGAACCTAGATGTTCTTGTAGCTTAATGGGAGCTAAGGGTGGTGAGGTTTCAAGGTCATTGAAAATTGTGTTTGGAGAAGTGGGAGGTGTCAAAAAGGCTATTTCTTTTGTTTTGGTTGTTGAGATCATGTTGGAGTCTTAAGGAGATCCAAAAGAGTGACTTTAGGTGGTGAGTTGATGGGTGATGAAGTTGGTGTACTTGTTGGTGATGAAGGAGGTGTGATTCCTTTGGGAAAGAGATCAATAATAGAAGTGTAGTATTACGGGGTAACTCAAACGTATTAGGTTTGAGCACCGAGATCGTTCCAAACGAGGGTTGTATGGAATTTTCAACTCACGTCGCGATTATCGGGATTTGAATGGGATAAGGGGATAATTTGACGTTTATCTAAACTACGGGGCAAGGGAAGTAAATGGGAAGCAATTATAAGGGAATTAATCTACGGGGAAACTAAGAATTATACTAAATATGCAAATTTACGCTAATATGCAAATTACGAATATAAATGAAACGCGAATTAAATGCAAATACGTCTAAACTAAGTCCTAAAAATGATCTAAAATTACTTTTCTACTAAAAATGATATTTGAAAAATATTTAAGAATTAAAACTAATTTTTATGATTTTTCTTGAATTTATTTGAATTAAAAACTAATTTCTAATTTTGAAAATAAAACTAAATATCTAAAAATTATAATAATGAGAGGGAAAATTATGAAATTATTTTTCAAAATTCTAAAATAACTAAAAAGACTTTTCAAAATTTAATTTGTATTTTTCTGAATTATTTTCAGTTTTCTATGAATTAAAAACTATTTTAAACTAATTTAATTGCTAAAAATTATTATTTAAACTAAGCAAATTATGGAAAAATATTTTTTTGGTTTTTTATATTTTTCTTAATCTAATAAAATTGAAAACCTATTTTTTGGACCCTTTTCTGATTATTTTGTATTAAACACTAATTAAAAAGGAACTTAAAATTAGAAAAATTGCAAATAAAACTGAAAAATTATGAAAAAATAAGGAAAATTCTAAAATATTATTCTAATTTAAGGAAAAATGATAAAAATAAGTCTAGTTTGCTGGAACTATAAGCTGTAGTGAAGTTGCTTATTAATAAACAACCAAAAATAAGTTAGAAGCTGTATTACTTAACCAAAAGCTACCAAAAGCAATATTATGCTAATTCTACTTGAAAACAGCCTAAAATAACAAGTTTACACCACTAGAATGCAAGCTATAAAGATCTACTGGTATTAAAGCACAAGAACCAAACAGTCTTATCAAGCAAACTTAAAGCTAATGTACCAGCTAGTTATCCTAATAAGCTAAAGTGAAATCCAGATCAATTATGAGCCAATAACTACCTATATTGAACAAAATGTGGCTTCTGCAAATCCCTTGTGCACACTCAGTATTAACTGTGTGTGTACACAAGGCAGTTAAGGGCTAAACAATGAGCTTATTTAGTGGTCTTATAAAAATTACAAAATTCTACTAAAAATACTTTTGAAAATACAACCAGTTGAAGTTTATAATCTCAAAATTTCAAACTCTTTAGACCACAAATCACAGAATTAAGAATCCATAAAGAATGATGCTCAGAAAGTTTTTCAATAATTTTGACTTTTATGACAGATTAGAGATTTGACTTTTGCCAACTTTGATCTATAAAAAAAACAGGATGTTACTGATGATTGAGGATGGAAAGTGACACAATTAAGCTATTCTATAATGATCTAAGCCTAAAATGCAAGTTATCCTAAGCTAACACCAACTGATTATCCAATTAAATCAGATAAAACTCAATTTTGACATTCACTGATCTAAAGTGCAATTTAATGACAGAATTTGACTAAGTTATGCTAAATCAAACTTATTCAACCTAGCTTGACCTCTACTTGAGCCTCTATCTCAGAAACCTGTTCTAAACCAAACACTCCTTATATGCAGGCTCTAAGCCATGAAACTAAAAACAGATTCAAATAGTTTCATGACACCTAAATTATGCCAATGATTCAACAACTACAAGCAATGAAATACTAAGCTAAATATGTAGATATGACAGATAATTCTAAACTAGCAATATATCACTGATTCAAAATTTAACACAGGATTTGGTACTTACATATGTCCAGCCACTATGACTTGCCAAACAATCACTATCTAATACCCAATTTATGCTAGAATTACCCCAAATCCAAATCCATAGCAGTAACAAACCATATATGCAGGTTTTGACTTTTCTTTACCAATTGTGATTTGAGTAGCAACTGAGAGTTGAACTGAGTATTTATAACTAAATAAGCTTGAGATGATCTTATTAGAACTTAATCTAACAAATATTTTAGCTGAAAACTACTTGTGAATAGATTTGAATGATTTTTTATTTTTCAAGGAATTTTCTTATTTATTTATTTATTTTAGTTTAGTATGAAAAACAAGCTGGAAATTATTTAAAAGAAGCTAAAATACATGATTGAAACATTAACAAGCTATTAAGATTATAAAATCAGTAATTGAAAGAAATGAAGAATTAAAGCTAAAAATAACTTTTATTGATAAAAATTGGATACAACTTGAACTTGAAAATCCAGAAATTAACTAAAAACAGAAATAAGCAACTAATTAAACTCAGTAATCTACACTACTCTCTATCACTACATGAATACAACAGTGAAGGAAGGGAGGTATTTATAGCCACGCTTGAGCTCTTGGAAGGATCTAGAATCCACTGATTGTGCTTTCTCTTGTGATATTTCAGCCTTTAGATCAAGCTTCCACGCATCCCATTCAATTGTAGCCCTTGGAATATTTGGGGGGTAAATGTGGCGGGTAAAGGTTTTTATTAATTTTTTTTACTGGATTTGACTAATGTTTGACTGGGTAATGAAGGGGTTCAATGATCTTTGTGACCAGGGTCAAAAATAGGGGAAAGGTTCACATGAGATGGTATCTGTTGACCGGGTATATATAGGATAGGGTAATTTGACTTGGGTTTTGGATGGGTAATATGTTGGACCAGATTTGGGCTTATAGGTGTTTTGGGCCAAGGAGTTAAGATATTTGATTTGGACTAGCCTTGTGATCCAAGAGTTAACATAGGGATTAAATATGTAACTTCTGAAATTTTAGGGACCAGTATTATAAATTCTGAAAATATAATCCAAGGGCTATTTTTGACAATCTCCAATAATCAAAGGGCTGAATTTGCCAATTCTGATTCTCAGGGGTAGATTTTGCCAAATGATGAAATTTAAGGGACTGATTCTGACATTTCTTCAAAGTTGTTCATATCTTTCAGAAATCATCCTCTCAACATGAAAATCTTCACAAATGCTCAATTCTGACCTTCCGGCTCAGCTTTAGCACTCTTTCTCTCTCGTGCTCGGGTTTTTGTCTGATTTGGCTATCTTTTGTGTGTTTTGACATATCCGTACCTGCACATGCATAACCTCAAGAAAACAGCAAATATTAGCAATAAACGGCTCTTTCTTGGTTATTTTGTGTCTATTTTGATAACGAAATGATATGTGTTTTAACACATACCAATGTGCTATAATGGAAGCATCTTGTGGTGAGTTATTTGTTGGTGATGAGCCATTCGATGATGGTTTTGCTAAGCAAAAAGGCCGGATGCTAATCCATGCGTAAATCCTAGATTTTGATTGTGGTTACTAATCCGGATGCTATTCACAAACACTATTCATTCTCGGAGAAAAATCACTATTCATGGTTACTATTCATCATTTTCGTAAACTAGGTTTACGAGTATCAAATTCGCGTAACCGTAAGAGTTAAGCTGCGTATTCATGATACATCATTAAGAATATTACATATAGACTAGAGTTAGTCTACATACCATTAGTAACATCATTTTCATATTAGTTCATGCATGAGTTTGCATATTTCATTAACGTATATTTATTTATTAAATAAAAGCTATCGCACGATCATTTATTTTGAACAATTGATCCGACACTTCCGACAATTATTCTGATATATTTTTATACTCATTTTAAGACTATAAAAACTATATTATAAGTTTACCCCGATGATTTGGATTTATTTTGTAAATATATTGTTATATATATATATTTACGACGGTTTTCGTAAATTCTATTCGATAGCTATTTATTCACTCAATACTTGCGAGAAATGCATTTTTATAATTTTTATGACTTCGATATATTTATTTTGTTCCGTTAATCAATTTCTAGCTAACGCTACACTAAATAACTAATTATTTATACAAAACATACATTATACATAACTTTAAATACATTTAACCATCAAAAATACACCTCATCCCTTCCCCTTTTACCCTTGCCGACCACCCCCCCTTGTCATCATTTTATTAAATATCTTGACTAAATAAATGTACACATACTCATATTTGAGAAGATATTTGTATAATACAAGTGATTTATTAAACTAAAACACATACAAACACAAACTAGAAGGTGTAAAAATGCAAGAAAACCCTCTCATCCCCTTGTTGATGATCGGCCAAGCAAGAAAACAAGAAGAAACCATATTTTTTTTCAAGATCCAAGTGTTAAACAAGTCTTATTAGTAATCTATTTTAAGGTTTTGAAATAAAAACCTATAGATTAATTAAGTTTCTAGCTCTAAAACTCTTCACTACTTCAAGTAAGTTACTAATATTTTTCCTACACTTTTAAACATTTACTTGATATATTTTTATGAACTAGTAAGAAAAACATGCAAGTATTCTATGATCCATACCACTTATACTTGATTTTACTACTTCTAATGAGTTTTAATTATCCTATTAATATCCTTATGAACCTTATTATTTTTAGTGAAGATTAGGAACCCATGACACCCTAAGAAGGTGTATGGTATGTTTAGAATAGCTTTGGTGTGGATTGGAATGGTGTAGAACAAGTTTCAAACTAGAAAAGTCATTTTCGACGAAATATAATTATTGGTCGTCACGTTTTGTAAAATCTGGAATTTTCAGTAGGTTGTGAGTTATTTTGGGTTATATTTTCAGAAAATAGACTTAAAAACGAAACCGTGGTCGCTTGAATGGATTAAAACGGGTTTACGACGAAAAAGATACGTTAATTTCAAGTTTAACGACGAAAACTAATTTTCTGAAATAGTACTTGCTGTCAAGGGATTTTCAAGGGGAAAAACCGAGTTTTAAACATAATCTAAATGAGTCGATTTATCAAAAATATATTAGTACATACTAACAAGAATCCGAGGATATATAGAACGTAGAAAACGGAGCTATAACGACTAAGTTACACGCGTTTTAATTATGGCTATCGTAATTATTTTCACAAGTATTAACTCATATATTTTCTATTAGACCAAAATGGTTATCGCAAGTGACCATGTTTGGAGCTGTTTTTCAAATCGATAGAGTACTTTTGAGAAAACGGTGTCTACAAGTAAAAGTGACCTGGCCTATTTTCCAAAATGTTCAACCGTTCGTCAAACTATGTTATAACGAATAATATACGATCACTCAAACTTTTCCGAAAACTACTCATAAACTATATTTTCTTGATTTATCACTTAACAACTATTGTAGGATTTTGTTTCAACGAAAGTACTTGTAAAGTATTTAATAACATGACGAGATGTCATAAACATATATTTCGACGATAAACTCTATTTTCAAAAATGCACAAGTGGTATAGATTGCACGTGAACTTGCATGTACGATATATATTCATGATTTATAATAGATCATATCATTCATATTATATTTCAGATAGAGATTGCACCTCATTTTAGTATTGCCACTATATCATCATAATCATTGTATCAGGTGAGTTTTCATAGCCCCGCTTTTCAAGTTTATAATTCATTTCAAACCTACAGGGGAGAATACATTGCACAACATTTTATTACGAGTCCAAGTAAATCAAAATCATTTACATTGCTTAAGTTACCTCATTGCCATATTAATGTCCCCATTTCATTATCATGAACCGTTAGTTACGGAGTAAGCGAGAGTGAGTGAATAGATCTATTGAGGGTGACTCCTCCATCCGGGTTGGCAGTTCCAACGGGTCAAACGGATGCATTTCATTTAATATCAGAATAAGAGTTGTTTGGCAAACACTCTGTTGGGGCGAACATCATAATCAGTCTAGCTTCGGTGTCATGAGCTTATAGCAATTATATCATTTTCATGTGGCATTTTTGTAATACATAACTTATACTCGTGGTAGTCGTACAAAACATTTACATAAACCTATGATTCTCACCAATATTATTGTTGACCTTTTTAGCAATGTATTTTCAGGTAACTAAAGCATATACTTCATGGAATACATAAGGAGTTATCATAGAGTCGCGATGACGACGCGTCTCAAATGGGTTTTATGCACTTTAAAACATCATTTGGATTGTAACAAACTTATTTCCGCACATGTTGATTTTCATTTGGGACCTATGTTATGTAAACTCTGAATGTTTTTTGTATCAAATGATGTGTTTTCAAAACGACACTTTAGGTCGTTCAATATAACTGTAACTGTGATGCTATGGCAGTCACGCCCCAGGTATTCCATTTCGCTGTAAAACAGATTTTTGGGGGTGTGACAGATTGGCATCAAAGCAAGAGTTATAGAGAACTAGGTTGTATCATTGAACCTAGACTATAACTACATCATCATAGCATCTCATCATTTCATCATAAGTGCATATTCACTATGCATGCGGTTTTATACGCATATTATGTGAGTTATTTACTTCCATTTCACATTGATTGTCACATAGATATCTTCGAACACCCATTCCATCATCATTTCTTCAGACTCCAACGTGGAGAACGCCTTGACATTCCCTACCCCAATTTTTAACATCAGTTGACTCAGCACCGATAACATCAGATGCTGAGATTGAACCCTTTGAGAAAGAGGCGATGTGGGACTAGCTTATTTTTCTTTGTTTTGTTAGCGTTATGAAACCACAACAATGATCTCAAACACAATCTATTCCATTCATATTCTATCATGTTTACTTTATGGAACTAAACATGTAAATTGAAACTAGTTGGGAAGCATCTTTGTACAAAAGATAGCAAATGAATAAAGGGGTACATCACATGTACACCTATATAAGACTTTCATAACAGTTCTCAATCTCTTATGGAAAAGCTCATGTTATTGTATATGTGTCGAAAAAATGGGAGCGGAACTAAACAGAAGTATAAAAGATGGAGCTTGAACGCAAATAAAACTGTAGGTATGAATACATATATAACACAATTGTATCCATGGGTATAAAATAACCTACCGAGATGCGTAAACGATAACTAACCGGGCCAGACACAAGGAGATTCACGGGAACAACGTGGATTTTTGTCGGATAGTGTGGTTTTTGTTAAAAATTTTGATTACTTAGCTTAGAAATAAGCATTCTCCCATCTTATAAAGAAATTTTGTATCTGGTCACTTATAGTGTTGGGCCCGCCACGTATAACTAACCTCTGTTCAAGAATCAAAACTTGATGATGTTTGGTTTCTTGTAATGAACTTGCAGCAAATGCCCAAAGGTATTAACTCAAGCACAATATTGACATGTACTACTGATCATGCAACATAACAAACATGATTAACAACTCATGTAGTTTGTAATTTACGGACTACTAGTTTGAACAAAAAGTGGTTCAATGATATTGTATAAGCACCGTGCATGCCATGAGTAGCTCATATGCTGATGGACCAATAGGTAGGTTATGAATATGCTTCGAATTACCCTTTGTCATACACTTAGCTTCAGGAGCAATAGGTAGGTTATGGATCATTTTCTAATTTTAAACGTATCCCTCATTGTGCACATCGATCATTTGTATAAATTGTTGATTAAAAATAAGCGTAAAAAGCTAAAAGGTAACGTCACTCCTTGGCTTTTAAATGTTTTGAAGATCAAACTGATTAGAAGATGCATAAGTTACGATATATTAATAAATATGTATACATTACCCGTCACCCACTCACCACCGGTTGATGCGTTAATTATACAAGTATGCAACATCCAACACATACAACTATCAACCTACTTGAAGACAAACTTTCAAATATACGAGATCGAGAATGAAAATTTTTTTGAAACTTCTTTCAGTTGGCGGTCTTGTTACTCAGAATACTATTTTTTTTCCTACAACATTTTGAGTTACAACACCAACAACATAACATAAATCTCAATTTACCTAAGGCATATGCAACACAGTATATTAGAAAGCAAACTTTCTTCTCCATGATCGATGTGGGACTGAAAAAAGAAAAAACTTCCAATAATACTTTCTTCTCCATGTTCCAGTTGGCAAGATAATAAACAAGTCATATGCGTCATAGCCGATTCACTCTTAAAGTGGAAATTCCAAAAATCTGAAATATAACACACCATCTACATTCGATCCTAATATGGTTTGCATATTGGGTCTAAAATGGATGTGAGTTAGTTATGTTACGCTAAAAAAATATACAGATTCTTCTAATGTAACTCGTTAAGCCAGTTTATAGCCGGTATAAAAGATGACTTCTAATAAATCGAATAACCAAACATATCCACTAAATAAAAGGCGTAAATAACAAATTAGCATGCTCATGAAATGTATAATTACCAAGATAGGACATTGTTGTTGAACATAATTATCAAGGTTAACAGAAAAAAAAAACTTGCTTACACAAAGAAAATCAAATCTTACGTTTTAAATTTACTTACACAAAGAAAATCAAATCTTACGTTTTCAAAATGATAAAAAGTTAAGATATTGTATGAGTTAATGGGTATTACAATGATAAGTAGATTATTTGCATGAACATGAACCTAATATCAACATAATACTAATCCACACATGCATCAATAGAACACAATGTAATATATAAAGAAGCAATATATCTTCTTTTTGGTCGATATGGGATTCAAAAGCTTAAAACAAGTTTTGATGAAAGTAACAACACATAAACATATAACTTCTTTTTACACATTGTTTTATTCTTTTTAAATTATGATAAAATTAAGGAATTTGTTATTTGTAGCATTAAGGGCTACATATAATATTTAAAAAATGCAATGAGAGACATTACATTTAGTTAGTTGAGATAAGTTAAATTTAAAGGTGAGAGATTATTCTAAAAGCACAAAAAATTTATATATGTCAAATTTTATGAAACATAGCCTTAAATGTTACGGTTAGCATTTTCTATTAATACTAAACTCAAAATTGTTCATTTAGTTGCAATGCAAATTAGAGCTGATAATCGTGAATGAGGTGCTCCACATGCGCATTAATTTCACGTAATCAAGATTCATGAATTACACCAATCACGAAGTGACATATCATTTTGTGCAAAAGAAGAAACAAAAGAGACTTCTTTCTATTGTTCAATATCTTTTCTTTGAACATAAATGTAAACAAGTCATGTACACGCCCTAACGCTTTTGATACCTTAAGTTTGAAGCTAGCTACTAGCTAGGTCGAAAGTCTTGTCTATTTAAATTGTCATCCTATCTAGTAATATTTTTGATTGGGAAAAATATCATATCTTACATTATCTTACTTATATATGCAAACATATATAACTCAAGGTGCACAATAACTAAGACACGGATCCGAGCTCACTAAGTTTCGAAGTAATCGATTTAACGTAAACTTGGCAATCTAGACCCAAACGTATTTGGAAGGGTTTATAAGAAAAAGAGATAACTTGTACAAGTATTACGTTTTCTTATAAACCAAACTAGACCCGTGTGGGCCTAGATTGCCACGTCTAGATTTAAGTAATGCGTATACATAGAATGTCCGAGCAAATTTGTCAAAGACAAGCCTAAAAGACATAGACATGAATATAGAATGTCTGAACAAATTTGTCATAGATAGGCCTAAAAGACATATAAATGAATATGCTTCGAATAACCCTTTACACTCTTTTTTAGGACCAATTGGTAGGTTATGAATCATTTCCAATTTTAAAATATCCCTCATTGCGCGCATGAATTGTATAAATTTAGTACAAGTAAACATAAAAAGCAAAAAAAGTTACCGTCACTTGTTGTCTTAAAAGGTTAACTGGTTTTTATAAGGTGATGTGGGATAAGACTTACTTCTGGCTTTGTTTATCTTGTTAGCTATTGTTCCGAACAAAAGCAAATTTGGTAGGTTTGAGTCAGGGTGACTTGTTAACTATTGTTCCAAACAAAAGCAAATTTTATAGATTAAAATTAGTTAAGACCCTTTTCTCGTACCACACAACTAAACCAAAAATAAAAAATAAACATACGTTTTACATACATCACAATTAGAAATGGCAATGTTATGGGTTTGGGGCTGAGCGACCAACACCGATAACACGATAAGCATGCACCGCCCTACACTAAGCATTTCAATTTTCGCTAATAAGTTTGGTTGTAGTGTTTTCATGTCATCAAAAACTTAGTTTATCGAACTGAAACATGTTAACCGAAACTACTTAGGAGGCATCTTTATCTTCTCTAATTATATGCTTTTCGCATACTCAATAATCCCATAATCTACTACAAAACTCAAATCCCAAACACCCTCTAACTTTCTTATAAATGTACTTAGGGACGAACGACAGATTACGTTTCGCACTTAGGGACTAACAGCGTATTTTTTTCGGTTAAAGAACGAAAGGCTGCGGTCAACTCATATCACAAGGACGAACGGTGTAATTTACTCTATTAATGTACAAGTGATTGGGTCCGCCACGAATTGGTTACGAAATCCACTTTGTTTTGATTTTTATAATGGATACTTGTAAACGATAGCAATGATGATAAATCTTGATCCACCTCAATCTGGTTTGCTTCCTATGAACTAATAAAAGTAATGGGTCCAAAAAAGATGTGAGTTGGTTATGTTATGCTAAGAAAATATACAAATTCTTCTAATGTAACTCGTTAAGCCAACTCATAACCGGTATAAAAGATGACTTCTAATAATGCGAATAACCAAACACGTCCACTAAAAAAGGGAATAAATTACAAATTAACATACTTATGAAAATTACAATTAGCAAGATATAACATTGTAGTTGAACATAATTACCAAGGTTAGCAATAAACTTACTTACATTAAAAACTCCAAATCGAAATCTTACGTTTTCAAAATGATAAAAAGGCGAGATAATGTATAAGTTGATGGCTGCTACAGTTACACTAGATTTTTGGCATTAACCTAATGCCACCATAGCATTCCATCAACATAATACCAATCTACAGACGTATTTATGGTACACGTTGTAGTATATAAAGAAGCAATATGTTTTCTTTTTGGTTGATGTGGGATTGAAAAGCTTAAAACACGGTTTCAAAAAAGTAACCAACCGTTGGGACTTGGGAAGGTCTACTACGATTTCTCTATAACGACGACTAAACAACAATGTAATTTACTCATTGTAGAAATTCAGCTAAGCATCACGAAAACTGTTACTATTACTGATGGAGAAAATGTGAAAAACAATGATAATATCCCAAGTTTGTCTACCATTACTCCTTCTTGTATTTCGAACAAAATTCCTAATGCTTATGTGGGTCACGTGCCTAGTATTGATAACAACGGGAAAAAGGTTGATACTTCGTTTCTTGCGGATAGTGATGAGATGAAGTTCTCGAAGACTACAAGGAAATTACTAGTTACATGGGTTATGTCTGTTTTAAAAGTGGTAGTGTAATGCACAATTAAGTTTGCTAATGTATATGGTATTAATCTTTGTGGTCCGCTTAGATAAGTTGTCCTCTTTATTTTTCATAAGTATGACATATCATTTCTTATGTTAGTATAGGTTTTAAGCACTGTATACGCTTTTATTTTTTTTATTATTTTTTTATTTTATTTTTTTTTGCTTTTTTAGTTTGAGATATGAGATTCATCCTCATTCGTAGTATACTTAATCGTTTTTTGACATAAAAATATTTATTAGAGCTAATTTATCCCTTTTACCCAAAATAAAATTGTTGCGTAAAAGCAAATGGTAACGCGCTCATCGTCTTGAAAAGTGAGCTGGTTTTCGTACAACAAACGCACAAATGTTCTTTTGTGATAGACATACATTGAGTTACATTGGTTATGAAGATTTTTATACATACATCACAATACGTTTGTAAATCATTTACAATAGTTCTATTGTAAATCATTTACAATAGTTCTTATGTATAATTATAAACTCATCATTAACAAACAGATAATTTAAATCGGATATCAATTTGTTATTTTAAAGCTTATACTCAAAAGTTCCTCTAATAATTAGGATAAAAGTTGCTATTGATATTTTAATAGACCATACTATTAGGACAAAAATGGTAAGTAACCAAATAGTTGGTCATGCCTATTACCTGTTCAAATCTCAACTTACATAAGGCATATGCACCACAGTATATTAGGAAACAAACATTTTTCTCCTTGATCGATGTGGGACCCAACAAAAAAAAGCTTTCACCATTTTAATTAGAAGAGTAATTGTAGAAGAAGTTGTTCTAGTTGGCAAGATAACGCGTCACAGCCTATTCACTCATGAAGTGGATATTCTGAAATATAAACACTATTTACCATTCAATCCCATCATAACAGTGTTCGAAAACACGTTTCCGTCACCGTTGTACGTTTCGTCATATGTCTCCGTCGTCGGTGGCGGCGGGTAAGGCAACATGCTCTTTAGGAACCATTAGATAGCTTAACAAAAGACCGTTGACTACTTAAAATATATTCTCTTGAATTGATGGCTTTGTGAATTGGGTGCAAAAATAGCTTAATCACTTTCTTGTCAAATGTTGATGTTGAAAAGATTTTAGCACGGTTTTGCATTAGAGAGCGTTTGTAACAATTGTTTTCTGATCGTGAAAAAATAATAGAAGAATATATGTCTTGAGTCGTTAAAATGCTGTAAAGGTGTAAGCTCGTTTGATGGACTTCGAGTTTGTTAAAAATAATGTAATAAATTAATGAGTTTTGCTATATGACATCTTTTTAAACATATATAATGAAATAGTTTATTCTGTTTTTTCTATAATCAATCACTATTTTTTTACGCAAGACTACAAAGTCACCTTCTACAAAACGGTACGTATAATTATATGAATTCTAACAGGTTACTAATTTCAAAAGGGTGTACTAACCACTAGTATATGATTTTACGTCGACAGCTATGTGGTACATTTTGACTTAAAAAATTATCACCTAGCTACTCATGTGACGAGAAGTTTGTTAAGCACGATACTTAACAAAATTATCACCTAGGTTCCAGTTTATATCTTTGATGGTCTGTTTCAACTTTTAATGATGAGGCATAAGAACTCATCGAATTTAATAATTAGTTTACGTCGTTTCCCAATTTTGTTTTTGTTAAAAAAAATGTAACGGTTTGTTTTTCTTTCATTAATCCAATATGTAAAAGAGAAAATCGTTTTACCAAAAAAAAAAAAAAAAAAAAAAAAAAAAAAATTACCAAAGTACTGGAATTAGTTTAAAAAAATTTAGTGTCTACTTTTTACTTACAACACTACATGTTAAAAAAAATGCAAAACCGTGCTAAAGGCCGTTTACGTACATTCGCTTTGCATGCCATGTTCCTCGTTTTTGTTAGTAAACTTGGTTTCGAGTAGTCTTGGAGAATGTATGCTTGTGGTTTGTGTTTATATATGTTTTCTTGAACCTCTTTCTGGAAGCCATTTTGTTGTATAGAAGTTGAACTAAAACCATGCTCATTTCTAATTAGGGCACTTTGAATGTTATGTCTGGCTAATCTTTAACATTATGCATTTTGAGTTCAATGACCGGCTAAAATCCACTTTGCTTGATTTTTATAACGAATACTTGCAATCAATATTAAATCTTGATCCACCTCAATCTAGTTTGCTTCCTATGAACTAGGAAAAGTATTGGGTCTTAAATGGATGCGAGTGAGTTATGTTAGGGTAAAAAAACATATACATTCTTCTAACGTAAATAATTAAGCCAACATATAGGCGCTATAAAAGATGACTACTAATAAGGGAATAACCAAATATATCCACTACAAAAAAGGTATAAATAACACATCAGCATGCTTATGAAAAGTAATATTACCAAGATAGGACATTGTCGCTGAACATAATTACCAAGGTTAGCAACAAACTTACTTACATTAAAAACTCCAAATCCAAATCTTACGTTTTCAAAATGATAAAAAGTTGATCCAAATCCAAATCTTACGTTTTCAAAATGATAAAAAGTTGAGATATTGTATGAGTTGGTAAAAAATTCTTTGAATTAACCTGATACCAATACAATATCCCATCAAAATAAGACTAATCTAGACAATAATTAATTGTACAGACTATATAGTATATAAAGAAGCAATATATCTTCTTTTTGGTCGATGTGGGATTCAAAAGCTTATAACAAGTTCTCAAAAAAATAACCAACCGTTGGAGAGGTATATAGTGATTTATCTGTAACAAGGATTAAACATGTCATTCAACTAAACCACATGGACTGTAACACCCCAACCCGACAAGGGTAGAAGTGTCACATTCTGGTGTCATATCAGAACATACAAATAAAATTTTACAAGCGAAAGCCTTAAAGAATAAAGTACCAAGTCATATAGACGAATGACTTACAAGGAAAAATTATAAAATCCAATACAGTAAAACCTCTATAAATTAATAGTGTTGGGACCGGGATATTTTATTAATTTAGCGAGATATTATTATATCGATAAATTAATAATTTATTAATTTAAAGAGGTTTTTGGTATTACTTTTAATTTTCAAGTCTAATATACCAGCTAGTTATAATTTATACTCATTAGAGACGAAAAATAAATTTGAACAATTTCAAATTAACATTTTATAAATACACATTCACACTTTATGAAAGTAAAATTAACACTTTTTGAAAATAAAATTAACACTTTTTGTTGCAATACGAGAAGACAACAAACCAACTCTTTAGTGCAATAAGAAGATTTTATGATAAATCAATATAGATTTGAAGTTCAACTAAAACAAGTGACTATGGATTTATTTTTACTAAAAAATCTTAGGATTTAGAAGTGTATCTATCTCTCTCACACACACACATATTTACATATATATGAAATTTTTAATGATTATTAATTTATAGTTTTGTTAGGACTAATATATATACACTGAGGTTTCAAAAAAATTATTATCTTATTATTTTATCGATTGAAGTCCAAATTTGTACTGGTCCCAAGTTGGGACCGGACAAATTATTAATTTTATCGAGGTTATTAATTTATCGAGTATTAATTTATAGAGGTTTTACTGTATGTCTAAAATAAAATGAAATCTCCAACAATAGCCCAACAAAATAAATCCAAATAATAAGGTATCTAGGGTTGGTCCACTCAAATAATCCAACTCTCAGCCCATCAAAGCCCATCTTCAAACCTAACACCTGCCGCAGGAAAAGAAATGCGGCTGAGCTTAAAAAGCCCAGTGAACAGATATAACAAAACGAAAGCTAAATAAAATCTGAAATGCGAAATGAAACAAAGGAAACGGATAACAAAGTCGCAGCGAAATGAGAACAATGAGTCAATGAGGATCCTGTAGAACACAATTATACAGATATCCAAAACGAACAGATAACAAGAAGAACGAAGCAAAGCAAAGCATCGATGACATATAAACAAGCACATACAAACCAGACATACAAGAACTGAAACATAAGCAAACATAGCAGGCGTAGCATCCACACAACATATATGTCATACAATCAATTCAGGAAATCAGGAGACATACAAGCCAAATAAATGTCTACAGGAAAGCGGAAGCAATTAATTAATAAGTGAGCATGGCAATTCACACAGGTCAAAACCCTTAGTTGAAGACATAATCAGTATCATAACGGTAGTCAAAACATGGCAGTCACACGTAACAAGTAGGGATACAGTATGAACACTATAATTAAATGAATTAAATACATAGCAGGGTAATTAAACAAGTTAACAAGCTAGACTTCATAAGTTGAACCATCTACCACATCAAACCGTAGCATAAACAAAAATGCAAACATGACAAGTCAACAACAAGCAGATAAGGGGACCACGGATAGTCATAGTCCATGAGATAAATCGAAAGAGGTACAAAGGATGAAGGGTTCAACAATTGATTTCACACAAGCACGGTTACCAGACAAATCAAAGGATCACATAACAGTAAGATAGCATATCATCAGATGAAAACAGGTAAATCTTATATCGCATACATACATATCATACATAGTAATCAGTAGTCGTATAACATGAATATCATAATCAATCCAATGACATATAATAACCCGGTACGTGAATGGAACCATAGTCTGAAGTAATGGAATGAAAGTGTGACAGATCAATGTAATGGAGTATCTATATCTTGGTAAAAGTGAATCATATAAGGGTATAGAGTAATGAACAAGTAATACAGATTATGGTGCGTTGAGGAATACGGAAGGTACAATATAGGTTTATCAAAAGTGTAAGGGTTATCAGAAATCTACCCGAGCCCGGAAACATATCATATCATATCATAAGTAGCCATTGTATTCGGAGGGGTGACCTCGGAATACCATACATAATAGGAGGGGAGACCTCAGTAACAAATGGAGTAGCTAGCTACCAGAATTGTGAAGACGCGGATTGCACCCGACATCATTCACCATATAAATCATATCTCCAAACAGATCAAATCCCTCGAAACATATCATATCTAGGATGCATCCATACGCCCCCCGGTGGCCAAAACATATACATATCAAATCATAAGGGTTTCATATCAGATTTCATATCAAAGTTTCATATCATAGTTTCATATCATAGTTTCAAATCAGAGTTTCATATCAAAGGTTCATATCAAAGGGAGCATAGCAAAGTCATAGGGAAGCCCTAATCATGAGGCTTAGAGTACAACGTAACAGTTCAAGCTAATATCGAAAGATGTATAAGAATCACGAGAAACCTTAAGAGATAAGGTCAGAATATCTGTACCTTAAACCGCAATGAAAGCGTGTCAGAAAGACAAGGATCGGAGGTTACTCCTTCTTCAACGAATCTACACGAATTAATGATCGTCTTATTATTTTAGAACCATTTCATAAGTTTTTACTGATTCAGTACTGATTGTTGTTCAGATTGACATACTCAGGTTTTTCTTGCTATTTAAAGCAACTTCCCATATTTAGTAACTTTCCATATTTATTAACTTTCCAAATTTAGTAACTTTTCATATTTAGTAACTTTCATAACTTCAGGTGCTAATTCACAATCATGATACGGTATAAAATACGTTAAAGTTTCAAATGACTCACAAAGCTTAGTAGTCTCATTTCAATTATATTTCATCAACTAATAAGACACTTGAGGTTTATCTATATATCTTATAATCGAGATTAGACCCTCTCTCTTATTAAATTTTTAAGATTTTCAAATATAAAATTTAAGCAACTTGTCGTCTTTTAAAATATTATTTATAATAAACTAACTATGCCAAATATGCCATGCAATGATATCTTCTTCATCTTTTCTAATATATATACCAGACGCAACATCGGATTATTTATAGATTTATTTACTTAATTTTCTTTTATAACCAAATCTACATCAAGTTTACAATATGGATTATCTATCAAGTACATTATATTAGAACCTTTACGTTAAGAGCATGCATGACAAGGTCAAAACAGTATCCATTTCACCTATGATCAATATGTTTCAAAACAGATCATGATTCTTACATCACAATTTTATCATATTAACGTGAACGTAATATACTTATATAAGTGCATGGTTTTATATTAAAATGATGACGGTTCATAAGATACCTCTAAGCAGACATGGAAGATCGAAACAAAAAGACGAACACGAACACCACACTTAGCTATTTCCACACATTCCTTAAAGCTTAGTTCAGTCACATGAATACAGCCTAGTCGACACCCACACGAAACACATATTCAGGATTTTATGAGGCGTATAACAGTGTTATACGTATTTAGTTTTAACGAGGCTAGCACAAGACTCAAAATGTGGTTATATCAATTCATGCGACACGTTTTATATCAGCTTATATACATATATTTGGTGTCGAAAAGATGGGAAACAAGGAAGATTGAATACCTTAGGAACGATATAAAGTCTGGCCGAAAGACGAATCAACGAACCAACCACCGATACCCTTTTCGAACCAAAACCACATGATCAAAACTAATGTTACCCCAAAGCCGATCACCTCACCACGATTACCCCGAAGCTAGTGCAACAAGAAGTCGTTTACCACCTTAGTTACACTCCTTGCATCTTGTTTTCTTGGAGGAAAAAGAGGCCGCCCTTTTGTGAATGTGTTTTAGGGTTTTGGGTGAATGAGAAAAGTGATATTCGTTTGTTATTAAATGGGGTGGAGCCGAGATTTTTGGAGTGAATGATTCAAACGAAATCTTCTATTTATTGTGCATTTATCTTCATTCTAAGTGGTACCAAACAAGAAATGAATTATGTTCATATATAGTAGATGTGTGATGTGATTATTTATGGTCCAGTCCAAATATTTTAGCGTGTGATATCATATTAGTTTTTTATTTATATTATGAATTATTATATAAGTTAAATGTATAATCTATAGTTTTTAATATATCATATTGTTGTAATTCATACTTAGGTTATAATTCAAAATGGCACATAAAATGATGATTCAAAATTTAGGGTTTTACATGGACTAACGATGTATTTTACTAGTTGTATAAATTGTTGAGTAAAAACATGTATAAAAAAGCAAAAAGATAACGTCACTCCTTGGCTTCAAAAGTGAATTGGTTTTCATAGGATATTCTTTCCATCAGTTTGTTATCCACCATGTGATGTAAAATATGACTTATTTTTGGCTTTGTTTTTCTTGTTAACTATTAGCAAAAACAAAATTTATAGAGTAATTAGTTAATAACTCTTTCTCATACCACACAACAAAACCACAAATGTTCATATCTCATAAGACATACATGGAGTTGCATAAGTTATAAACATTTTTATAACTACACCACAATATGTTTGTAAATCATTTACAATAGTTTTAATGTATATGATCAATCAAACTAGTTTACTCATGCAACTTAAATTTTTTACTAAATAATTAGATTAATTAAACAAATAATAATTATAAACTAGCCATTAACAAACAAATAATTTCATTCAATTATTTATCTGCTCATGGACAGGATTATACTCAAGATTTTGTTTAATAATTATTAAGATAAAAATAGCTATTAATATTTTACTAGCCAAAACTATTAGGAGAAACTGGTAAGAACCTAAAACGGTAGGTCATACTAATGCCAAGTCTTAACTCTTTAGGAACATTGTACCCTTTACTTATAAGAAGTCTCCTTATGCAAACTTAGATGGATTGGGCGATGTGGGACAAATGAACAAACAAGTCATAATTGTGAGGTTGTAATACTTGGGGTCATAACAGACTTGTAGTTTTATATCTTTGGTGATCAGATATATTCTATTAAAAGTAGTAAGGCATAAGGAACAAAAGCTTGTAATCTATAGTTGTGATATACCAGCTGGTCTTCACATTTGATCAAGAAAAAATGATGAAGCTACATAAATTCGCACTATCAAATGTTATTCATTAGGAAAATCGCATATCTAAGATCAAGATTAGATGCACGGTTTGCCTGCAAGCATAAAACCCTGGTACAAAACACGCCTAACCAACTTCGACCCGCCCTACACACTCTCGAGTTCTTGAACCACATTTTCATATAGCAAATTAACACCTTTCTCTTTAGCAGTCACAACATACCCAAAACGTCTTCAAACGCAAGTTCTTTAGGTATATCGAGTTTCAAAGGACTCCCTTCAGACCCCAACCCGACACTTTCAAATGGAAATGGCAACGTTTGGTAACCATCAAATAGATACTTTATATCTTTGTTCGAATAAGGAAGCGTAATGTCATAAATCCTCTTTAAGCGCCGCATCATTTCAGGTGTTATGTCCAAGTCATTGTATCCTAAACCGGCAATACATCATATTTAAAACATACGAAAAAAATACGGAAAACAAACATGCGCAACTTAAGGAATACAGGAAATTAATAAAGAAACTAATTATTTTGTTGTTGTTGTTGATATTGTTCCCATTGACGTCGTTGCCAAACATGCTCGATGAGATGTCATTGAAGCGCTGAGTGTGTGTGTTTATCATGGAGTTCTTTGGCCTGCTTTCGTTGCACTTCGCATCGCTCGACCCATTCCCGTTGTAAATTTACTTGTGGACAAATATGCATCTCGCTCATTTCAGATATCAAAAATTTTTGATCTTTTAAAATCATGTTATGCAATATGATGCACGTGTACATATTCTCCGTAGTCGGCTATTAGACGTTTTTCATCAATTTCACGTTCACGAGGAATGTATGTATGACGACGTGAAGGACCAGCTTCTTGTTGCTGCAACATTTGCTCTTCTTCGTATGCTTGCTGAATCATATCGAGTTCCGATAATTCCTATTCATCACTTTCACCGGAATGAGAACTCATGTTTATTGGCAAGTAGATTTGTAGTCTTTTGAAAGAAAGGATGTGTGAAATGTGGTAAAAAAAAGTGTTAGTATTTATAGGGTGTTTGTGTAAAAGAGACGGGAAAAAATGGTAACATTTTTAATTTTTGTAACGTTTACATTATTGTGGGGCCTGGTTAAGCAAAGAGTTTCCAAATGAGTAACAAACGGTGAAGAGGGGCAGACAGCGAGCTCGCCGAGGCTCCACATCAGACGGCGAGTTTAGCCGGCGAGCCTACACCTCCTGCTTCAATGCATATGACCAATCACATTAAATACTCATGCAACACAATTTTCCAACTGATTAATTAGATTAATTAAACAAATTATAATTATAAGCTCATCATTCCAAAACTGATAATTATATTTAAAAAGAAAATCAATGATCAGTTATGTTATTAACAAGATTATACTCACATTTTTGTTTAATACTAAGAATAAAACTAGCTATTATAAATAGCCCAAACGAGCTTATACTCAAATTTTTGTTTAATAATTAGGATAAAACTAGTAGCCCAAACTACTGGGACAAACAGGCAAGAACCAAAAAAGCTAGTCATACAAATTACATGTCCTAACTATTTTGGCACATTGCCCCATTCATTTATAAGTAGTCTCCTTATGCAAACTTTTATAGATTGAGCGATGTGGGACAAATGAACAAACATACTCTTTTGTATGCAAGAACCAAATAAATAAGACAATTAGTTCCATTCATATTTTTTGTACATTAGCTTTTCATTTCTGTATAATCTTTGCTTTTTAATATCTAAAAGATGATGTGTTTTCTTTCCATATACAGTTCCTCATAATTTATGATTGAGTTGTAGTGTTTTCATGTCATCTAAAATTTAGTTTATCCAACTGAAACATGTAAACTAAACTATTTAGGAGGCATCTTTGTTCTTTTTGTTACGTAGATATCATATGAATAAAGGGGCACGCACACCGCATGATCCGACCATACAATTGTAATACATATAAATGTGATGCTTGTCGTGTCGTTTTTCATTGTTGTTGTTAATGTGGTCCAAACAGAGGATGACAACACTTGGCATATTATTTGAGAAATGGCGTGTATGCTTCAGAAAACACACATAACTGTGAGTCGTAAACCCATAATTGTGAGGTTCAAAGACGGGTAATTGTCATTTTGTTGGTTAATGTTGTAGACTTGTAGGTCATGCTAAAGTTTGTTTAGTTTATCCGCTATAGGAATAAACAAGTATAGTTTAAGTTGTTTGCATAAGGAAGAATTGACTCGTGTTCCGGTATGGGTTAAATTGCATGATGTTCCGCTTCAAGTGTTTGAAGAGGATGGTATTAGTTTGATTGCTACGTTTATTGAAAAACCAATTATGCTTTTTTCTTGTATGAGTTCTATGTGTAAGGATTCGTGGGGAAGAAGTATCTTTGCTAGGTGTCTTATTGAGATCAACTCTAAAGTTGATATTGTGGATGTTGTTACTATTGGTTTTCCTTCACTTTTTGGGGAGGGTTTTACTAAAGCTACTATTCGTGTTGAGTATGAATGGAGATCTCCCAGGTGTAATGTATGCCTGATTTGTTGTCACACTCATGATCAATGTCCTAAAAAAGTGGTGAGTCCTCCTGTTGTTTCTAGTCCACATGTTGTTAATCCAAGTGTGGTGCAGGATAAAGACGGTTTCCAAATGGCGGGTAAGAATAAGAAGAAGGGTAAAACCAAGTCTACTAATGGTAATCGGTTTGTTGGTCCTTCGGTTAAACAGAATGTCAAATATGTCCCAAAGGCGATAACGAGTGAACCTAAGAAGGGTAATACTTCTATGGGTAAAGCTTCTAATTCGCCGTCTATGTTGAAGTCGACTCGTACTACTTCAAAGGAAGGTAATATTACTACATCTAATATGTATGCTCCATTGGTGATGGATGACGAAGATGATGATGAACTTGTTGAAAATGTGTATGATGAGTCGGCTAACTTATTTAATAATTCGCATATCAGTGAAACTTCATCTTTCACGGTAGTTGCTGGTTAGCTTGCTTCAGTTTATTGATTTGTTTTAAGTGCATCTTTTGTTGCTAGAGTTGTAAGTGCTTATGGCATGTCATAAGCACTAGTATTAAATGTTTATTGAGCTATTTAGCTTGAGGTAAATATGGTATCTCAGCCATATTCCATTTGTACTTAAATTTTTTGGTTTTAATATTATTTACCGGGGTAACCCTTTAGCAAAAAAAAGTATAGTAAGTTGTGTACCAGCTAGGATTCACATGGACTCATTTGCTTGTTTGGTTAAACTAACAAATATGCATCTTACTCAAACATGCATAAAATTACATTTGTATTAGAATGATTGGTGATGTTGTCCCAAATTCTCATTTTCAAACATTATTCGTTAGCGAATATCACATATCTAGGATCAAGATTAGGGGTGCGGTTTACCTGCAGCAAGCATTAAACCCTTGTAGACAACACGGTTAGGGCCTAACCAATTTGGAACCACCCTACACATTCTCAATTTCTTGAACCACATTTTTAGATAACGAACCGACTCTTTCTCCTTAGCTGTCATAACCGCAAACCAAGACCTCAACATAATCAAAACGCCCTCAGATGATAGTTCTTTAGGTATATCTAGTTTCAAAGGACTCCCTCGAGACCCTAACCTCACACATACATATATAAAAGATAATTTTATTTAGATAACCATCAAATGGATACTTACTATCTTTATTTCATTAAGGAGTCGTTGAATCAACATACCCAAAACGCCCTCAAATGATAATTCTTCAGTGCTAGCCCGTAATAGTATTATGTATTTGTATTGAGCTCTAGGCCCACATCTAGAATCATCGATGTGATTGAATTTATGTACACTAATGATGTTAATGCAATAGACGGTTTACCCAACTTATATGGTATCGAGCCACAATTAATAAGGCCCTTCCCTTATTGGGCCTTTTGGGCCGATCCCCAAACATTAAACCCAAAACAGCCGCCTCATATAAATTTCACCCCAACGATCCATTTTTGTTCTTGTGTGTTGGTGATTTGTGCTTTGGTCACAAATCCACACGTGATAATCATTGTTAGTGCATAGGTCACGATACGGTTTTTGTTTTATTTTGTTGGTGATTCATGCATGGTCATTGAATCCACATCATCAAGGCTCTTCAATTTGTTACTGCATTCATCCCACTGTCATACGTGCATGCTATAAAACACCTTACCACACCATACCAAACCTAATATATATAACTGTTACATTGGCCTATCCTATAAACTCACATCGACATCCCTCAAAACTAATATCCTAATGACTGGTTCGAACACATTCCCTATTGTCCCCCTTTCCGAAAAGCTTTCCACAGCTACGCATCATCATCTTCACACAAGGGTTCTGGTCAAACTCAACCTCGATAACTGGAACTATGGATCATGGGAATTTTTCTTTGAACAACTTTACAGTTATGAAGTGTCTCAATACATTCATGGTGTAAATCGTGAGACCTCACCAAGTACTCCCAGCCCTCTCACACCCGAAGAACTCAAAGTTGACAAGATCGTTCTCTCATGGATCTTTACGCCCGTCATATAAGCTTAGCCGAACAACCCCTTATATAAGCTTAAGCCCAATGTGTAAATCGTGAGACCGCACCAAGTACTCCCACCCCTCTCACAACCAAAGAACTCAAAGTTGACAAAATCGTTCTCTCATGGATCTTTACGCCGATTATATAAGCTTAGCCAAACAACCCCTTATATAAGCTTATAAGCCCAATCGTACTATGAGCTTATCCAAACATTTATTTTAGGCTTATTTTATACATATAAGGTTAGCCGAACAATCCCTTACACTAAGAGCATACCCAACCATAACACTATAACACCAATAACAACGTCCACGTCAGCGCCACATCAGCTTTAACATTTAACATTAACATCCCCAAAAAACTCCCACAACCATAACATCCCAATAACATCAATAACATTCCTAACAATTTACAAAAACAACCCCTCATTTAGGGGCATAAATGAAAAAGGAAAAGAAAAAAAAAATCCTTTAACGCCCGTCAGCCCTGTAACGCCCAGGGACTAACGGCCCAATAACGCGCAAATTCCAAGGGGAATAACGGCTTAACGCCGTTAATATAGTCTTCAACGCCGTTATGGCGTGAAGGTTGCACATGCTCTAAGAAAACCAAATCTTACGTTTTGAAAATGATAAAAAGTTGAGATAGCGTATGAGTTGGTGGGAAATATCATGACACTAGATTCTTTGCATTAGTCTAGTGCCAATTATGTTATCCCATAACCATAATACTAATCTAAAGATGTAGTAAACGTACACACCGTAATATATAAAGAAACCAATATATCTTCCCTTTAGTGTGGGATCGAAAAGCTTAAACAAGTTCTCACAAATATATAACTTCTTTTTATTACCTACTAGCTTATAGACCCGTGAAATTCACGGGTTTTTAAAGATTCTCGTCATTAAGAAGTTGAGTGTGTGAATAAACTGATAAACAACAACGAACAATATAAGTTCCATTTTCTTTAAAAAAAAATAAATCAACTATCCTATAAACATTTGTGTTCGTAACTATTAATATAATAAATGTCAATGCATCGTCGTCTCCACATTTAATGATCTTCACAAGCAAATGTATGTAGCGAGCTTTAATGAAGTGATACGACAATGTCCATTCCGTCAAACACCTAATAAATTAAAAAACATTAAAAGTGTAAATAAAAGGAATTTGTGATTTATAATAGATGGAAATTTATGAAATGTTATAAAGGATGTAATATGAATATTTTAGATCCCTCTTCAATCTTGATCAAAGACCTTGAAGCACTTCTTTGTACACAGCAGTTGTAGTGGTGTTCGAAAGATTACTATCCATATCACAAACGACAACCTTCAAACCTCTTTTGATTTTGATGCGAGAAACAACTACATATAGTTGTCCGTATGTGAAACAGGACGTGGCATATACAAACCAACTTTTGAAAGTGATTGACCTTGTCTCTTGTTTATTGTCATAGCAAATGATACCGACAAAGGAAATTGTTTCCTAACGATCTTTAGCGGTAGACGTTTATCAAACGGAGTAAATTTCAACCTTGGTATGATTATCTTCTTTCCAAATTGTGTTACGTTATTTATATGTGCCTGAATAGAAGTTCTTGATAATCGAACTACTTGAAGTCTTAATGTTACATAATCCATTTGATTTATCTATATTCCTCAACAACATTACAGAGACACCTACTTTTAACACAAGTATGTGGTTTGGGAAACCGGAGAATTTCAACCCATTGATAATTCTGGTGAGAAAACAGAATCATCTATGAAGGATCCACAATCAACATTATCAAGGCTGTCGCAACTTAGATAAACCATTTCTTCACCGGAGAATGTGTTTAGCAAACGATCGTTTATAGTGTCCACGACTTCATTTTTTAGAGCAATGTGACCTTTTCTTGGAAATATAGACCCGTGGAATCACGAGAATCTTTAAAAAATTATTTATTAAGGAGTTACGTGTATGAATAAATGAACAAACAACAACAAACATAAATAGGTTATGTTATATATTTTTAAATAAATAATAATTAATATGTCGACGATACAATAAACAATTTAGTTTGATACGATAAACAATTTAGTTTGCAACTATTAAGAAACGTCCATGAATCGCCTTCTCCAACTGATACATAGTCTTGGAGATCAAAGGTACGTTGTCAGCCTCAAAAAACTTGAGTAGTCCATATTCATTTTGTGAACACCTAAATACTAAAAAAAACCAAAGTCGAACTAAAATGAAGTTGTTGATAATTATATATAAAAAGTTAAATATTATATAAAACATGTCATTTATATAGTTATACATACATGTTTAACATTGATTATAAACCTTGAAGTACTTCTTTGTAGACCCATCTAATGCTTGGTATTTGAAAAATTACTTATTCTAATTAACACTAAAAAAGAGAGTTACCAAATTTGATATGTACCAAGAAAATGAAAGAGTAATAGAATACTCCTATTAAACATTATCCAACTTAAAAGTAGACAACACTACCAACCGATATCTCATTACATGATGAGAATTATAAATAACCGAACCACACTAACAATTTTCAACGTTGGCCCTAAAGACTGATATAAGATAAATATTATACAATTTTAGCTTCAATAGAGCGATATGTTTTCATTGAACATATATACCTGACTAAAGAGATGATAGACATAGGAACTATTATAAAATAAGTCACATTGTACTTTTCAATAGCTTCAAGAGTCGAGTTAGCTTCGAATTTGGGCATCAAGACATGACATGATCCTATCATGAGCATGGCTAAAGCCGAAGATAATCCACCCACATGCCTTGATGGAGCAGTATCCTGCATATACAGATCGAAGAGGCATTAAATAAGAAGAAGATGAACATTATATTTCAATCGCTAAAAATAGTGCTACTTTACTATTTACTTACTTTTCTAGAGATCATTTAGTTATTTTCTTATTCTTACATGAAATTAGGTTTGTTGTTCTTAAACACCTAATTCAATCATAATGATCCTGGTTAATGTAGTAAATAAGTATGACAGGATGATAACCACTACCAAATATGCTAATATTGTTTTATTCCCACTCTTCCAAGGCTAAGAATATATGAAATCATAATTAAGTAAAACATAACACTAAGTCTACATCTATTACGTGGTTACATTGATGGTAAACTCTTTTTAGTGGAGAGTGTTTTACATTAATACCAAAACTGTGAAGTGCAGCAATAAGATAATATAGTGTGAAAAACTTGTTGCCCCCAATTTTGATCATAGATTTGAGAAACCCACTGCCTTTCACATATGTATTTAACAAAAGAACACTAAAGGTACTCATAAATCTTAACTAAATAGCAAATGGACATCTCAATTATTGACAAAAAAGTTAAGTGAAATTTTATTAAGGGATATGTGTTACCTGTTTTTTGTTTGATGTTTGAAAACCACAGTCCTCTTTGCTCCTCATTTGCATGTTTTAACTACTCGCTTGGTTTAGCTTGATATCATTAAAAAATGTGAAGAAACGTTTTGACCACACCAAGCCTAATTAACGGCGAAAAAAGTTTACTTGAACTTAAAGGGGTTGTTTCAAAATTACATACTAAAATTGCAGGTTACGAAAGGACTGTTTGGGAGAGCTTATTGAAGCTTCCTGTAGAGGTCGTTTGGGATTCCAAATAGCCTAGTAGTTCCAGTAAACAATTTCAAACAATGTCTAATAAGAAGTTTTAATAAACACTACAATATAAGTAGATAAACACTTGAGTAAGTATACTGAACTCCTAAACGTGAAATGTCCTATTAGTCATATGTCAATTAAAGATTTAACAAAAAGCCCAAAAATGGGATGGTGACACAATTTAAGTAAGACTTGATGATGTAGACAACAACCAATAAGAGATGTTGTGGCTCACTCTTGATGATTTAAAAACATATAGACTCGTAAATATAAGGTTATGTCAAGTAGAGACTAAAAACATATGTACTTATCCGATTCTCTTATTAATGGCCAAATGGGTCAATTTGGGTTACGTTTTATCTCAAAAGGGTAAAGAAAAGATTAGCCAAAAGTGGAACAATGACCCATTACTTACCCCACCCATCATACCACATCTATAGGTAATATAAAGTCATTAACGAATTCACATACCTTTAAATACAGATGGAGGGGTCTAGAGCTCCCTCCAGACATGTTAGTACGCAATAAGATCCATATTTAGGATCTTGCAGCAAGATATTATTCCCCATTAGCAATTTTGTGTGGATTGAACTAAAGCCAAAATGAGATATGTACAAAAGAATTTCTCAAGCTTAGGATAACATCAAAATGAACGATCAGATAAACAAAGGAAGTCAACCAACTTGTTTGACATGTATAAATAAATGGCCATTTCAACAATCAATAAAAACTTTTTGAACCTACTTCTGAACCCACAATTATTTTCCTTTTCCAAGTCCATGTGTTACTGAAATTTTATCCAACACTTCATGTACATAAGTACATTCGAAAGGTGATTCATTTCCATTTAAAAATTCAAAACAACAAATTTAGTAGTAATTACCTTATACGGGTAACAAAGTTTTTAGGCAAACAATTACAATAAAACATTAAAAGGGTATATAGAAATAACTTACATGATAATCAAACAATTACAATAAAACATTAAAAGGGTATATAGAAATAACTTACATTATATTGATGATGACGGACACATAAACTTTGAATTCTTATGTTTGAGGTACCGACTTTCTTTTCATTACTACAACAGTTGATAGTTCACCACCATCAACTATAGAGGTCTTGTCGACTTTAGTGGTGGTCATTGATTTTAGGTGTTTACCAACACCACCACTCGAAGCCATGCCCCGTGATTTCTATACCATTATATAATCTTCTCACTTTTGCATGGTACACAGTCTTCTCTTCCTGGTCTTCTTTTCCTCGTCTACATCTGGTTCTATACTTCTATGTGAGGATTCACAAATACTGATATGACCAAGGATTTACAAATATTGATACACTATTAAAAGAATTTGTAGGTTTCTTGAGTAAAATATATCTCTAACTCCTTTATGTCAGATTATATGTCAATACTGAAGTCTCGTGTCCACACATTTAACAACACTCAAACTATCATGAAAAAAAAAACACAATTTTATGATCACATCAAATTCCATCAAAACTCAATGAGCCAAACTTTATAAGAAACTATCTGAACTAAATACCCCTTTTGAAGGAATTTTAACCAATATAAGTTTTATTGTTAATATCTCAATTTTCTTAACCTTATCACTCCTTAATTACAGATATAAGTATCACCATTTGATTCATTTTATAACTTAAATGGTTCAAAATTCTGCTTAAACAAATATAAATACACATAATATTGAGGGGCTTACTCAAATTGTGAAGTGAGCCAATAATCGAGCGGATAAAAAAGGCTACAACGACTTAATGTTTTTTTGTATCTGATTTCGTGTTGCCCAAGAGGATGGTCGTTTACTTGACGTCCATACATCAACTGCAAATTAACCACAAGTAACATAAATGAATTAATATCAATTGATCTGAACAACAAACTGTAGAATGCGAAATTAGAGACATTACAAAACCAATAAAAAATTGCTTCAATCGTTAATAAAAAAATTGCTTCACGATTCTATTTTCAATAATAAGTTATCGAGAGCCTGTTACGATTACCATAAAAATATGATAAGCAATAAAGAAGATTTATTTGAATAACTTTTCATACAATTGTCACTCTTGAACTTTAATGCGTATTCTAAGATGTTTAAAAACGGTTGGATAGTATCATTAACCACTATTTTCAGTGGCTGCTTTTTATAAAAACCAAAAAATCCATATAGTATAAATCCATACAAATTCAAATAGATGCTTGAGATGAACATTTCAAGCAAAAGGTAGGTTTTGCATACTCGGCTGCCATCCATGTCCTAAATTAGTGGGTTTACATCATAAACATAAAAAAAAATCAGCAATAATATAATTCAAGTTGATTCAATACAATTAGAACTTACCAAAATTATTGGATGGAATTCAAGATCATTCATGGCGGTTAAAGACCAATATGCATCCCTTCTAGTCCAATACTATATCAGGCTCATGCATCGACATCTTAGGGTTGATAAATCTCGTTGACATTATTGGATGATGGAAACTAATTTGTGAATGATTTGATATTGCAGCGGGTTTGGGAAATTAAAGGAATAAAAAAAAAAGCGTAAGCTATTTTAGGGATGATTTGAATACCGTGTATTATCATTGATGTGTTGTAGAAATTGATTTCTTGTGATAGAATCTTATGAAAGAAGCTTTATGATTGAAGAATGAAGAAGAGAACTTGTACTTGCCTATATTATTGACCAATAACATTTGTGACACATCAGGTAATTAATTGCAATATGTGCTTCAAAGAGTTGTGCAAAACTCTTGTTTATTATATTAGATAGATATTTGGCTAATGAAATATATAGAAGCCATGCCCTCTGTAACAAGTTAAAAGATATATAGATTAATAAAAGTTTGTTGAACAAGTGGTACATAATTATTAATGTTATATTGTTTTCGTTAATCAACAACTTTTTGTCTTTTTGCTATCACTTATTGCTTCATGTAATAAGATAAAATGAAAACTATGGTCTAGAGATAAAGAGCTTGCGACTTTCATTACTAAGTATGAGGAATCTCAAGTTCAAGCAAACAACTTTCAAGTGACCATATCAATTGTCCCATGACTAGGTTGAAAACCAAGATTATTCAGCCAAAAGTTCAAAAACCAAGAATATTCGTGATAAGATAATATGAAAAGTAATATTCCATCCGTCTCAAATTTTATGTCCATTTTGAATTTTTAAATCAAACTTTGACCCTAAATATTTTTGTTTCTATTATATAATACTTGATGAAAATTATATCAATGAAAAATATATTTAAAACACAATCTATTCATATATTTTGCATCAAGTATTATATAATACAACCAAAAATATTTAAGGTCAAAGTTATATTCAAAAAGTCAAAATGGATATAAAATTTGGGACAGAGGTAGTACAATACTTAACACCATTCTTCGACACCAAGATTTTTTTCTCTTTCTTCTTTTTATCGTTCATTAGCTTTTGTGAGAACATAAATGTAAACAAGTCATGTACACATCCTAACCCTTTTGATACTTGATGTTTGAAGCTAGCTACTAGCTAGCTAGGTCGAAAGTCTTGTCTATTTAAATTGTCATCCTTTTCTTGTAATATCTTTGAATGATACGAAGAATTATGATATTGTATCTTCTCTTACTTATAGATGCAAGCACATATAACTCAAGGTGCACATCAACTAAGACACGAATCCAAGTTCACTAAGTTTCGAAGCAAACGATTTAACGTAGACTTCTAGACCCAAAGGATTTGGAAGGGTTTATATGAAAAAGAGATTGTACAAGTAGTACGTTTTCATATAAACCAATCTAGACCCGTGTGGGTCTAGATTGCCACGTATGGATTTAAGTAATGCAAATACATAGAATGTTCGGGCAAATTTGTCATAGACAAGCCTAAAAGACATAGACATGAATATGCTTCGAATAACCCTTTCTCATACACTCATCTTTAAGACCAATTGGTAGGTTATGAATCATTTTCCTTAAACGTATCCCTCGTTGTGCACATCGATCATTTGTATAAATTGTTTAGTAAAAATAAGCATAAAAAGCAAAAAGGTATCGTCACTTCTTGGCTTAAAAGTGAACTGGTTTTTATAAGATCAAATCCCCATCAGTTTGTTCTTCATCAGATGATGAGGGATAAGACTTATTTTTGGCTTTGTTTTTCTTGTTAACTATTGTTCCAAACAAAAGCAAATTTTCTAAAGTAATTAGTTAAGACCCTTTTCTCATACGACACAACAAACCCACAAATAGTTCTAATGTTTATTATTAATCAAATTAATTACTCATGCAACTTAATTTTCTAACTTATTAATTAAATTAATTAAACAAATAATAAGTATAAGCTTATCATTACCAAGCAAATAATTATATAGACAAGAAAATCAATTATCAGCTTGGACAATATTAGCTTATACTCAAAATTTTGCTTACTAATTAGGATAAAAATAGCTATTAATACTTTAATAGCCCAATCTATGAGGACAAATAGGTAAGAACCAAAAAAAATTTGGTCTTGCAAGTTACATGTCCTAACTATTTTGGTACATTGCCCCTTTCATTTATAAGAAGTCTCATATGTAAACTTTTATGAATTGGGCGATGTGGGACAAATGAACAAACATCCTCTTTTGTTATGCAAAAACCACCTAAATAACATAATTAGTTACACCCCTATTTTGTACATTAGCTTTTCATTTGTGTATAATCTTTGCTTTTTAATTTCTAAGAGATGATGTTTTTTTTTTTTTTCTTTTCCATATACAGTTCCTCATAATTTATAGCTGAGTTGTAGTGTTTTCATGTCATTTGAAATTTAGTTTATTCAACTGAAACATGTAAACCAAAACTACTTAGGAGGCATCTTTGTCCTTTCTGTTACATGAAGATATAATTTGAATAAAGGGGCACACACACCTATCAAATATTCATAACGGAGCTTATGCTTGTTGTCGCTCGGTCTCTTATGAAAAAGCTCATCTAAATCACTTGGGACGATGCATGATCAGACCATACAATTGTAATACATATAAATGTGATGCTTGTCGTGTCGTTTTTAATTGTTGATGTTGACGTGGTCCAAACAGAGGATGACAATACTTAGCATATTATTTGAGAAATGGCATGCATCAGAAAACATCCACTTATATTTTTATAGCGATATTCTTGTAAAACCTGAAAATTTAAAATCCGAATAAAGACTAAAATACCCTTGGAACTAAAAATTATAAAATACGTAAAAATATATTTCTAACACTTAAAGAAATAAAAAGATTAACTTGCGAATATTTAAAAACCTAATTAAAGTATATTGCGTAATTGATTTGGTACGACGAAGAGTTAAAGTTTCGTAAATGATTTGAGTCGCGTTTGGTTTGTGTTCGTGAGCCAAGGCCGAAGCCCATGGTGGCGAGGGGATGGTGACCGGTTGGACTAAACCCAACCCAAACCCAATTACTTTCCTATTCTAACTCAAATACTACAACTATAAATACAACACATAATCATTAAATTGGAACCCTAGTTATTTTGCTCTCTCTTTTCTTTTTTCTTCCTTGCTCGGCCGAGACTCAAACAAATACCCTTGGTGTTGATTTTGCTTCAACGATTGAAGGTATATCGTTTATTTGTTTTCCTTTAACGTACCTTATACGTATATGTTAAGTTATATTTGTTTCGTCGCGTTATGTTTCTTTTTCTTTGGGGCCGAGAGTTGTGAACCGAAACAATAAGAAACCCTAATTCATTTAACTTCTAATTAATAAGAAACATGTAACGTAAGATGTAATATTGGATCGAGTTATGTTTGTGTTGTTTTAATGAGGGCCGAATCTTATGATTTAGATCCGAAACATGTGTAGCTTTTGACTAATGATTATAACTTAATGACTTGAATAAGTAAAGTATTTAGATGAGCTAATACTAGTGTAAACCCTAATATTCGAAAACCCTAGATGAACCGAAACATACATATGAGATTTGAAGGCACATTAATTAAGTAAAGGTTATGTTAAACATAAACCCTAGTTTTGATATGCTAAATTAATAAGTTATGTTAAACCCTAATAGAGTAAATGCGTAATTAATAAGAGTAATGAGTAACTTATATGTCACATAAAATCATAAACATTTACGTTGAAACATAAAAAGGAAAGAGTATTATGTGATGAGTTAGGTTAAGTAATTAGTCATTAAAAGACGTAACAAGTAAGCTAATGAATATTAATGAGACATTAAAGAATGAAAACCCTAAACGTTAATAAAAGATATATAAACCCTAATTTACGATATTAATATTTAAAACCTTTAAGTCTTATTTAAATATGGAAACCCTAAAATATTAAAGGATCATTGTGAAGATTATGGAATCATTAATAATATATACGACATTAATGTATATAGGTTCTGTGAAGAAGGAGTAATTCTTTGCTTCCCTGTTTCGACTTTTGATCTTTTGCTTTCGAATAAGGTACGGATATTCTGACCTTTTCAGTAAAGGTTTCGTATGAAGTTTCTTTTCGTTTTCATATTAGGATTTCCTAAACCTTTGCTATGAACCCTAAAGTGTTTATTTGAGCTGTTGCTTATCTGAACTTTGATTTTTGAATCATAAAACATCTGATTTTGAACTATATGATATGAAGGCTTTGATTTTGAAAATATGATTTAACGTTTGATAAAATATGATCTATGTCAGTTATGACATTCTTATTTGATTTCTGATAGCTGACACCCAAGCCAAATATAACTAGTCATGGGGGTTCCATGTCCGTGTCAGCGAATGCACTTTCTGACATGACTCTAGGGCAGTAGAGTGATGTTCTGCCACGTCCCTTATCTGTTATCTGTATGAGCTCAATTTGAATTATGATATGAATATTTGTCTGTGGGGCGTATGGATGCATCCTAGATCTGTTATATGCCATATATTATCTGTTATATGCTAATTGTTATCTGATGATTGATGCTGCGTGCATGCACGTCCTTCATAACTCTGGTAGGTCTCCCCTACAAATATGTTGCCTTATGTGATTATGATATGTTTCTGATATGGCATATGTTCTGGGCTTTGAGGTAGTTAAGTTATAAAACTTATTCTGATATTCTGAACTATCTTTTGAAAAGACTATGATTTCACTATCTTTCTTTTACTTTGTTTTGTATTCGATTTTCGTTTCGTATTCTTTTTGCTTTGTATATCTGTTCACTGGGCTTTCGAAGCTCAGCCGCACTTTTCTTTTCTTCCGCGGCAGGTATCTAAGCATTGGAGCTGGGTATTGCTTTGGGATGAGTGCTGAGTGGACTTACCTTAGAGATTTAGCTTTGATATTATGATACCATTTAGACTTATGTTTTAGACTTTTCGTTTGGAGTTTATTTTCCGCTGGGACCTATGTATTGAAGTCTTTTGACTTGGATTATTTCCATATTTATGTTAAAGATTTCTTTTGGTTTATATGTTTGTTTTGATATGACACCACTACTTGTGATTCCTTTACCCTTGGCGGGTTGGGGCGTTACAATTTATGGCATCAGAGCCCAGGTTTACGACTTGTAGTCAGGACCTGTGACATATGGAGCCTAGGTTTCGAGACTTTAGAGTTTAGGATTTGACCTGTGAGGATTTGGGTAGACGTTAGGATTCCTTCGTACTTCCATTTCGTATCTCACCTTTGTTCATTTTGCTAATCGTTTAGATGGTTCGAACTCGTACTACTGGTGGCGCGGATGGAGATGATGATGCTGTTAACATGGATGCTGCGATTGCGAATGCTCTCAACTCTCTTTTCCCTGGTTTGACTACACCTGAGATGATGGAGCAGGTGATCAACAACATTCGTAATCAGAATGGTGCTTCGGGTAGTGGTGGAGGAAATCAACCCGTCGGTATTCATACTTGGCTCGAGCGTTTCGGTAAGCTTAAGCCTCTTTCGTTTAGCACTGCTGCTACTCCTACTGAGGCCGAGGACTGGATCACTCATATTGAGAAACTGTTTGAAGTACTGGGTTGTGGAGATGGATTTAAGACTCGTTTGGCTTCATTCAAATTGGAAGGTGATGCTTTAAGTTGGTGGAAAGCATTGAAACAAGCAAGAGGAGGTGACGCTTTTGCTGTGACTTGTACTTGGACTGAGTTTCGGACTATCTTCTATAACCGTTATTTCCCTGATGCTGAGCAGCAAAGGTATGAGAGAGATTATCAGGCGATCTACCAGTTTGATAATGAGACCTCTAATGAGTACATGAGTAGGTTTATGAGGTTGGTGAGTTTTGTTGGAGTGATTGCTGGAGATGGTAGGCGTCAAGCTAAGCACTTCAAGTGGGGACTGAAGAAGTGGGTGTTGGACCGATTGCTTAATATTGAGTATGAGAATGTGTCGGCCTGTAATGATGCAGCTCGTAACATTGAGATATTTCATGAGGTTTCGGGTTCTAACAAGCGTAATCGCGATGGTGATCGGATTCAAGGTAGGACTCAAGGTAATGACTATAAGGGAAACTCTGGTAGGAGTTATGATTCAAGAGGTCAAGGGGATAGGAGTTATGATCAGCGGGGTCAGTCGGGAAGGAATTTTGACACTGGACGTTCTGAGACGAGGGGTCAAGATAATAGAAATGCTGGTAGGAATGGAGGTGATCGTCAGAACCAAGGCAACAATAACCAGCGTTATAACAGGGATCAGCCAGCTAGAGGAACGAATCAGGGTCGTGCGTCAGGATCTTCTAGTCAGCAGAGGACAGCTGAGGTTTTGCCACCCCCACCTATTTGTACTACTTGTGGAAAGGCTCATCCAGGGCAGTGTTTCAAGGCCACTGGTGGATGTTTTGGTTGTGGTTCCACTACTCACAAGATTAAGGATTGCCCTAAGAAGAATTCGGCAGTTCCTGGAAACTACATTAAGCCGCCGACTACTACTGGACGTGTTTATGCTACTACTCGTAATCAGGCGGAGCGAACTTCAGGTACCATTACGGGCACTCTTTTCATTGATGATTTTGCTGTCTTCGTTTTATTTGATACTGGCGCCACACACTCTATTATATCTGTCACATCTGCTAAGAAACTTAATATGAAGCCCAAACCGTTAACAAATCACTTATCGATTTCGACGCCTATGAAAAATCATGTGATCATTGATCGTAAATATGTCGAGTGTCCTCTTCGTTTTGATGATCGTATTCGTTTTGCAAATCTGTATCCTCTCAATATGGTCGACTTTGATATCATTCTAGGCATGGATTGGTTGGCTTACCATAGAGCTTCAATAGACTGCCATGCTAGAACGGTGATCTTTGGAGACGTAAAACATCCTGAATTCGTTTTTCATGGTTCTCAACCCCTTAAATCTGTTAAGCTCATTTCCGCTATGAAGGCACGGATCATGATAGCTCATGGGTGCCAAGGTTTTCTAGCATCTTTTAAGGACACATCTTTGGAGAGTCCTAACATTGATAATCTTTCGGTTGTTTGCGAATTTGCTGACGTTTTTCCGGATGAACTACCTGGACTTCCCCCAGCTCGAGAAGTTGAGTTTAGCATTGAGTTAATTCCTGGTGCTGAACCGATTTCGAAGGCTCCGTATCGTATGGCACCTGTAGAACTGAAGGAGTTGAAAGAACAGCTGCAAGAGATGATAGAAAGTGGATTTATTCGCCCTAGTGTTTCTCCATGGGGTGCACCTGTTTTGTTTGTGAAGAAGAAGGATGGAAGCATGCGTCTATGTATCGACTATCGTGAACTCAATCGCATTACTATTCGTAACCGTTATCCTTTGCCGCGTATAGACGATTTGTTTGATCAACTACAAGGAGCTAAGTTCTTTTCGAAGATTGACCTGAGGTCTGGTTACCATCAGTTACGTGTGAAGGAGCAAGATGTTCCTAAGACTGCGTTTCGTACCAGATATGGTCATTATGAATTTCTCGTTATGCCTTTTGGATTGACCAATGCGCCTGCTGTGTTTATGGACTTGATGAATCGTGTTTTCCATGAGTTTCTCGACAAGTTCGTTATTGTTTTCATCGAAGATATTTTGGTTTACTCTAAGTCTGAAGAAGAGCATGAAGAACATCTTCGTATAGTTTTGGAGATTTTGAGGAAGAAGAAGTTGTACACCAAATTTTCGAAGTGCGAATTTTGGTTGAGACAAGTTGCTTTCCTTGGTCATATCGTATCAGCTGATGGTATAACCATGGATCCGTCTAAAGTTGAGGCTATCACTAAATGGCCAAGACCTACGACAGTGACTGAGGTCAGGAGTTTTCTTGGACTTGCTGGTTACTATAGACGTTTTGTTGAAGGTTTCTCTCGTCTAGCTTTGCCTTTAACCCAACTGATGAGGAAAGGTGAAAAGTTTGTATGGACGGATGAACGAGAGAAGAGTTTTGAAGAATTGAAGCGGAGATTGGTGACGGCTCCTATTTTGACTCTTCCAACTGGTTCAGGAGGATTTCAAATCTACAGCGATGCATCTAAGAAAGGATTAGGCTGTGTTTTGATGCAACATGGGAAGGTAATAGCTTATGCTTCGAGGCAGCTAAAACCTTATGAGGAGAATTACCCAACTCATGATCTTGAGTTAGCTGCGGTAGTATTTGCGTTGAAGATCTGGAGACATTACTTGTATGGAGAGGCGTGTGATATATTCACTGATCATAAGAGTCTCAAGTATATTTTCACTCAGAAGGAACTTAACATGAGACAAAGAAGATGGTTAGAACTTCTTAAGGATTATGACACCAACATTCAGTACCATCCAGGTAAGGCTAACGTAGTTGCTGACGCACTTAGCCGGAAATCAGGCATTCTTGCGAGTATCAAGATTGAGCCTAGGATTTTGCGTGATTTAGAGAGTTTGGATGTTGAGTTGTGTGTACGAGGTTTTGATGGATACTGGGCTAGTATGAAGGTGGAGTCGAACCTTATACTGCAAATTAAAGAAGCTCAGAAAGATGACGGTGAGCTGTGGGCCGTAGCGCAAAATGTTGAAGAAGGTAAGCAAACAGAGTTTAAGGTTGATAATGACGGTATTGTATGGTATGGAGATAGGCTTTGTGTTCCCAATGATCAGGTACTTCGTGAGAAAGTTATGACTGAAGCTCATAGTTCTCCTTTCACTATTCATCCTGGTTCTACCAAGATGTATAGGGATTTGAAGCAGTACTTTTGGTGGAACGGCATGAAGCAAGATGTGGCGACGTTTGTGTCGAAGTGTATGATTTGTCAGCAAGTGAAGATTGAACATCAGAGGGCTAGTGGATTGTTACAGCCATTGGAGATTCCAACATGGAAGTGGGATAAGATATCTATGGATTTTGTGACTGGGTTACCTCTTACTAGGAAGAAGCATGATGCGATTTGGGTGGTTGTTGATAGGTTAACCAAATCTGCTCATTTCTTGCCAATCAGGAAGGATTATGGTATTGGTAAATTGGCAGAGATTTTTCAGCAAGAGATCGTTAGACTTCATGGTACTCCGACATCTATTGTGTCCGATAGGGATCCGCGTTTTACTTCTCGTTTCTGGAAGGGTTTGCAGAAGGCTTGGGGTACTCGACTTAATTTTAGTACGGCATTTCATCCTCAAACAGATGGTCAGTCAGAGAGGACTATACAGACCTTGGAAGATATGCTAAGGGCTTGTGCTTTAGAATGGACTGGCAGTTGGGACGAATATTTGTGTTTAGTAGAGTTTGCTTATAACAACAGTTGGCATCTAGCATTAAGGCGGCACCGTTTGAACTTCTTTATGGAAGGAAATGTAGAGCACCTATTTGTTGGGATGAAGTAGGTGAGCGTTTGATTGAGGGACCGGAAATGATAGAGATCACTAATGAGAAAGTAGCTGTGGCTAGAGAGAAATTGAAGGAAGCTAGGTCTCGTCAGAAAAGTTATGCTGATAGGCATCGTCGTGATTTAGAATTTCGGGTTGGAGATCGTGTGTTTTTGAAAGTTTCGCCGTTTAGAGGTGTGAAACGTTTTGGAATCAAGGGCAAGCTTAGTCCTCGATTTATTGGACCGTTTGAGATTTTGGAACGTATAGGAGAAGTTTCGTATCGTTTAGCACTTCCGCCTCAGTTATCGCATGTTCATGACGTTTTTCATGTATCACTCCTAAGGGGATACAACTATCATCCGTTACACGTTGCTTCTTATCCGTTTGATCAGATTCAATCCGATATGTCTTTATCTGAAGAACCAGAAGCTATTCTGGAAAGACAAGAAAGAGTTATGAGGAATAAAGTTATTCCATTCGTTAAGATTCTTTGGAAGAATCATCCTGAACGTGAGGCTACTTGGGAAACCGAGGAGTCGATGCGTGCAAGTTACCCTCATTTCTTTGAATAATTTGGTATGTTCTCATTTCGTTTCGTCTTCGTTTTCGTTTTCATTTTCATTTCGTTTTATTCAATTTTCGAGGACGAAAATTTTTCTTTAGAGGGGAAGAATTGTAAAACCTGAAAATTTAAAATCCGAATAAAGACTAAAATACCCTTGGAACTAAAAATTATAAAATACGTAAAAATATATTTCTAACACTTAAAGAAATAAAAAGATTAACTTGCGAATATTTAAAAACCTAATTAAAGTATATTGCGTAATTGATTTGGTACGACGAAGAGTTAAAGTTTCGTAAATGATTTGAGTCGCGTTTGGTTTGTGTTCGTGAGCCAAGGCCGAAGCCCATGGTGGCGAGGGGATGGTGACCGGTTGGACTAAACCCAACCCAAACCCAATTACTTTCCTATTCTAACTCAAATACTACAACTATAAATACAACACATAATCATTAAATTGGAACCCTAGTTATTTTGCTCTCTCTTTTCTTTTTTCTTCCTTGCTCGGCCGAGACTCAAACAAATACCCTTGGTGTTGATTTTGCTTCAACGATTGAAGGTATATCGTTTATTTGTTTTCCTTTAACGTACCTTATACGTATATGTTAAGTTATATTTGTTTCGTCGCGTTATGTTTCTTTTTCTTTGGGGCCGAGAGTTGTGAACCGAAACAATAAGAAACCCTAATTCATTTAACTTCTAATTAATAAGAAACATGTAACGTAAGATGTAATATTGGATCGAGTTATGTTTGTGTTGTTTTAATGAGGGCCGAATCTTATGATTTAGATCCGAAACATGTGTAGCTTTTGACTAATGATTATAACTTAATGACTTGAATAAGTAAAGTATTTAGATGAGCTAATACTAGTGTAAACCCTAATATTCGAAAACCCTAGATGAACCGAAACATACATATGAGATTTGAAGGCACATTAATTAAGTAAAGGTTATGTTAAACATAAACCCTAGTTTTGATATGCTAAATTAATAAGTTATGTTAAACCCTAATAGAGTAAATGCGTAATTAATAAGAGTAATGAGTAACTTATATGTCACATAAAATCATAAACATTTACGTTGAAACATAAAAAGGAAAGAGTATTATGTGATGAGTTAGGTTAAGTAATTAGTCATTAAAAGACGTAACAAGTAAGCTAATGAATATTAATGAGACATTAAAGAATGAAAACCCTAAACGTTAATAAAAGATATATAAACCCTAATTTACGATATTAATATTTAAAACCTTTAAGTCTTATTTAAATATGGAAACCCTAAAATATTAAAGGATCATTGTGAAGATTATGGAATCATTAATAATATATACGACATTAATGTATATAGGTTCTGTGAAGAAGGAGTAATTCTTTGCTTCCCTGTTTCGACTTTTGATCTTTTGCTTTCGAATAAGGTACGGATATTCTGACCTTTTCAGTAAAGGTTTCGTATGAAGTTTCTTTTCGTTTTCATATTAGGATTTCCTAAACCTTTGCTATGAACCCTAAAGTGTTTATTTGAGCTGTTGCTTATCTGAACTTTGATTTTTGAATCATAAAACATCTGATTTTGAACTATATGATATGAAGGCTTTGATTTTGAAAATATGATTTAACGTTTGATAAAATATGATCTATGTCAGTTATGACATTCTTATTTGATTTCTGATAGCTGACACCCAAGCCAAATATAACTAGTCATGGGGGTTCCATGTCCGTGTCAGCGAATGCACTTTCTGACATGACTCTAGGGCAGTAGAGTGATGTTCTGCCACGTCCCTTATCTGTTATCTGTATGAGCTCAATTTGAATTATGATATGAATATTTGTCTGTGGGGCGTATGGATGCATCCTAGATCTGTTATATGCCATATATTATCTGTTATATGCTAATTGTTATCTGATGATTGATGCTGCGTGCATGCACGTCCTTCATAACTCTGGTAGGTCTCCCCTACAAATATGTTGCCTTATGTGATTATGATATGTTTCTGATATGGCATATGTTCTGGGCTTTGAGGTAGTTAAGTTATAAAACTTATTCTGATATTCTGAACTATCTTTTGAAAAGACTATGATTTCACTATCTTTCTTTTACTTTGTTTTGTATTCGATTTTCGTTTCGTATTCTTTTTGCTTTGTATATCTGTTCACTGGGCTTTCGAAGCTCAGCCGCACTTTTCTTTTCTTCCGCGGCAGGTATCTAAGCATTGGAGCTGGGTATTGCTTTGGGATGAGTGCTGAGTGGACTTACCTTAGAGATTTAGCTTTGATATTATGATACCATTTAGACTTATGTTTTAGACTTTTCGTTTGGAGTTTATTTTCCGCTGGGACCTATGTATTGAAGTCTTTTGACTTGGATTATTTCCATATTTATGTTAAAGATTTCTTTTGGTTTATATGTTTGTTTTGATATGACACTATTACTTGTGATTCCTTTACCCTTGGCGGGTTGGGGCGTTACAATTCTTATACGTCAACTTTTGATAAATGAGTCGTAAAAATCTATAATTGTGAGGTTGAAAGACTTGGGTAATTGTGTTGGTTGATGTTGTAGATTGTTCATGCTAAAGTTGTTTAGTTTATCCGTTATAGGAATAAACATGTAAAGTTCTACTTCTAGTTGTGTATCAGTTGAGCTTCACATGGACTCATTTGCTTATTTGGTTAAACTAACAGAGTATGCATCCCTACTCAAACATGCAGATAATTCACATTGGTACAAGAAAGATTGGTGATGTTGTCCCAAATTCTCTTTTTCAAACGGGTCAAACGTAGGGATGGCACCCGTGGCGATGGACACTTGTACAATCTTTTTCCATGCCCATGCCCGCGGGTAAACCCATAGGTTTGTGAAACGTAGCATTTGCACACATGTTTTCAAATGTTTTGAAAATCAAACTTGATAAGAAGATACATAAGTTACGACATATTAGTAAATATGTATACATTACCCGTCACCCACTCACCACCCGTTGTGGGTTCATTTTTCACCCACGACCCATCCGCGGGTAAAAATTAACGGGGTTACACATCCATCACGGGCGGGTATCCATGGGTTATGGGTTTTTTCTTGCCCGTTGCAATCCCTAATTAATAGCTTCTTTAGTTACTACAATAAGTACTTTGACCTTTTCTTAGACAAGTTTGTCGGCCCTATAGAACCCCTACGTCGATCCAGATTTGAAATATCTTTGCCACAAACCTACACACAGTAAAATGAGTCTTTGGAATGCCATTTTCAAATACTCGTATTATTTATCTTCTTTTTACACATTGTTTTATTCTTCTCTTGAACAACATCCAACACTACAAACCAACATACAAATCTCACTACATGAAGTTAGACTTCTAATTTCTAAATATTTGAGTTGACCTGGAAACTTATGCAAATTGATAGTGTCATTTTTTTTCCTTATACATAGAAACCAACAACATACAACTATCAACCTACTTGAAGATAGACTTTCGAATATACAAGATCGAAATCAACAAAATGTTTGAAACTTTTATTAGTTGACGGTTGCAACTCGCGATAATGTTTTTTTCCTTGAACATCATTTGAGTTCCAAAGCCACCAACATAATACAAATCTCTACTTGAAGATAGACTTTCGAATATACAAGATCGAAATCAACAAAATGTTTGAAACTTTTATTAGTTGATGGTTGCAACTCGCGATAATGTTTTTTTCCTTGAACATCATCTGAGTTCCAAAGCCACCAACATAATACAAATCTCTATTTACATAAGACATATGCACCAAAATATATAACTAAGCAAACTTTCTTCTCCTTGATCGATGTGGGACTGAAAAGAAAAAAAGAAAAAGCTTTCACCCTTTTAACTAGAAGAGTAACTATACAAGAAGTTATTCTAGTTGGCAAGATAATTAACAAGTCATACGTGTAGCCGATTCACTCATGAAGTGGAAATTCTAAAATATAACACACATCATCTACATTCAATCCCAATCTGGTTTGCTTCCTATGAACTACGTAGTAATAAAAGTATTGGGTCTAAAATGGATGAGAGTTAGTTATGTTACGCTAAAAAAAACATACACAGTCTTCTAATGTAACTCATTAAGCCAACTTATAGTTATAGCCGCTATAAAAGATGACTTCTAATAATGCGACTAACCAAACACATCCACTAAAAAAAAAGTATAAATAACAAATTAGCATGCTTATGAAAAGTACAATTGTCAAGATATTGGTAAACATGACTAACAAGGTTAATAGGAAAAAAAACTTACACTAAGAAAACCAAATCTTACATTTTCAAAACGATAAAAAGTTGAGATATGGTATGAGTTAGTGGGTGCCATATTGGTACAAGATTCTTTGAATTAACCTAATACCAGTATAGTATCCCATCAACATAATACTAATCTAGACATGTTATAATGATACACACTGTAGTATATAAAGAAGCAATATATCGATATTTTTGTCGATGTGGGATTGAAAAGCTTAAAACAAGTTTTCATAAAAGTAACCATACGTAAATGTATAACTTCTTTTTACACATTATTTTATTCTTGTCAAATCAGGATAAAATTAATGATTTTACTATTTGTATTTTGTAGCTTTAAAGGCTACATTTAATATCTTAAAAATATAGTGAAGATTACATTAGTTAGTTGTGAGAAGTTAAATTTAAGATTGAGAGTGTATTCTATAAGTACAACCAATTTTATGCATGTCATATTTTATTAAACATAGCCTTAAATGTTACGTCAGCATTTTCTTAAAATTAATACTAGACTCAAAATTCGTGTAACATTTTTTTTTTGGAAGGGCAAGATATTATTACGAGACCCCGAAAGGACAAAAAGAAGAACAATACAAAACATGACATCCCACCTCAATCAAGGTAATTAGAAGATGATAGGAACCAAAAAAAAGAGCATAATACAAATAAAGAACTACAAATTAAAAAGCCAAACACCTTGAAACTGTCACAAAGTCTTATGGGAACTGACGCAAGAAACTTAAACATTGAGAAACAGTTGGATCAGACCCATGTGTAGAGAAGCAACCCCACAATATGGAAAACAGCAGATGCCAATATGCCTCACAAGTAATGTATAACCATTATGAACAACAGCAGCCTTGAGCTCAAATTAAGATCCAAACACTCACAACTCAACATATCAGACAGCTGCTGCAAGAACTGGTATTAAAACTTAAATAGCTCAAACTATAAGACAAAAACAATGAAATCACAAAAAACTTGGTCAATCACATTATGTATGTCCTAAATCTTTTGGCACCTTGCCCCCTTATTTATAAGAAGTCTCCTAAACATTGATGGATTGGGCAATGTGGGACAAGCATCCTCTTTTGGTTCTTCTTTTTGTTATGCAAAAACCAAATAAATAAGATAATCAGTTCCATTCATATTATGTACATTAGCTTCTCATTTGTATAATCTTTGCTTTTTAATATCTAAAAGATGATTTTATTTATTTTTTTTGTCTTTCCATATACAGTTCCTCACAATTTACCGCTGAGTTGTAGTGTTTTCATGTCATCTGAAATTTAGTTTATCCAACTGAAACATGTAAACTGAAACTACTTAGGAGGCATCTTCGTCCATTTCGTTGCATAAAGATATAATATGAATAAAGGGGCACGCACACCTATCAAATATTCATAGCGGAGCCTATTCTTGTTGCCGTTCGGTCTCTTATGAAAAAAACTCTTCTAAATCACTTGGGACAACGAATGATCCCACCATACAATTGTAATACACAGGATGAAAGTACTTAGCATATTATTTGAGAAATGGCGTGTATGCTTAAGAAAACATCCACTTACCTTGTTATAGCGCTATTCTTTTACTTCAAGTATTGATAAATGAGTCGTAAACCCATAATCGTGAGCTTGAAAGACTTGGGTAATTGTCATTTTGCTGGTTAATGTTGTAGACTTGTATAGTTCATGCTAAAGTTGATTAGTTTATCTCCTATAGGAATAAACAAGTATAGTTCTAATTGCATGGGCTTCACATGGACTCATTCTCGTATTTGGTTAAACTAACAAAGTACGCATCCTACTCAAACATGCAGATTATTCACTATAATTCACATTGGTATAAGAAATATTGGTGATGTTGTCCCGAATTATCATTTTCAAACGGGTCAAAAGTAGAGATGGCACCGTGGCAAATGGGCACTTATACCTCTAACTCGTCACCCGCACCCACGATTTTTTACTTGTTCGTTACCCGCCCGCCACACATCTACGGGTAAAATCTTTTTAACATGACCATGCCCACGGGTAAACCCGTGTGTTTGTGAAACATAACATTTGCACACATGTTTCTTGAAAATCAAACTTGATTGGAAGATGCATAAGTTACGACATATCTATACTAAATACTAATGCATTTAGGACTTCCTATAAAAGGAAGTTTTAAAAATGTAAGCCTACACATCTTACTATAATTAGTAATTCATATAATTAAATTCTATAATAATTGCATTATAATGGGTATGTTTGGTGGCGAGCTGAGGCTGGGGTTTATATTATAACCCGAAACTAAAGTTTTATTTTCATAAACTTGTTTGGCAAATTAGTTTAAGTTGACTAAAAAGAACATATAACTAAATTAACATATGTATATATTAGATATTTTTGTGGGTAATTAAGTAATTTTGTACCAACGGGGTACTAAAAAGATATTTTTGTGGTTAATTAAGTTACGAAAAAAACTGACATGTTGGGTACCGCCGCTGCTTTGCGCGGGTACTATGCTAGTTTATAAATATGTATACATTACCCGTCACCCATTCACCACCCTTTGTGGGTTCATTTTTCACCTACAACCTACGCACGGGTAAAAATTGACGGGGTTACTCGTCCATCACGGGCGGGTATCTATGGGCTATGGGTTTTTTCTTGCCCGATGCAATCCCTAATTAAAAGCTTCTTTAGTTACTACAATAAGTACTTTGACTAGACAAGTACCATAATTGATCGTCAATCACACTTATTTTTTATATGATAATTTTCATAATTATATGTATTTGCTCTGTTGTTAAAACATTTACTTTTGATGTATATCAATAGCATTGAATCGAGGCGAATCCTTGAATAAGAGGCAATGCTTTAAGCAACTAGTTTTAAGTTCCCATAGAAAAATTAAATTTACGCTATAAGATTTTTGCCCCCCCCAACAAAAACCTTCAAGTTCCGCCACTGGCGACATATAGAAATCAACATACTTGAAGATAGACTTTCGAATATACGAGATCGAGATTGGCAAAAAGTTTGAAACTTTTATTAGTTGATGGTCGGAACTTGCAGTCCTGTTGTCTTTTTTTTTTTTTTTTTTCTTTACTTGAACAGGATATGAGTTCCAACACCATCAATATAATACAAATCTCAATTTACATAAATCATATTCGCCATAGTATATTAGGAAGAAAACTTTCTTCTCTCTAATCGATGTGAGACTAACAAAAAAAAAAAAAATTCTTCCTTTTAATTAGAAGAGTAATTGTACAAGAAGTTATTTTAGTTGCCAAGATAATTAACAAGTCATACGCGTCCCAATCGATTTACATTCAATCCCAATATGGTTTGCTTCATATGAACTAATAAAAGTATTGGGTCTAAAATGGATGCGAGTTAGTTATGTTACGGTAGAAAAAAATATACAAAAATTCTTCTAATGTAAATCGTTAAGCCAATTTATAGCCAGTATAAAAGATGACTTCTAATAATGCGAATAATCAACACATCCACTAAAAAAGGTATAAATAACAAATTAGCATGCTTATGAAAAGTACAATTACCAAGATAGGACATTGTCGTTGAACATAATTACCAAGGTTAGCAACAAACTTACTTACATTAAAAACTCCAAATCCAATATAGTATCCCATCAACATAATACTAATCTAGACATAAACTATTGATATACACTGTAGTATATAACGAAGTAATATATCATCGTTTTGTCGATGTGGGATTTAAAAGCTTAAAACAAGTCTTCATTTATTTCGTGCTTGTGTCATTTTTTCTTTGTACAAACTACAAACCATTCAATAAACTAGACATATAATCTGTGATATGAGTCTACATTCTAATAATATTTTCTTGTGCAGAAGACGAATTGCAGTTACTCATTGTCATCTCAATAGTAATATATGGGTTAAATCACTTGGAAATAAGACAACTTGTTGCACAATGTAACGAGAGTTCATCTGTTTATATTAAAATGTCAATACAGACATACCTGTATAGAGTGTGACTCTGTGGTAATCTTATAAGTTTTTGAAGATGTTTTCGAAACTATTGCAATTGGAAACTATTGTAAAACATTATTAGGTAATTCAAGAATTTGATTTCACATTGGGACAAGCTAATATAAGGCCATAGTAGTCACTCATGGTTTTTTCTTACAAGCCATACCAAGTTTCTTGCAGAACATTACTGTATAAGCCTAAATTATTACTCCGTAAGATGGAGCTTATGTTCGACCTCTTCCGTGTTAACATTAATGAAAGGGGCGATGTGGGACTAGCTTATTTCTTTTTGTTTTGTTAGTGTTATGAAACCACAACAATGATCTCAAACACAATCTATTCCATTCATATTCTATCATGTTTACTTTATCGAACTAAACATGTAACACGAAACTAGTTGTGAAGCATCTTTGTCCATTTGCTACAAAATATATCATATGAATAAAGGGGTACATGTACACCTATATAAGATATTAATAGCAGAGCATATACTTGTTGTCAATCACTCTAATAAAGTGAATAACCAAACATATCCACTAAATAAAAGGTGTAAATAACAAATTAGCATGCTCATGAAAAGTATAATTACCAAGATAGGACATTGTTGTTGAAAATAATTACCAAGGTTGACAGAAAAAAACTTACTTACACAAAGAAAATCAAATCTTACGTTTTCAAATGATAAAAAGTTGAGATATTGTATGAGTTGATGGGTACTACACTGATAGGTAGATTCTTTGCATGAACATGAACCTAATATCAATATATTATCCCATCAACATTATACAAATCCACACATGTATTATCTATACACGATGTAATATATAAAGAAGCAATATATCTTCTTTTTGGTCGATATGGGATTCAAAAGCTTATAACAAGTTTTGATAAAAGTAACAACCCATAAACATATAACTTCTTTTTACACATTGTTTTATTCTTTTTAAATTATGATAAAATTAAAGAATTTGTTATTTGTAGCATTAAGGGCTATATATAATATTTTAAAAAATGCAATGAGAGACGTTACATTTAGTTTAGTTGAGACAAGGCATCGGTCTACCTTTCCAAAAAAAAAATGTGTAGATTTGCGGGAACACCCTGACTCCGGGTGTCTTTTGGCACCAGCCATTGTCCACCCTACAAGTAATAGCTCCGGAAACTCTCCTGGCCTAGTTGGGCACCAACTGGAATGAGCACGAACCAAGAATCGGACCCTGAGCCCTGAGCTCTTATTCCACAAAGTTTCTCCAGTGTGTTTGGCGGAGGTGGGTACCCATATGAAGCAAATACCAAAGATAGGACTTGAACCTTGGTCAATTGACTCAAGCACAACTACTTTAATTATCGGTCTACCTTTAATGTGTTATATATATGTGAGTGATTGAAATGTCAAAGTTGTCAATACATAGAGACACATAGAGTGTGCCTGTGTGGTAATATATAGGTTTTCGAAGCTGTTTTCAAAACTATTGCAATCGGAAACTATTGTAAGACATTATAAGGTAATTTAAGAATTTGATCTCAATTTGGAACAAGTTAATATAAGGCCATAGTAGTCACTTATTATGTTTTTTTTTCTAAAAGTTGTAATAAATTTAATAGATATAATAAATTAATTCTAAACTAGCACGTACTGCGTAAGATGAAGCCTATGACATCTTCAGTGTAAACATTGATGAAAGGGGCAATGTCGGCCTAGCTTATTTTTATTACTCCCTCCATCCCATTTTGTAAGTCCATATTTGAAAAGTCAAAGTTTTTTTCCGTCTCATTTTATAAGTACATATTTGAAAAGTCAAAGTCTTTTTCTTCAGAGTTTGACCGTAATTATTTTTTTTTCATGTTATATAATACTTGATGAAAAGTATACCAATGAAAATACATTTAAAACACAAATCAATTTATATATTTTGTATCAAGTATTATATAACACGGGAAAATATAATTACGGTCAAACTCTCAAGAAAAAACTTTGACTTTTCAAATATGGACTTATAAAATGGGACGGAGGGAGTATTATTTATTTATTTATTTATTTATTTTTATTTATTATTATTAATTTATTTACTTTTTTGCGATGAAACCACAACAATCACACGAACGATTAATCTATTCCATTCATATTCTATCATGTTTTGTACATGTACACTTATAAGATATTCATAGCGGAGCCTATCATTCTTGTCAGTCTCTTATGGAAAAGCTCAAATGTTATCATATATATGTCGAAAAAATGGGAGTGGAACTAAACAGAAGTATTAAAGATGGAGCTTGAACGCAAATAAAACTATAGGTATGATAGAAATATAATATGATTACTCAATGGGTAAACGTTATACATTCACTTACCCCTGCACCATCCGTATGATAGAATGGGCCGGTGCACCAGCAGTGGCTCGTAAGTCAAGTCTTTTTACTAACATAAGCTCAACTTTCACATTCATACAACGTTTAGTTGCTAATGGACAAAAGCAGCAACAACCTGCAAGGCTGCAACACTTAACTCGGGTGTATTTCCCCGGTCTCAGTATGGTCCATAAAGCTGCGTAAGTTTGTGGACACATATGAGGTTGCGTGGGGCCCACATGACTCGCCTAGTCACTGAAATTGGTGACTACAGATAGGTTGGTTACGGATGGTGGTGAGATTGGCTTGCATGTAAAATTGGTGCTATTAGAATTTGCACAGATATTGTAACTGTATTTTTTTTTTTGTTGTATATAACAGATATTATTATTTTTTGTATATAGCAGATAAACAAAAGTACATCATTGTTTTTAACGTTTAATATCTATTTCTTTTTACACTTTAATCATTATAAAATTCCATAATCTGGCTACCGATATTCATTTTCCCACATGGCCACATATAACTGATAATCTACATCGACTTCAATGGTAACTCATAGTCTGCCATTAGGCGAAAGTTACCTTTCATTCATATAAATGTTTATAACGTATCTGACACTGATAACTTCATATGTAAAATATCGACGATTGACAGGAATACATAGTTATTGAACATTTTGGCTATAACATTTTGTGTTTGTTACTGTAGTTCTGAAAGTATTACTACTGGTAACTAAACACAATGTTGCGAAAATGAAACTTTATTTGGTATTTTCAGTTTCAGACAAGGCCATTTAAAATCAACCTTCAATTTCTTTAAGCAATCCGACAAATAAGTACAATATCAATATTAATTTGCCGTTAAAAACCTTTAATCTTCATTTAGGAAATGAATCGTTGGTTAGTTTGATGTTAACTTAACTCCTAATTACAAGTGGTGCTACCTTTATATACTACTCCGTACTATCAGTAAATTAAAAATTTACATCATAGTACCGCATTTCGGTAACAAACCGGTTTTCAGTTCTGTATGATACTAAATTTCATGTATGAATAGCATGCTTCATTCATGTTTCAAACTTTCAATGTTTATATTCACACAAACTTTGACCTTCAAAAGTCAACTTTGAATCCATCTGGTGATACTATTCTCACTAAACTGGTTATCAAAATTATACATCCTATATCTTTTAGACCAACAGTAACAAACATAAGGCAACAGTACAAAAACAAATAAGTAATAATGTACTAATTTAACTTAGTTTCTTACCGCCCTTATAACACGTCGTGCCACATGGAAAAATAAGTAATGCTGCATCCCTTGTTTCCGACTTCAGATTCTGTCGGAAAATGGATTTCACAGATCACTCTCTGTGAAGTAGCTTCATATTCCTGAAACATGTTTAGTAGCTTTTTTCAGTACCAGTAAACACTATAATATCTATACTACTTTATAATGCATTTAGGCCTTCTAAAATTAGAAGGCTTAAAAATTCAGACTTTTTTACTTGCTTATTATGGAAAGAGTTTTTCTAACCAAAAATTAAGATAAGGAGCTCCAATCATGAGATGACATGTGTCACTTCTTAACAAACTCCAAGCTTAACTTCTAACAAACTCCAAACTAAAAATCACTCTCTGTGAAGTAGCTTCATATTCCTGAAACATGTTTAGTACTGTAGCTTTTTTCAGTACCAGTAAACACTATAATATATACAGTAATATATCTGCTTTGAAATCCATTGAAAAGTCAACAGTTGACTCAAAATTCAATCTATCAATAAATTGAGGAACATCTTTTACATCCGACACGGAAGTAATTGCAATCTTCATCAAACATAAGACAATTTATAGAGACGGGAGAAAGTACCTGTTAAAAAAGTTCTTAATGCAGTGACTTCTTTGGGCCTTTGGAGCTGTTCAAAATCATCATTCGACAATGGTACAGGGGACTTCTGCTTTTGGTGCCTGTGCTATTCACGGCTTTATATGTAGATGAATGTTTCATCATCAGAGGTTTTTATCTCGGATGTAAAACCACATGACTCAAGAAGCTGTCTAGACCCAACAATACGCAGACCTTTCACCCTAAAAATATTCTCTTGAAGATGACTAATGCCTGTTCCAGTGACATCCAACTCTTTTAAACATTCTAACCGTCCAATTTCCTCAGGCAATTTCGCAACTTTAAAACAATCACTGAGGTCGAGATTAACGAGCTTTGGACATTCAGCAGGAATCTGAAGTTCGATCATATCGGTACACATTTTGACTTTTAGCGTTTCAAGATTCGGAGTAATCCCGAGGTGAAGGGTCCTCAACTTCAAATTAAAAAGGTCAAAAATTCCGAGGTTTGGACTTTGAGCAGGCATGTGTAATTTTTCCAAGCTTCTACAATAATAGATACGTAACTCCTTTAGATTTGGAGTAACACTAAGGTCAAGGGTCCTCAAATTATTACACCCTTTAAGAATTAGTGTCTCAAGATTCGGAGCCACACTAAGGTCAAGGGTCCTCAATCTGTGGGAATAGGTGAAGTTTAGGAACCTGAGCTTTAAAAAAGGCTGTCATAAGCAACAAAAAATGAAAAAGATATGTTAATTGGTGTAATGACTAACACAAGAGGGAAAGATAAGCTACCAATTAATCAACCATTATTCTACGTACCTTTTCTTCTCCATCTTTCCAAAGTTGAACAATATTGCTGTTATACATTTCAAGTCCAACAAGATTATTTGCTTGAAATGTTTTTGGTAAACTTGAAAAAGGATAACCATCCCAGTCCAGAAATTGTAAGGCATTTGGAAGGTGTAGACTATCTTCATCAAAGTTCCACTTGCTAACTTTGTCTTTACTTACATATGGGGAATCCACATAAAGAAATCTAAGTTCCTTCATATTTGCGAGACCGTTCATTAAAATTTCAAAATTCAATCCATCTGGGTATGCATTCAGTGTTATACATTTTGTTGCTTGGGTACCCTGAAATTCAAATAGCAGCGACCATGAGATTAGTATTATAACTCGAGGTTAATGCACTACTAGAAGGTCAATCTACTTTTTTCAAAATATCCACTTTCTGAAGTTAATTTCTAGAATTGAAATGAAATGTTTAAGTTAAGGTTTTTAATTTTAATTAAATTTGGGTATTTTTGGTTAAATTAGATATGTTAGGGTTTTTGTTAAAGTTGGGGATTTTTGGGTTTTGTTTAAATTGAAGGTGTTGGTTTGGTGCTTATTTGGTAAAGTGGTGGTGGTGGATTATCATACTAAGATAAGAATAAAGAAAAAGTGTGCTCGACTCATGGTTTTACATTGCTTCATATCATGGAAGCTTATTATAATAAAACAAGATTGAACTTTTAGAAAAGTATACTTGACTTTTTAGTTTAACAAAACACAATACTTACCTTGTTATTAGCCAATATATCTTCAATTTCCTCCTTAATCCATAACCGGCTATGCTTATCAGGTTTATTGGGGTTAACACGACGAACAATATTCTTGCCCATTTCTTCTATATGGTCATGCATTTCTAAGCACCCATTTTCAGAAATAGTTATAAGAGATTTCAGTTCAAGAACCCTTAAACCAATCCGAGCACGAAACCCACAGCTTTCAAGCGCTATGATTGCATCATCTTTCTTCCAGCCTTTGAGTAAGCATGCAACATCCAGGAATATTTCCTTGTAATCCTCCTCTAGATCGCTATAGCTTAACTCCAAAACTTTCATGGTTTCATTCAATGGAATTGTTTCTAGTCTTTCTAACGCATCTTTCCAGTCAAGATCATCTTTGCCACATAGAAACGAACCTAAAACTTTGATCGTTAGGGGAAGACCAGCAGCGTAACGTACAACTTGTTCCGATAGCTCTTTGTACCCTTCAACTGGAATCTCTCTCCCAAATGCTTGCCTACTAAAGAGACGCATTGCTTCCTTATCATCTAACAAATGTATATCACGAACCAGGTTCACTTTGTGTGCTATTAGCACATGTGCATCCCTAGTTGTTATAATAATTCTACTTCCCGGCTTAAACCAACTACGGTCACCGGCTAACGCCACAAGTTGTTCTATCTTATCAATATCATCTAGAACAATAAGAACCTTTTTACCACACATCTTCTTTTTCAGCATTCTTTTCCCCTCAAGAACACCACTTACATTGATGCCTTGATCAGATAAAACATCCGAAAGTACTTGTTTTTGTAATACCTTCAAACCAGACATAGATGGTGTTGATTCTTCCCTGACGTTTTCAACAAAGCTACAACCTTCGAATTGAAAGGATATATGATCATAAACAGCTCTGGCCAAAGTCGTCTTGCCCGCACCTCCCATCCCCTTGATCCCTATCATGCGAACATCATCAACACCTAATTCTAAGGATGAAACAACACCGTTTATCCGGGTCTTTATGCCTATTAAGTTTTCATCAACACCCCAATTAATAAAACGTAACTCTAATGATATCTCTTCAACAATCTTTTGAACGAGTTTAGCTTCATGCCTGTATGTTAAAGAGCCCGACACACAATTAATTTTCAGATCTGTAACACATAAAACCGTAAATGAGGTAATGACATACTAACATAATCATAAGAGATGCCATGGATAACTCTTTAAGCATAGATAGTGAAAGAATAACATATAGTCTGGGTCGGTTGGGTAATTTTCACAAAAAGTTGATGACTTTCATAACTATGTTACAACAATAAAAAATAATGTAACCTTGTTACCTTGATGACTTTCGACCCGTTTTATGTCACGCAACTCACCCGATAATAGATCACAAACATATTATTATATAATGGAAGAAAATACCCATTAAGAGTGTTCTTCAACTCCCATCCCGCAAGATCAGCTGCTTCTTTCAAAGCTTTTCTCCATTTCCCAGCAGATTCATTATTTCCATGTTTAGTGAAGGCAACTCCTACAGCCCCATTTTGCTTACGGACTTCTGTTGGCTCGACATCAAAGAAAACAGGATATGCAGTAGGCTGACCATTCATCTTCTTCTGACAGTCCATAATCTTGACTAGCTCATCTAGGCACCATGACGAGGAAGCATAGTTCTTGGAGAAAACGATGATGTAGAATCTTGAATCTTCAATGGCTCTGATAAGCTCATCACTAATAGTTTTCCCTTTTTTTATCTTCTCATCATCTTTATAAGTTTCAATGCTTTTTTGCTTAAGAGCTTCATAAAGATGGCCAACAAAGGTGTTACGAGTGTCTTCACCTCTAAAGCTTAAAAAGACATCATACTTGAAGCTCTTTTGAACGGACGATGTTGAAGAAGAAGCCATTGAAAGTAGGGATCCAGCTATTGTTTGTAAGAGATGGACAATAAACAAGTGTATATGTGAATAGATGTGTTTGTGTGGAAATTTGGTGGAATGTGATGGAGAAACAAAAGTCACTGAATTGGTGAATGAATAAGAAAGATAAGTTTCCTTTTGGACAAACAAAAGCAGATATAATAAAGACTTTTGGGTCATAGAGGGTAGTGTCATATATGAGCATAGATGGCTTCTATTTTTTTCAAACGTAGAATAGTAATCTAGTGTTTAGCGGTGATGTGTCATTTTTTAGATGAGCTATAGTCATAAAAGAGAACAGGGGTATGACTGGCATAACATCTACGATTGGATTCAAAAAAGCATAGGCTTCGGGCAATTTGGCCAAGAAAAGACTACTCGGATAAAGGGCAGAATTAAGACAGATCAAACTAAAGATATTAAGCATAACATACATTTTTTTCGTCGAGATAATTGCATTTTGATTGAGTTATTGATATAAGGAAAAATGAAGTAAAATAAGGTAGACAAGACGTTCCCCAGACGGGTACTGTCGGGTCGGGTGAATTCAATAATAGACGCCTGTTGGCATTCCGGCCCTCCTTTCGCCTTTCATGGCCACATATCTTTCCGGCTAAGGAATGGGAAATCCTTCTCCTGTTCCATGAATCCAATTTGCATTTCATCCGGGAAAAGTCATCTTTTTCTCAACAATGCCTTTGTCATTTGATCCAATAGTGTTCCGTTAGATAGGAACAGATTTGATAAATACTGATAACTCTGTATAAACAAGACAAGTGCGCGTGAATAGCAACGAAATTTTATAACAGTAGACTGGTTTTGATTAAAAAAAAAAAAAAAAAAAAAAAAAAAAAAAAAAAAAAAAATGGTCAAATCTAACCGGTTTTTTATATTTTCGAAACCCGGATCAACCCCACAAAAAATTACTTAGTTGCTCAATGAAAACTGAAAAGGAACGATAAGATTCACAATTTTATAAAAGGAGGGTGATACTCACACCACATCTTTTGATGCATGCACCATAAATTGTGCATTACAGTATTGTACGGTACAAACTGTAATGCACAAATTATGATGCATGCATCAAAAGATGTGATGTAGTTATCAATTCTTTTTTATAAAGGCTTGCAAATATTTTGTTCTAGTTGTTTCAAGTTATTTGTTTATTGATATTTTGTTAAGAATAATGATTTTTTTTTCCTACAATGAACAGCTTGTTGGTTTAATGGACAAAATATTAATAGATGTGTGTTAGGATCGAACTCGAGACCTATGGGATTGCACGCGTTGCGTATGAGATTTAATTATATTAAGTCACGAAATATTTATATGGTCGAACTAAGAAAAAGGGAGGGGTTGAGTGTCGAGTTTTGAAACTTAAGGAGGTGCTTGCAATGACTTGTTAGACAAGATTTAATGCTATATATATACACACCCTTTTGGTCTTTTGATTCTCATTCGGTTGGACAAGATAAGAAAAAAACCGATCGAACACTAACCTTTTAGATATTGTATATATTGTAAATTACATTGAGATATCTTTCACTGTATATGCCATGCATGCAAGTTCATGTCATGTGCACTTACTTTTATATCTTCATTGAGTTGATGAATCGACTACATATATACATATAAAATAAAAGTGTTTGACCCGATTTATTTTATTAAAGCTAAACTTGTTTATTTTGTGCTTTACTCGTGACTTGAACTAGCATTCTAATTAAATCGCTATCAATACGCGCGTACATGATCGTAGAGAAATCCTATTTTGGATTTTGGTGATTTACACTATTCGACTTTATTAAGTCGACTAGCACTCCAACCCTAATTAGGGTTCATCTCAATTGCTAGTTTGTGGATTTGATTCTTGTTCGGCTAGAATCAAGTAAGGTACGCATATTCTTCTTATGTTAATTAATTATTCATTATATGTTCCTATACGCTTCCGCTTGAATACTTTGATGTTTTGTGATTATTTATTTGATTGTCATGTTATATAATTCCAACAGTGGTTTCAGAGCCATTAGTTTTTAATGAGTAATTAATTACATAAACGCGTAATAAAACAAATACTTGTATGTTGTTTGATATTATTAATCTAGGGTTTATGTTATATTTTTTTTGGGTCGAATTTTTTTTATAAAAATTGGGGTGTTCCCCATATTTTTTTTAATGTCGACACATTAAAAATTATTAGGGTTTTGAAAATTGTTTGCTAACCTTATTAAAACCTAAAATTAATATTGATTACGTGATTAATTCGTGAATAATTTGTTATGTGTCATGGAATTTTTATATGCGATCTTGTGACTTATTTGTATAAATTGTTATGATATCCATGATTATACATGCATGTTAGTCATGGATAAGTTGCTTTGATAATTGTTTAATTGTTGAGACATATTTAATTACGATAAATCTTGAATTGGGGAAGACTCCAATTATGTATATTAATGAATCAATTATGTGCAATTTGGTATATCATTAATTATGGGTTTACGCAATCGATTCGTCGATGTATGTGGCTCACTCTCAATTGAGAGAGTGAAAGCCCTAATAAATATATACATTAATTTAACCTAGATATTGATTATTAATAGGGTTTTATCGAATAAGTTGCATGTGGCTACTTGTTTACACGTATAAATTGTTTATTATGTGCGCATTGTTTTTTAGTAGTTTATTTTTTTATTTGTTACTTGTTTGTTTATTATGTTAGACAGTTTTAAGCAAAGGGTAATTTTGAATAGAAAAATAATACGGACTAAACAATGGCGAAATTTGATTTGTTTTGGAAGAGTTAAGTTTTCAATAGTTTAATTGATTGGTGACTTTGGTACAAATGACTGAACGGCTCACCCACTAGAATGAACTATAAAGGGGTTAATAAAGAAGTGCGCACAGTCACACTGAAAGGATGTCTAAGGTTATGCTTTGCGCTTACCTGGTCCTCTGCCCCTGTAAGTTCGAATGGAGCTACTTAGTAAGCCATAGAATGTGTAAACTCATCTTAAGGGCGAATTAGTTTTAATTCCATGCGCCACTTCGGTGGTAATTATCCGAAACACTAAGTGTTTACACTTATGCAAAAGTACGGTATAATGGATGATAATTATCACTAAATTCCTTGATTGGTGAACCCAATACCTCAATCAAAACTTTGATAATTTGATCTTTATGAATTGGTAATAAAAAGTTTTTTTATTAAATTTATGCTACAAGATGAATGCATGACATCTTTGTACATATTTGATTTGACCACATAAAATCAAAACTAGTACCCTTTTAAAATTAAGAATATGCCATCTAATTAAAAGGAACACTTGAAGTTGCAATTTACGTCATGACAGTACTTGGCTAGATTGTGATGGAGAGGTAAATCTCTATGTAAAGTCATACCTTACATGGACATATTTGCAGTTCTTTAAATTAGACACTTAAGTTGAGTAGGAAGTGAGACCTGGACTCAATGGCATAAGATGGGATGAAACATGTTTATATTTGCAATAGCGTTGGAAAATATAAATCCCATAATGATCTAGGAATTGGAAATTGTTTGCCAATTAATGTTCGACAGATTACCTTATTATATGCGTTCGTTGCTAGCAGATCAACTGATGTAATGAACCTATGATAATTTGGATCCTAGTTTTCGAGAAAATTCTATGGTTATATGAATATTACCTTGGGTATTTTATTTTCTTGAAAAGTTTAATTATCGAAAATACTAAAATTGAATTTTGCTAATTCTTTAAATGTATTAATGCAACATTAAACCGTAAACGTAGGTTATTCTTGTACTGGTAAAATTGATCTACACCTGTAAGGGTTTTAGTAGAGTCAACGTTACTAAAAGAATAAACCTAGTCCTCTTTTCACGCGAAAGAGTGAGATTCAATCCTATTCCTTTTCATGAATGAAGAAAGGTATGATAGGACAATTAGAATTGTCTAAATTCTAAATACATAACTCGTATGAAAATTTCAATAGTTGAGAAAATTGCATATTTTCTGAGTTATTAAATTAGAAGCTAGACTAATTACCGTATAATTGGTAAAAGACAAACTAGCATATTTTATCTAGTTGTTTTGTTTTGACCATTTAAAAGTACTACTTATAATTGTTGGAATAGTAGAACTATTAAGAAAGAAATTGCATGCCCAATTTTTCAAGTTAATAGCATTGATGGATAGTTCATCATCTACATAGTAGAATACACTCCTTAAGTACATAAGTAATTATTATGTATGGACTTTTTCAAAGGTGTAGGGAAGTAAATAGAACACTATTTTCTTTTACTGGTTAATGAAACACTTTCAATGTTGTCAAATCCAGTGGGAGTGTTGTGTTCTTATTACTGAATAAGGAATTAATGTAATGATCTCTTATTCAGTGGGAGTTACAAGCTTTGTCATCTTGGTAGTAACCCAGATTATCTCTAGAAT
>BPTQ01000006.1:22588634-22831014 GCA_019973895.1 Chrysanthemum seticuspe
GGCAAGAATATTGTCCGTCGACCGAACCCCAATAAACCTGAAGGGCATAGCCGGTTATGGATTGAGGAGGAAATTGTAGATATATTGGCTAATAACAAGGTAAGTATCAAGTTATTTGTGTTTTGGTAAACTAAAAAGTCATTATACTTTTATAAAAGTTCAATTTAGTTATTGTGCAAAAACAAAATCATGTTTTATTATAATTGCTCTCAGAAACCTAATGGCATGAGTACATGTCTCCAGGGTTTACTAATTTATTATATTCAGATTTGATGATTTATTTTGCATGTATCAACTTGTTAAATATAGAATTCAGTGTCATATATATATATATATATATATATAGGGAAGGGATCCGGTAAGAAGAAAAACTAAAATAAGAAGGATAAGAAGAATTTCTAGCCACACATTTCAAATAAGGGAGAGATTTTTAAGGGGAGATGCATCTATTTTAATAGGTGCATCTGAAATGTGTGGTTGTGGTTTCTTCTTATCCTTCTCATTTTAAGTTTTCTTCTTATTTGATCCTAACTCTATATATATATATATATATATATATATATATATATATATATATATATATATATATATATATATATGCTTCATGCAACTAAATCTCTCATTATAACTAACCCCGCTTACACAATTACAATCAACCCACCTAAGCCAAATGCATATATATAGTTAGATGACCTCCCTATATTTATTTCAATATACCCAAACACTCTACTGAAAACTACAATACTAATCTATTTAATTTGAAATATATAAGCACTTAAAAAGGAGTAGGTAACAATCATCTTTGAAAGCCACATAAGCACTTCAAAATAACTAATCTTAAACACCTCTCAGGTAATAAAAGGGGTTGGTTTGTACATGCTTATGCTTTTTGTAGTTGTGATAATCAGGTAACCAAGGTATCTTAGGGATTGCTTATGCTTTTTGTAGTTGTAAGCTTATATTCCAAAATCACAAGTTAACAACATTGACCAATATTTACCCTTATACTTTACTATGCAACATATAAAATAGGTGCAGTTTGCTATGCCTATAATTTAATTTAATTCGTATCTGAAATACAAACTATCAGTTAAAAAAAATGATTTTGGACATAATGTGTTTCCGATTGGATTTATTTCTGTTGGTACCCAAAAACTAAATGATTTGGATCCAAAATTGTGGGGGTTGGGTTAAGTTAGCCAAAGAAACCAAACACACAAAGGTCACAACAGGGAAATAATGGGCATGAGTACAAAATGCCTGAATTAAGTCATTTTATTATCAATATAATAAGAAATTTTCATTTAAGCATTGAAAAGTTAAAATAAAAATCAAATCATTCATAGGCATGGGATTAATTTGTATGGTTACCTCAAACTTCCTAAAACAACTTCAGTTACAAGAGCCTCTTGCAATGCCTCAGTTGCAGCTACATAAGCCAGATTTCTCCTTTTCAACCTTTTCACAGTTTTTAATACTTGTTTCATAATGATTTGCTCTAAATAGATACTAACTCACCACCATTATTGGTATTCACTGTTATCCATATCATATGGAGTAGCTAAGTTACAAATATCACACTTATGACCACAAGTCATCAAGATCAGTGTGAGTAAAGTGTAAATGATACCTCTTTCCCCAAGTATAATGTTCTCCCATACTCTTAGAAGTGTGAGCTGCCACGATATATCAGCTGCAGAATCAGTTGATGGCAAAGATGAGCTAGATCGAACTTTCGTGACAAGAGACATGTTTGGTATGAATAGTACCTTGTTAAAGTTGATATCTGAAACATCAATATAAAACGTTATTATGTGATAAAAAGATAGAAAACAAACTGTACTTACTCATCAATGGCAGTTAAAGCAACCCAAGCAGTAGTATCAGCTGATGTGGTCCTAGAAGATCAGTCATTAAGTCCAACTGATGCACGACTTTTCTCCCATGGAAATGAGTTTTCCGGTTAGAAGTTCTGCAAAAATGCAACCAATAGTCCATATGTCTATAGATGATGTGTACTGGAAGGGGAAAAAAAGTAATAAATATACACGAATTTAAAATGGTTGGTGTTTTTATGCTGAAATGAAGATCTCCATTTAGAGTCTAGATTAGCGTTGAACCAAGTTTGATAAATATAAGCATATGAGTGCATCAGTAGCTTTGGTACCGTACTATGAAATATTCCAAGCATCTCAGGAGCCCTGTACTACCTGGATCCAACGTAATCATGTGAACACATTGAATGTGAGGCCATTCAATTATATTGTTGAAAAATAAAATTACAGAACAACTTCTGAAATAGGTAATGGGAGACTTAGGGACATAAAGTCCATAATATTGAAGTACGTTGGTCACTGATTGCAGCTCTTGCAAGACCAAAGTCCCAACTTTATTTTGCAGTTAGCGCCGGATAAAATGTTTTTAGACTTTAGGTCTTAGTAAAACACGTTTGCTGCAAATGAATTAAATAATGTTCAGAATAGAATAGACAGAAAGATAGCAAGGCATAACTACTTGAAACGGATGCGCATATTCTTGAATGAGCTGGAAGTGATGTGAGCTCAAAGAATGAAAGCATGGATCTCATGTGTGCAAGTCTTTCAGCCCTCAAAGAAGCTGATGCTTCCGGATAAATTTTAAAATAGGTAGTCGTTCACATTAACATAGCAAGTTACAATATCCAAACTGATAAATAATACAAAAATCATTGGGGGTCCAAGGCATAGTAAATCAATTAAACTTAAGGAAAATATATTTTTTTCCTGTGAAATAAATATACACATCTTAGTGCAGTAAGCGTGTGATTCATCCCAACCCGTACAGAAAAGAATAAAGAAAAAGTATTGGCCCATGACCAACATCATGCAGTAAGCGTGTGATTAAAGGTGAAGGTCAATAACAATAACATAGCAAACGTGGTTATAAAATAGACCAAATAAATCTAATTACCAATGGAATTAAAGAAAAGCAGTCGGGAAATTAAAACATATTTCTTACTTGGTGTGCCTTGAGTGTTTCAATTGCATTAACAGCAAGCCAATAAACACTAACTGGATGCTCAAACCGAGAATAAACTGCTCCAGGATACACTATGTGTGATAAGCCTATCAATTGAACACTTTCTGTAAAATGGCAAGGACTAAAAGCTGAATATAGTTCCTCAAAACCATGTATTGGTTAACATATGGTTACTGCACAAGAATTAGCTAGCTGATATAAGTTAAAAAATAAATCTCGTGGTGTTAAATTAAAGAAAAGAGATTATCCGGCTCGCCAATAATTGTATCGTAAAGAATAGAAGGTGAAAATAGCATATGCGGTGACATCTTTGGAATTACTAAAATCTCTTTATTCATCATTGATGTTAATCTAGCTGTGTAATATTCCAACCAAGAGATCTTGACTCTTTACAGGTTCATTTGATAAGAAAATGTAACGATATATAAAGTTTGTCGTAAAGAAAGATAAAGATGAAAAAGTCAATAAAACATGCTAAATTTGAGTAAAATAGAAAACTCTTACATCACTATACACTCCTATCCTCTTTGCCCATAACTTAACAGAGCGTAATAGTTCGTGGAATTCCTGCTGTAAAACCTATCAAGTAAGAAAAGCACACAACTCATAATGTCAAAACAAAAAACATGGAAGTGAATCATTATCCACCAGTAAGATTATGTTGGTTGAAAAACGCAAAATCTTTAAATACCAAATATTTTGATACACATAAGCTTTCTGGGTTTTAAAGCAACAATGAGTTAGAAAGTTGAAATCGAACATACCTTGCAATTTTTGTTGTTGTGAATCATCAATCCGATCTAAGAAAACCACAAATGTAATGATAATCATATATTTTTAGAGTCTAATTTCAATAAGCAATTTACTGAACAATTAATTCACGGATTACATAAAGAAAATATATAAAATGAGAAATACTAAAGAAAAAGAAACACATCTTGGAATCAAAGATGATATATACCGTGGCTTTGGAATCAAATTTTTTGAGTGAAGATTGAAAAAAGACACACTTCAAATCAAAAGCACATACATTGATTAACAATGATTTTGATTTTGTTTTTGTTGATGGAACCCTAACCCTAATATTATGTGTTTGAAATTATTACGGTTTTGAGTTTAGTTTTATGATCGTGGTTTTAATTTAGGGGATCTTAAATTTAGAAATGCCGAGCGAGAAGGGAGTTAGTTTTGGATTTGAATGAAAAGATCTTTAAATATAGTGTTTTAGAATGTGTGTGAGAATATATTAATTTGGTTTTTGGTGGTAGATCACAACCAATGGCTTGTTCCATTGGTTGAGGCGCTTGTCTCTCTACTTCAAGACTCGAGTTCAAATCTTGCCTGCTACAAAAAAATTTTTATTATGTAACAAGATGTAGTGCCATGGTGGCATTTCCACCTCATCAAAAGATCTGCCATGTCAACATTAAAATGTCCAGTAAGCATTAGTGATATGGCATGTGTAGTCTCATATATATGTATAGATAGATTGCCTTGCCATTTGACGGATAATATACAGAGATCATAAGATCAATATTTTACACGACACATTCTTTACAGTCAATATAATACAATCGGTTGTTCCAATAAACCAAGGTTTTGGTGTTTCATTCGTAAGCAAGCACTAGCATCCTAACGTTCTTGCTAGACGTGTAGTGTGTGCATTTGATAGAGATCAACTTATTATAGTTGATTTGGTGTTTCGTGGTGCAACATCAAGATCCGGTGTTTATCTATTTTTCAATAGATTCGAGGTTAGTATTATTATGTGTTTTAATTCATAACATTAAACATAGATCCATCCGCTGCGTACTCGTGGTATTGATGGTTTAATCAATATGAATTCCCAACAGTGGCATCACGAGCCATCTCGTTTGGTGTTATGGGTTACACATAGAGTCGCTTGCTACGCTAATTTAACACATATATTAATTGTTATGACAATAACATGCATTATTGTCATTTAATTAAATCTTGATCTTGTTTAATATTAATGGTTAATAAAAGAGGTTAGGAAAAAATTAAAAGGATGTTGTAATATGGATTCTTCTTTTTCTTTTTCCGATCTTAAGGCTTATGCGGTCATGATCTATGACGTATGTGGTCCACTTGGTACCTAGCTCGAAAACCTTGTGGGAGCCTTAGATTCTCCTATCGGGGAAGACTCATTCTTGAGTTTTGGAGCATTACTTGTTACTGTTTTCCATTAGAGTCTGTCTTCACCTCTACCCCTTCTTCTGTCTGTTTTAATTGCTTATATGTTTTATTCCTTGTGACTTGTTTACATATATGCTTTTGATTTTGGAAATAAAAACAGACTAATTACTTATATCGAAACTTGTTTTAATTAAATCGTGGGTTCCATCAAGCTATTGAGGGTGTGGATCATTACTCGAAGCTACCAGGATATAGCTTGCTGGATATCGTGAGATTTAATTATTGTCTGTTAATATACACACTTAATTCCTTGTGACCAGTTATGTGTTATGTGTAAAACTTGTTTTTTTTACACTTAAACGGACTATAAACTATCGAAATTTGATTTGATTAAATCATTGGTTCGATCATGCTATTGAGGGTGTGGATCATTACTCGAAGCTACCAGGATATAGCATGATGGATATCGTTTGATTTAATAAACTTTAACTATATGATACCTAAAGTTTTGTGCTCTTATTAATGATCTTTTGGTTAACACCAAGATCTAGGGTTTTGCATGGCCTTTTCCCGCCCCACTACATGTTTCGGCATTTGTGGGAATTATTGGAAGAACTTGGGTCTTTTGACTCATGTAGAGTACAATATAGGGCTCTTGACCATTCTTTGCCCGTGATATTAGTACACCTAAATAAGTTGAAAAATTGTTTTTGCAAACTTGTGCTACAAAGATGTTTGCATGCTTCTTTGTACACAATTTTTGATACATGTTTTTGTCAAAAATTATGTGATACCCTATTTGAAATTTAAGTCTATGCCATCCAAGTTTGAGAAAACTTGCACTTGCCTTTTGCTTTTCGTGGGACGTGAGTGAATTGCAACCCAAGGTGTTTATTCTCTGGCATGAGACCTAGAGTTATCTACACATGTTCTCTAATTGGACGACTTAATCGAGTCAAGCGGGTGAGATCCTTGATCCCGAGGCATAGGATGAGACAAAAACATGCATGACACTAGCAGCTTGTACTCTAGTGCCATAAGTCTCATAAATCTAAGAATTGCACTTGTAATGTAATTGTCGCACGCCGCCTACCTCTTGTACCCACAAGACTTACCAGAGTAGTAAGCACTACCGTGATTAGTGGGAGTTCAAGAGGATCTTAGTCTTTTAGTAAATTAATTGTTTTATTTATTAAAACATGGGTAGTTAATTTGTAAAAGAATTAATTATCGAAAATACTAAAATCTTGAACTTTGTTTTATTGTAGATGGCAGCAAATCAAACTGTCAACAATTCGATCTTCAGGTCTTTCCTTGAAAAGGAAAAACTTACTGGATCTAACTTTCTCGACTGGTATTGGAACTTGAGGATCGTCCTCACAGCCGAGGATAAGTTAACCTATGTGGAGCATCCCATACCTGCCACTCCTGTTCCTCCAACTCCTGATCAGCAGGTTCCTGCTGATCTCCTTGCTGCTCACGCCCAATGGGTTAAAGCATCCAAGGACATAGGCTGTCTTATGCTCATAAGCATGACTCCGGAACTTCAAAAGAATCTGGAGCACTTTGATGCATATAACATGCTTAAGGAATTGAAGACCATGTTTGCTCAGCAAGCAGAACAGGAACTCCTTGAGACTGTGCAGGCCTTTCATGCCTGTAAGCATGAGGAGGGTCAATCTGTTAGCACCTATGTTCTGAAAATGAAGGGCTATCTAGATCGACTGGAATGCCTTGGTCACCCCATGTCATCTGGCCTTGCAGTGAGCATGATTCTTACCTCTCTGAACAAGGACTTTGCTGGATTTAGACAGAATTATAATATGCAATGCATGGGGAAGACAGTGAATGAAGTGCATGCAATGCTTAAGCTGCACGAACAAGGGCTTCCTAAAAGAGATGCTACTCCTGCTGTACTTGCTATAAGAGCAGGAAACATCCAGAAGAACAATAAGAACAAGAAGCCGCATAACGGTGCTCAGGGCAAGAATCGTGGTAATGGCAAGGCTAAGCTTGCTTATGCCCCCAAGGCCAAGATTCCCTCTCCACCTAAAAAGGAGCATCCTGCTAAGGACACTGAGTGTCATCTTTGTCATCAGATTGGACACTGGAGGAGGAATTGTCCTACCTATTTAGCCGAGTTGATGCAGAAGAAGAACAATGTAGGTAGCAATGCTAGCACATCAGGTATCTTCGTCATAGAACTTTATACTTTTCCTCATAAATCTTGGGTATATGACACTGGTTGTGGTACTCACATCTGTAATACTACTCAGGGTCTCAGGGGAAGTAGGAAACTGAAGCCCGGAGCTTTAAGCCTGTACGTGGGGAATGGAAACCGTGCAGCCGTTGAAGCTATAGGAACTTTTGATTTGTCACTTCCTAGTGGTTTAATAATTTGTTTAGACAATTGTCATTATGCTCCTAGTATTACTAGGGGTATTGTTTCAGTTTCACTTTTGAAAGACAAGGGTTTTACTCATTGTTTTACGGATATTGGTATTTCAGTTTCAATGAATAACTTGTTTTATTTTAATGCTGTTTCTAGAAATGGTATTTTTGAAATTGATATGCATGATTCTGTTTCAAATGATTGTTCTATGTATTCTGTTAATAGTAAAAGATCCAAGCGTAACTTGGACTCTACATTCTTGTGGCATTGCCGACTTGGGCACATTAACAAGAAACGCATTGAGAAGCTGCAACACGATGGGCTTCTTAAATCAACTGACCTTGAGTCTTTTGATAAGTGTGAATCTTGTGTGTCTGGGAAGATGGTGAAAAAGCCTTTTTCGCATAAAACGGAGAAAGCTACAGATCTACTTGGACTCATACATACTGATGTATGTGGTCCTTTTAGAACTGTGTCAAAACAAGGATACAACTATTTCTTAACTTTCACTGACGACTTTAGTCGATATGGTTATGTTTACCTGCTTAAACATAAACATGAAGTTTTTGAAACTTTCAAAGTATTTCAAAGTGAAGTTGAGAATCAACTTGGAAAGACCATAAAGGCTTTACGGTCTGACCGTGGAGGCGAATATATGAGTCAAGAGTTTATTGATCATCTTAAGAAGTGTGGGATTGTCTCACAACTCTCTTCTCCACGTACACCACAGCATAATGGTGTATCTGAGAGAAGGAATCGAACCCTGCTTGACATGGTAAGATCTATGATGAGTCAAACAACTCTACCAATGTCCTTTTGGGATTATGCTCTTGAGTCTGCTGCACGCATTCTCAATATGGTTCCATCAAAGAAGGTTGAAAAGACACCATATGAACTATGGCATGGGAAAGTCCCTAATCTGTCTTACTTAAAGGTCTGGGGTTGTGAGGCATTCGTGAAACGTGACACGCCTGACAAACTAGAACCAAGATCTATTAAGTGTGTCTTTATAGGATACCCAAAGGAAACAATGGGTTACTACTTCTACTATCCACCTGAGCACAAGGTATTTGTTGCTAGGTTTGCTGAGTTTTTTGAGAATCGTCTCATCTCACAAGAGGCAAGTGGGAGGATCGTAGAACTTGATGAAATTCAAGAAGATACTCACCTTTCTGAAAATACTAGCCAACTTCCTGAGATGGTTGAACATGAAAGTGTTGAACCAGAAAGTGAAGTCATTCCTGTTCGTAGGTCCTCAAGGACAATACGTGCACCTGATCGAATGTGTTTATACGTCGATTCAGAGGAGCATGAGTTAGGGGATCTTAATGAGCCTGCTAACTATAAAGCTGCATTAGCAGATCATGAATCTGAAAAATGGCTTAAGGCTATGAACGAGGAAATGAAATCCATGAGAGACAATGAAGTCTGGATTGAAGTTGACCTCCCTCCTAACGCTAAAACCGTTGGTAGCAAGTGGCTCTTCAAGAAGAAAACTGACATGGATGGAAAGGTACACACCTATAAAGCTCGTCTTGTGGCAAAAGGTTATACTCAAACCTACGGTGTAGATTATGAGGAAACCTTCTCGCCTGTCGCAGACATAAAAGCTATTAGGATTCTCTTGGCCATAGCAGCGTACTGTGACTATGAGATTTGGCAAATGGATGTCAAAACTGCCTTCTTAAATGGTCATTTAACTGAAGAGGTTTACATGGACCAACCTGAAGGATTTGTCAATCCACAATATCCTAACCGTGTATGCAAGCTACAACGATCCATTTATGGATTAAAGCAAGCATCTAGGCAATGGAATAAAAGGTTTGATGAGGAGATCAAGAAGTATGGTTTCACTCAAAACCTTGATGAGCCATGTGTATACCGTAAGGCTAGTGGGAGTAATGTAGCATTCCTAATCTTATATGTTGATGACATATTGATCATGGGAAACAACATTCCAATGTTACAAGCTATTAAAGCCTATCTTGGAAATTGTTTTTCTATGAAGGATTTAGGTGAAGCTGCATATATTCTAGGAATCAAGATCTACAGAGATAGATCTAAGCGGTTGATTAGACTTTGTCAAAGTGCATACATTGAGAAAATCTTAAAAAGATTTAATATGGCGAATTCCAAGCGTGGAACTACCCCAATGCAAGTAAAACTTGAGTTGAGAAAATCTCAAGGACCCTCAACACCTGCAGAGGTGGAACGCATGAAGAGGATTCCTTATGCCTCAGCTGTAGGATCCATCATGTATGCGGTGAGGTGCACTAGACCTGATGTTGCGTTCGCTCAGAACTTAACAAGTCGATTTCAAGTAGATCCAAGTGAGTGTCACTGGTCTGCTGTGAAGAACATACTGAAGTATCTCAGATATACTAAAGATATGTTTCTTGTTTACGGTGGAGACCCAAACAGAGAGCTCAGAGTTACCTGTTATACTGATGCTGGGTGGCAGACCGACAAGGATGACACCAAGTCGCAAACCGGATACGTTTTCGTTCTAAACGGAGGCGCTGTAGTCTGGAAGAGTGCCAAGCAAAGCATCACTGCGATGTCTTCTACAGAGGCTGAATACACTGCTGCTTCAGAAGCTGCAATGGAAGCTATTTGGATAAGGAAGTTTATTGATGAGCTTGGAGTAGTCCCCACCAATAAAGAACCTATGGAAATGCTATGTGACAACACTGGAGCATTAACTATTGCCAACGAGCCTGGAGCTCAGAAAGGCGCCAAGCATTACAAAAGGAAGGTTCACTATCTCCGTGAGGTTATCGCAGATAATGAAGTAGTACTTAACAAAGTTCACACAGATGACAACTTAGCTGATCCATTTACTAAGGCGTTGCCTTTGAACAAGCATGTTGAGCATGCTAGTGGTATTGGACTTCGTTCAGTTAGTAGTCTCATGTAAATCTGTTTTGATTTTAGTATTTGGATAATGGGATATGTAAAACATTTATTATTTTGATGATTAATATACATGGTACTTGAGTTATTCATTCATATATTAATTGTGTCCTATATTTGCATGTTTAGTCCTTAAGTAATTTATTACTTTAAATTTTCCATTGTCGATCAATGATATGGGAGTATCATTGAATTAAGGCAAATGTGAGAGATTGGTTATATTCTATGAATACTAAGGATGTGTCCGCCAAACTCACATGCTATGGATATTGGATTTCCCCAAACCTACGAGTCATCACTTTATGGATCGGCGTCATTAAGTGATATCTCGAAAATGGTTATTTTATTTGTCCTCTGACTTGAGATGCAAGCAGGTCTTGCATGTGTGGATCTTTCTTCTTGACTATAGTCAAACGTTATCCTGAACAAGGTGGTTATAAAGGCAATTCTCAGAAGTTGGTTGAAGCGCATGAATGACACGTGTAGTCAAAATAGAATTTGTTCCTCCACTTGTCTTTTGGAGTATGATACTACTGGGCCCCTCGCTGAATTAATCAGATGTTTGCATGGCCGTGCCCAAAGTGTAAATCAAGATGATTCTTGTTTTACGTTTGGTAATCTTGATTAATTTCTAAAACGAGAAACAGAATAATTGAACAATATGGAATGACTTTGATCCATATCCATAGTTCAATAAGTATCTGAAACAAAAGGATAATTTAAAATTGTAAACCATTTACCTAGTTGTTTTATGAAACCACACTCATGTATTTCTGGGAGCAATGCGGTGTTGCTAGACACTTAGCATTGTTAGTATACATTATTGATTGTGACGATCGCAAGTGGGAGCTGTTGGTTATGCGTACATCAAATCAATAGTTATACGGTTAGAAATTACGTGAGCCTATCGGGGCACACACGTATATACTTAGAGAACGTTTTAGTTAATGTAATTAATATATTAGATGTATTAATTATATTAAGTAATGTTTACGAAATTATTTAATAGTTAACCGTTAGACGCTTGTTTTAACTAGCGGGCAAAATTAATTATTTGTAATGTACTAATAATTATATGATAGCTCACATGAGCCGGATTAACTCATTAAGAATTGGACAAGCCGTATATTATAAATGTGGAGATGATATTTTGTTTGGACAAAAGAATATTGGTAAATGAATAGATGATCGTGTGTAACTTGTTCCAAAGTTTAGACAAAAAGGATATTGTTAAATAAATAATAGATTGTGTCTAACTTGTTCAAAAAGTCACTATGTTAATATATATATATTGCCTTGCCATTTGACGGATAATATACAGAGATCATAAGATCAATATTTTACACGACACATTCTTTACAGTCAATATAATACAATCGGTTGTTCCAATAAACCAAGGTTTTGGTGTTTCATTCGTAAGCAAGCACTAGCATCCTAACGTTCTTGCTAGACGTGTAGTGTGTGCATTTGATAGAGATCAACTTATTATAGTTGATTTGGTGTTTCGTGGTGCAACATCAAGATCCGGTGTTTATCTATTTTTCAATAGATTCGAGGTTAGTATTATTATGTGTTTTAATTCATAACATTAAACATAGATCCATCCGCTGCATACTCGTGGTATTGATGGTTTAATCAATATGAATTCCCAACAAGTCTGACACCTTTTGTTTCTTTTAATTCTAAATGATGTGAAAACAGGTTTTTGTGTGTGTGTATTGTGCGTGTGTGTGTAATGGTGGGCCCCAAATGAAGAGGTTGAGGTTTGTTGTGAGTGAGGGGGGGTTTGTTGTAGTTAGTTGTGGAGAAGTGAGATGCTGATGTGGCGCTGAGGTGGCACTGACGAAGTGATGGTGGCTTGTTATGATACCTTCCCCTCTTAGAGATATCTTCTGGCTGACCACGTGCCGAAACACTAGTGATCCAGGCAACTCAACCACAGTAAGATTCGGTAGACCTCTCTGCTTAACAACTAAAGTCAAAAGTATATTAGCTATACCTTTACCTTCTTCATCAATCTCAACCATGGCCTTATTAATAGCTTCCCATAACATGCTTTCCTCACCAACGGTTATCTTTTCATCTAAATACTCCAACAAAAACTCTGGGACATGATGTTGCAGCCTGATTTCAAGAGGTACCCTTGTGCAAACGTGGTATCCACGCGGCAAACATATACTGGAGAGTGATTCTAGGACACTTGACTTCAGTAGTCCCCAATGAGTGATTATACTAGATCGCTGGTCATCAAACATATACTGGAGAGTGATTATAGCATTTGATGCATGTCTTTGCATGAATCATAAATAAAAAGATAAGTAATTAAATAACAAGTCATGAATAACCAGAATCAGTAAGATTTAAGCTTTTAAAACGTGTAGTATTAAGTGTCACTCTGAGATAAATTTATGATTTTAAGAACTAATGAATCAAGCACCAATATAAACCCTAAAGTTTTGATCTTGATAAATCAATCCATATATATCAACAAACAAACAAAAATATTAAATTTAAAAAAAACACGCTAATCATATAAATTACCATAAGAGACTCGTAATACTACTGTAGACATCTTCACATGAGGGCCACAAAAGCGAAGTCATGAGCCTATAAGTAAAGCGGATCATATTGTGGTCTGAGTAGGCGGGATGTTACGTTAACCATCTAGGATACTAACAAGCTCTAGATGTCAACTGACGCATGACGCAAAAGAGAATTTATAAAAACCTAATCCAAGGGTAAATAAACAAGGCACACCTCAAGAGAATAAAACTCGGAAAAGAGATAAAACTCTAAAACACATAATTTATTAATAATCAAAAGCTAAATTACAAAGATAATAAGCCCTATATTTATAAAGGAAGGTATCTTGTGCAAAAAGAAACTTAAAAAAAAACTAATTTAAAACATTCATAACTAATAAATATCCTAAAAATGACTTAAACAATAAAAGAAACATTTTGGAATCGATGTTTCCACGGTGTAAGGAGATATTTCTCTCTACATTGTAGAGACTTTAAGCTTCAAATAAAATACTATTCGAGAGCTTTGCGGCGTAGAAAGGTAAATTCCCCGCTGTAGAGGCCACAACTTCTACGTCTTTGGATCTTGGATTCTGTCCCCATGATATATGTACTTTTTACATAGTTTTTTGGATCAATTGTTTTTTAGATTTAAATTCACGAATGTCATCCAAAAAGTATTGGATAATCATTTCTGATTCATGAAGTAAGTTGATGCTTCTTTAAAGCCTCTCCCTATCGTTGGAGCCAAGCTGTGGTGCATCCATTATATGTACTATATCAGCTACACTGATGTTCCGTATTTCCATCGCCTTCTCCTTTTTCACCATTTCATGCATTCGAAATTGTAATTGAAAAGCTAAGAAATTCACCACTCGATTCAAAACAACTTCCCAATAGGTTTTCATCATCAGCTTGATTCCTTATGTCTGGCGTAACACAAAACAAATGCTTAACATTAATCATCCCATACCCTTCAAAATTGATTACCTCACAGCGACTAGACATTGCCTTTGAAAACTTTTTTTTGGGTAAAGGGTGTTCCACCCGGTAAAATATATTACTACAAAAAAAATGTTTAAGTACAATGGAATGTGACTGAGGTACCACATTAACCGCAAGCAATAGCTTGACATAACCGCTAAATCATTTATGACATGCCATAAACGACAACTAGCTACAATCAACTAGACCTCCAAACCAAAACGAGCATAAAAGATACAATTTATTCAAAAAAATTATAAAACAACCTAGTTAAGACAAAAATCTTGAATTCCAGCAGCCTGTAACTTAGCTGGAGAGAGGCCAAAATTATCATCATCATCATCATCATAATTGTTACCATCACCCGTATACGCTTTCCATTGCTTATAAAGACTATGCTCTTTACCTCCACTTCCAGAATACAACATCCTAATGTGATCATCAAAAACTTCATCATCCTTGCTGTTAGAAACTAATACATTTCCCACCTTAGAGAATGGGTTACTACCTACCTTAGTTGAAGAAATAACATTTTTAAGAGGGTTTTCATCATCATCCACAAGGGTAGCTTTCCCATCAATAATAAGCTTTTCAAGCTTCCCAATTTTGTCATCAATAGGGGTATTCTTCATAGACGATGGAGGGGTAGTTTTGGAAGAATTAGAGATAACTTCAATAGTAAACGTAGTGCCAATCATTGGTTCTAAAACCGAATCTTGTTCCATAAGCACATAAAAAATGTTCTTCGAATCAACAAGGTTGATATCATCCACCCAATTATTAGTCTTACCTTGGTCATCCCGGGATAGAGTCGTACTACTAGTGGGATCAGTAGTAGGTTCGTTACAAGAAGTAGAACCTACATTAACCGTTGGAGAACCTTTATTCAATTGGACAGAAGGCTTAGACGTCGATGCTCCTCCATTCTTTGGCTTAGTAATCGGCCTATAGTAATACGAAACTTTAGGCTTTTGAAAATGAATTCCATCAACCTGATGATTCATACCTTGAAGCTTACCTTTTCCTTTCATCTTATAAGCTTCAACGAAACCCTCTTCATCAACAAACGATTTATCTTTCACAATCGGTTTCACTCTCTTAGGACATCCATTATCATTATGATCAAATACTTTACACGTTTCACATCTTGGCGCCTTCAACTCATATTCAATATCAAATTTTTCCAATGAATGACCTGACCCATTAGGGTAAGGGATAGCAACGAAAAGAGAGTCAAATAAGGCTTCCTTTGACGACACTTCCACAAGGGCCCTAGCATAGGAATCACGACCCCACGACTTAAGGCACATCGTACTCGTGTAGGAATAAAGCATGATAGGACGACCAATTTGCGTTGTAATAAAACTAAGACCAACCACTAAGACCAACCTCAGAATACGCAACAACCGGAATATTATGGAGTTTAACCCAAACAGGAGCTAAAGTTATATAATCTTTTGTAAGTTTAGTGTTCGGAGTCCAACTATTCAAAAAGATAGGCACCAATCGTATCAACCATGGACCTTCTTCCAACACCCTTTCCCTACCCTCTTTGGTTTCAAATTGGAATAGAAAAAAAACATTATTAAGCATAACCCTTTGTAAACCAAACTTCGCCCATGTATTTCTAATGTAATTTTCAACTACTGGAAAAGCGAGTCTCTTACCAATGAAATAACCATACAAAGTATTAGGGAATCTAGAGTTTGCCTCATCGATATCTTCCAAGGAATGGTGACATTAGCACCAGGTACACAATTTTTGTTTCTCATCTCCGAAAATCTTAAAGGTCTTCATGGAAGTTTTATCCTTAAACATATCCGCAAAAGATATAGGGGTAGAACCTGATTGAGTCACCAAATTTGGCACACTCGCATCACTTGCACTCGGACCCACATCAATCTTAGGACCCTTAACCACACTAGACGATCTCGCACATTCACTCCCACCCAATGATTTACCATCAGTATTCGAAGCATTAGATGCACTTTTATTAATCAGAAAACCCTTCTCCATCATAAAAACCTACGTGCACTAACAGAACATGTATCAAAAAATGCATGCAGCAACAACCAATCTAAAAGGAAAACCCTAACTCAAAGTTAGGGTTTTAAACGCTAGAAGCATGAAACACTAACCCATCACAATGATCATAGCAGGTGAGTATTGGCCAACTTAGTAATAGAACAAAACAAATACGAATTGCTTAAACAAAGATTCCCTAACTTCGATTTAAAAAAATATATAAGGGCCCAACAAAAACAATCCAAACGAATCCAGAATAAACAAAGATGAAAATCAAATTACTATATATATAATGGGAGGATATGAAACGGCGACAAAACATGTCGTTCGGGGCTCCTCCTTTTCTCCTCAGCCCAACTGCTCTGCCCAAACCCGTTACCATGGCCTGTTACCGACTTTGATAACATACGTGTTCTCTGTCAAATAAACTAATAAACCGACTCAATGATTGATACTCATCTTCTTCGCACTCTTCTCGAAGGTCGGTTCACTTCGCTCTTGGGTTTGCGATTTGTTTCCTGCTATGTTATGATTTACTTGATTATTTGTTATGATGATGAGATTGTTGATGACGTTAATTTCTACACCGCCGTCTCAAAGGTCTTTAATTTCTTTAGTTATTCTGATTTTTTGCAAAATGATTATGTGAGTTTTACCTGGATGTCAAACAGTGATGACACCTGTGTTTTATGATTCGATTAGACAAGTGTTTGTGAAAACACCTCAGTGAAAAACTAAAAATTATTAAAGTATTATGATCTGAGTTTTTGTTTGTTTGCCTATTTTAGGAACATGAAAGGTTGTTTGGACTTGCTCTTGGAACAGGTACTCTATTCCTTAAAGTTCATTTGATTCAACAAACATTATTCATGTCATGTTACTTTCATTGTGTTTGATTATTGATGTGATATCTAGGTTTTTGGTGATTTGTGAAACGTACTGTTTTTTGTGGGTTAAGCTTTATTTGTTGTGAAATAAGGGAAACAATGATCAGAGATGGATGTTGCCCCAAGGTAAATGATGTTGTTGTTATTTATGCACTTAGGCTGTCCAGTTGCTACTTCTGCTTTTTTGTCCGTTTTAACCGGTACTCTTTTCATATGTGTCCCTCACTTTCTTTTTTTAACTAACCAAGCCCGCCGTTTTCTGCTGTCAAGGTTGATCTGCCGTCACCTGTCGGCATCCACGCTTCATTGCATAAAGATGGAACGACAAATCTGTAACATAAAGAAGGTATTCATTTAATTTCGGTTTGGTTTATATGATCTTAAAGTTTGAGCCTTAATTATATATAATTGTTTGATGTCAACGTTCAAGGTAATAAGCATACGCGGAAAAAGTGATCCCAAACAACCCCTCTTATGGATATATGTGATCGAAATAAGGTATATTGAATACGAAATTTCTTACTTGCAAAAACATTAAGCCGTTTTGGCCTTTCATTGAAGTTAATGGTTCATATTTGTAAATTGCAACGGGTAGTTTATTAGGAGTAATGGCTGGTGCTTTGATACGCCAAGAAATCGAGAACAGATTTGTTAAAAGTACTGCGGTTGAATCCTTTGCCAGTGACTGTCGTTTAGGGCTGCGTTATTTTCATCCAGTCCAATGCAGTTGTCCAAGGCCTATATCTGAGGCCGTCTCTTCTTTGATAACTATGACATGAGTCGGGAAAAGCTTTAGGAATCGAGCGAGGGGGTTAGCTTACAGTTTTATTTTCCTTCATATACGCCTTTTGTCACGCGGAAATTGTAACCGTAATTGTTTACGAGTTGAAATTTGAAATTTGCAGTTTTCGTGGTATAAAAGGGAGATGGTCGTAAAGGGGTCGGGTGCTTATGCTGATAGTATTTTTCAAAGGGTTGTGACCGGGGTTGATGTTGAGCCCATGTCGAGTCGTCCCTCAAATGGTATATCGATACGCGAGCCCGAGCTAGGAGACTGAATGGTGCCTGGTGCTAATCAGCGGTCTTTGTTAGCTGTGTCTGTTACCGGAAAAGGGAAAAGGATGGTGGATGACATGCGAGTGTATGCGGCTGAAGGTACTGCCACATGCTCTGTTATGTGCTCTATCATAACCGTCTGTTGTTTTCTTTTATCATGTATTGTGTCCGCTGTTCGTTTGCAGGTTCCTATACTACGGGTGTTGCTGCTTTGAGTAGTTTTCGGTCGAATCCAGCTATCGAAAATGTTTTTCCTCTGTCTTTCGTTGGTGATGTTACTTACGATTCAAGTGAGTCTTACTTTCTCTTTGGTTCAGCTACTAAATAGATAGGTCATTTATGCCCGAGTATAGCCGGCGGGGGTGTATTTTAGATATCCTTCGACTGTTGGCTATACTTAAATGCGATAATTTATGGTTTGTTCCTATTGTTACAGCCGGAAGCGGTGACCTTTTTACACTGGGGTAGGCGGTCCTCATTTAGATAGTCGTGCAACCCCTATCCAATCTCACATGTCCACAAGTGCTAAACAGCGTAAGTTGTAGTAACATGATTTTTTTTTTTTTTTTTTTTTCCCAAATACTGATACTACCACTATTCTTGCAGTCACAGCGGCTGTTTCTGACTCCAGCTCTTATCTTATACAATTCAAGCTTTTGAATAAACGGATTGTTGTTTATTTGAAATCAATCGGCAAGTCCCATTGAATATGGGGATGTGCTTCTGATTCCTTGAATTCTTGGATGTTTACCTTAAACGATTAACCACAATAGCTATTGCTTGCATTATATGAGGCTGGCAGTCCATACTTCCGTCTAGGCTACAGTAGCTTGGGGCCATTTGCTACTATCAGTTACCTTTATATCCAGGTTAATATCGCTCTCTCTTTTATTATAATACAATTACTTGGGATTTTAGAACTATAAAGATGTAGCAGGTGACATCACAAGACTTACTTTTGGTAATTAACTAATCTTAGCCGTCATTTACAGGGGGTGTTTGGAAATGTGCTTTGATAGTGATTATTTGATTGTTGTTTTTCAAGTTACATATAATTACTTTCTTTGCAGGGTATGAATTATTTTATAGGAATGACCGGAACAAAATGAATCTGATTCCGATTTCTATATGATAATTTAGGAGTCATTTTACATGTTAATGTTTAACAATCAGAATTGTCGTCTACTTGAACAACTAATTATCTTAAGCTGTATCGCATTTTGTTGCAGCACGTTTGTTACAGATCATCACATGTACACTTTTTTAAAATATAATGGCAAAAGCTCTCTTTTAGATTTTAATTTACTAAATGAGGCACTTGGGATAATTCCAAATGACAAAATCATTAAGAAATATTAAAATTTTTGTGCTCAGTTGAGGTGGTATTGTAGCACGACTTTATATTGATTTGGCGTCCAATCGAGATAGCTGTGGCTAGAAAGATAACTGTTTTAAATGCCAGGTCGAGATTTATGGGATTCTCAACTATCCTGTCAAAGGTCTCATCTTGGTGGAAATTCACTTGAAGAATTATCCAGTGTAGTGGCTGATACCTGCATATGCCTTCAAGATAACAACATACCTTACAGCGTACTCATTTCAGAATCTGGCAAACACGTCTTTGTCCTTCCACAGGTACACAATGACCACTCATTTGCATAAGTTTATCATTTGATTAGATAACAACATACCTTATAGTGTACTCATTTCAGAATCTGGCAAACGCGTCGTTGCCCTTCCACAGGTACACATTGACCACTCATTTGCATTAGTTTATCATTTGATTATGAGTTCATGTTATGCTAACACGTAAATGGATCTGAAAACAGTACTATGTAGAGAAGCAGGCTCTTGGCGAAGTGAGTTCTGAGCTTCTAGGTACCCAACTGAACCCTACTGCTTGGGAAATCAGTGGACATACTGTGTTGAAAAGGAAATAGGACTATGGAGGGCCATCTGAGAAAAAAAAGTGGAGACTTCTTGCAGAGGTTTCTTTGTCTAAAGAAAGGTTCCAGGAAGTGGTAGCTCTTATATTTGAGCCCATTTCAAGTGCTGTTAATGAGCAACATGTTGATAAAGTTGGTGGTCGTGGCAATGGTGCCCGTGCAACCATCATCCTAGGGAGGCATAAAAGAAAACTTAACGAGGTATAAAGTTTACATAAAATGTTGGTTCTATTTTTAATGCAGATAATGACTTATGGTTGTTTCTTTATTGATTTTGGATCTTAAATGTAGAAGTTATTTGTTTTATTATTTATCAGGATTCAGGAATAGTTTTTTTCTTCCAAACGTTGCCATTGGGAAATTTGATAATTTTAAGTTGTTTATTTGGGTTATGAAATCATGACTTTTATCAGTACAACAATAAATTTGCCTCTCTTTCACTGTTGGTCCATTATATACGTACAAACATTATATTAATGCTCTTTTTTTTACTTTGCAGACATTTCCTTAATGCTGCAAATATCTGTAATTAACGCCAGCAGACATTTTCGGGTGCAACAGCAGGTAACATGGTGTTTTCAGTCTTATTGTATTAGTTGTTTCTCATTTCCAAGGGAGAAAAGCCAAATGGGTTAAAAGATTAATTTGGTGAAAGATTAATGTGCAGAAGTTGTGTTGCTAATATATAAAAGCTATTACATTTAGCAACCCAAAACTATATCATGATAATTGATACCGTAAAAGTAGCGTTAGAATTTGAATGCTTCGTTTGGTAGCGCTAAAAAAGTAGCGGTTAGAATTTTTGAAAATGCTAATTGTGTTTTGCCAAACGAGCTTATTATCCTAAATGCTAAACACTACAAAATTATCAAATACGCTCTGGCCGAATTTTTAAATTTTAGCAAATCTTATTTTTGTTCAAGTCATGTCTCTGATAGATGAATTGTGGATTAATTGCAGGTATGCCGAACTATGAGTTTCTACTAATACTGCTACACCTTGCTCACATGAAACTGATTTGTGAGACGTAACTTTGGGCTAATATGAGATGATAATGTAAATCCGGTATGGGATCGACGATGGAAGTGGAGCAGAGCAAATAATGGTAATCTTAATATTTCCGAATATGGTTTAAAAAATTGGTTGTGTTGTTGATGTGGTCTAAAATGACCCATTTACAAAAAACTGATTATTTTCAAGTCAGTCTCACGGATCGATCGTTGATATTTCCAAATGAATAGCACAAAGCCAAAATTGTAGGAGTAAATGAATTGGCCATTATCTGAACAAATTTGTGAAATCAAATTCTTTTTGGTAGTATGCACATGGTGGGCTAACAGGCCGGTAATGTTCGTGTTGTGTTAATTTCTCAGTGTGTGTCAACGTTGGTGTTGTTACTACTGTCTGCGATCCAGTCTGCTTTCTCTGAGACCAATACATCGACAACTTTCGCCACAATTTAACGCAGAGCAGTTATACCGGTAAATATAAAATGCCCCGCCGCAACGCGGCGGCATTGAAGCAATCCTTGTTTTATAAAAGAAACGATGGAATCTAATGATAGGTCGGTTTAATTTAAAAATCTATTAAGGAAAGAAAAGAGCATCGCAATTTTTTGGTCGCCAGAGGATTAGGTTTTCACCTTTGAAAACTGCTTATGGTTATCGTCTATGTTAAATTTTGGGTTGGTAATCTATGGCAAACATATCATTCTATCAATTACTAATGACTTTCAAGTTGTGGCTTATTGCAGGATTAATTACAGGGGTTTAACCTGGACAAAGGATAAAAGATTTAAAGTTCCAAGAAGCTCATTTCTGCTGAAGCCTTTCTTCGTTTCTGCTGATGAGTCTCTACTAGCCGTTAGAGGGGTCTTAGTTGTTGTTCCCCGTTCACTTTCGTTTAAAACAGTTCAAGTTTATAAAACAAGTTAAAAGTGAACTATGACTGAAATTAACATAAAGAAAAACACACTAAGTAATTTTCAAAATCATATTCTTATTAGAAATAAATCAACAAAGAATACGTTACCCAAGTACTTGCGGAATAGTACTTGGGATTGAAATGACAAAGTTGGGTGATTCCTCTCTAAGCTCAGGCTATGTCTGAGCACAACTCTTAGAGCTCACTGAGCTATCTCAGGAACTAAGTTGTATTTGGAGGAGTGAAAAGATGGCTTGCATGTACGTGTTTTTACAATTCACAAGCTTAACCTTTTCACTCCATCTCTTATGCTATTTATACATGTATGATATTTGACTCTTTCCTAAGTGACAAACTGACATCATACAGAAGACAAAATACTAATGTATTTTGTCTCTGTTTACAAAGACTATTCTAGGTAAGAGACAAGACTACTTTCCTAAGTTCAGTGATGACACTGAGCCTGATCTTTTGCCATTCAGGGAAAGTTGACTTTGGTTGATAAGGACTTCGTCTTATCTGATTCAACCTTTCCTGCCTTGTCCCGCTCTTTCTTCAGTCTTTACATCCTTCAGTCTTCTACTTCAGTTTGTCTTCAGTGTAAGAAGTTGGAGAGGAATCTTAGGGATTCAGTGAGTTATTGTCATCACTCACTGAATCCATCATCTTCTACTTGACTCAGTCTTCACCCTTTAAGTTCCGCCTTACTGAGTGGAGAGACTTCTTCTTTGCCTCTTACTGAGTATCCTGAAGATGACTCACTGAGAGACTATGCACTCAGTGACCTGTTTGTGTTAACGGATTAAATACTTGGGCTATTTTCTATTCAAATCCTAGATTAAGGGGTTTGGGTATTTACTGAACCCAACAGTCTCCCCCTATTTGGATATACAAATAGCCTAAGTGGTTGATCAGTGTAAGTGAGCAAGAGGCTTCTTCTTACACTGAATGTACTAATGAATACAATAAGGAACACTGAGTAAATGAATAAAACATACATCGTTTATTGATCAGATTACATAGTTCCTATCACTAGTACAAAAGATAAAACAAAATGATGTCAATCCAGATGGATACCCAGTGCTTCAAGCTTCACTTTCTTGGTGATGAGTGTTTCCCTGTCAGGATGGTCTCTGATCTTGGCATTCAGGTCTTGACAGAACCTGATGTTCGCTGGGGATTGGATCTGAGAGGCCACAAGAATATAGCTGATCATTGCAGCCACTCCAGCCTGATCAATGTCACTCCATCTTTGAAATGCAGGGTTCCCGTAGACATCAATGTGGAATAGCCCTCTTTCAGGCTCTTCAATCACTAGACAGTTCACAAACTTTACACCCTTCAGGCAGTTCTCTGTTGCATTCAAGGCCAGGTACTTTGATCTCAGGTTGGAAATCAACTCTTTTCCTTTTGCCAGTGGAAGCTTGTGGTTGAGATCCTTGAGGTGCAGTCAAGGCAGGCTGAATTCTCAGTTGGGTTGGTGCTTCCCTCAGCCTTTCATATCTTTTGCTAAGCATCTTCATCAGCTCCTTGACCACCTTGTTTTGCTTCTTTCCAATGATCGGACCAAGTTCATCAAGTTCAGTGATCCCAAAGTCACTGAATTTTAAGGGATCATGAACCTCAAAGTGTCTTTTGTCATCTCCCCTGTAAACATTCATAGCCAATGGTTTGGTGTTGGGAATGATTTTGACATCAGTGATTTTTTCAGGAAGCCTTCGGTTGGTCATTGTCCAGTTATACTCTTTAATTCTGCTTTGCCTGAGAGCTTCAGTTTTCTTTCTCTTTTCTTCATACTGAGCTCTCATTGCAGCCATTTGAGCAGCCTGAGCCTCCATGAACTTCTGTCCTGCCTGACCCTTTTTGAGCTTGCTTGCATCTATTCCCACATTTTCAGCTTCTTCGGCAATCACTTTGGTCAATGCCTCCTTAGTCTTCTTTTCATCCTCAGCTTGTTTCAATTTCCTCTCTTCTTTAGCAAGGTGTTTGGTTAGCTGTTGAGGAGTGAAGAGGTATTCAGTGTCACCGATTTTGTAGGGAATCCTCTCAGGCTCAGTAGTTGTCAGTATGCCTTTGCCCTTGTCCTGTCCTGAGGAGGATGATGCAATAATGGGAGGTGGTGTTGTCATGATAGGTGTTAAGACTGTCAGTGTTGTTGTTGTTGTTGCTTGAGGTGGAAGTGATGAGATTGGTACTGCAGAGACTGGTGCTGATGATGATGATGTTTGAGCTGCTGAGACTGGTGGTGTTTGCTCCCCCTCAGTGTGAAGAGGAGTTTCTTCAGCAGTATTCTCCCCCTCAACTGTTGTCGTGGCGTCAGTGAGGGCAAGAGTTGGAGTAGGTGCTGAGGGGGACTGACCAGCTTGACCTTTGAAGGCCTGATAGATTTCAGTCATCATGGCCTTTATTTCTGAAGTATCTGCTTGAAGACCAGTGACCTTTGCATCCAAGTTAGCATGAGATAACTCCAAGGCAGTCATTCGTGGACCAAGATTCCAAGCCATAGAAGACGAGGCCTGAGTCAAGGTAGCTACCTGAGTGTTCAGTGAGTCCATGGTGGTCTGAAGAGTCTGAACTGAAGTTTGAAGACCCTGAACATTCGCAGACTTGAGCATCTCTATAAGGTCAGTGAGCCTGGATGAATTTTTTGCATATGCCTCAGTGGCTTCCAGCACTTTGGCATTGAGCGCTGGGTCTTCTTTGACAGCGTCCCTGATTTCATCAATCGTAACCCCAACTGTCTGAAGATGCTTGAGGAACTTAACCATGTGTTCATCCAGGTTGACAAGATGGTGGTACATAAGATCTCTGTGCTCATGAACATTTTCGTTGAAGGTGAGCACATCAGATCTAAGGTCAGCGTAACTGGCAGCAGCTTCAGTGTGTTGATCCCAAAACTGTTCAGTAACCCCAGAAAAAAGCCTCCTTGAAGCCCTACTGATCCACTTAACCAGTTGTCTTTCAGTGAGCGGAAGAACATTGTCAAACTTTTTGAATTCGTCAGAGCTGGAGGATGAGGCTGAGTCATTGTCTTCAGGTTGAAAAGGTGACTCAGTCTGCGTCTGTGGATCAGGCTGAGGCTCTTGTTCAGTTTGAACCTCAGCGTCCACTTCTTCTCCTGCTGATAAGATTTCTTCATCACTTTCAGCAAAGGTCATCATCAGATTCTAGCAGCTCAGTAACCTCAGCAACAGTTAACAAGGGAGTGGGAATGGGTTCCATATCAGCGGGTGGTATTGATCCCTCTGAGTCTTTGTCCCCCGTGGACCCCTCGGACACTGGTGGGAGTTTCCCAGCGTCTTCTCGGGAGTCAGGATTGGTTTTGGGTTCCGTATCGGCGGGTTGTTTCTTTCCCTCCGAGTCTTTGTCCCCCAGTGACCCCTGAGACACTAGTGGGTATTTCCCAGTGCCTTTAGCAGAGTCAGTGAATGTTGTATCCCTATCAGTGGGTTGTTTGTTTCCCCCTGAGTCTTTGGGATCGATCAGTGTGCCCTCAGACAAAGGCTTGGATTTGCTAATGTCATCACTGGGCAAAGTGGAAGGCGCTCCCCTACCAGCGGGTTGTTTGTTTCCCTCTGGATCTTGGGGAGTAGTAGGTGTGACCAAGGGCACTGACTGTGATGTATCAGTGTCCTTCGTTGTCACGGGGGTGGTTGATGCCTGGTCAGTGGGTGTCTTTTTGGTCTCAGGCCTTTTGTGCCTTTTAGGCGGTGCTCCTGAAGCCTCAGGGCCCTGAGACTTTGGTTTAGTCTTAGTCCCAGTCTGAGACTTCCCCTTTCTCTTTTTAAGAGCAGGGTTTGGAGACACTGATCCCTCCTGGTTGTTTACAGCAACCATATGGGCCATCAATTCAATAGGTGTGACAAGGGATGGGTCCTTTTGAAAGTTTGAAGGACTCAGGATGCCAGGTAAATTTCCAAAATTTTCATCCTGAGTATAATTGGCACCCAGTAACGATTGTAAAGCACAAGAGACAAACCTAGGATACGAAATATACTTCGTCCTAGTTTTGCTCTGTAGCTTCGTTACAAGATCACTGTAAATGATCTCCCCTATGTCGACAGTGACCCCATTCATCAGGCAGTATGCCATCATCAACTGAATAGAGTTTACCTGTTCAGTGGATGAGTGGTTCCCGCCGAGGACCTGAATCACAAAAGTGAAAAGGATCCTCCAAGCCACGGGGAATGAACTTTTAGTGACTGGGGTCTTGTCCAAAAATGTGGGATCCAAAACGATTTGTTTTAACCCATCCTTCACTGTGGAAGGTTCAGGATGGGCGACATAAACACCTTTGTTGTAATCTAACCCTGTTGAAGTGCAAAAAGTTTTGTAATCTAGGGTAAATTGTTGCCCCCCATTAAGACTGAACCTAATGAGATACTCCCTGAGTGGTCTAAGGTTATTCTCATCAGTTGAAGGTGTCGGGTCAAAGGATTTAGCAGTTGCCCAAAACTCCCTGAGGTAGTTTGGGTACACCACTGAGGGACATTTTACAAAGGCCGTTTTTAGTGGGCAGTTGAATAAAAATTTTACAATGTCTTTATAGGTTGGGACATTTTCAGGGTATTCAAAATTACCTATGACATTGTTTGTTTTGAATTCAACGTTTGTGAGATCCCCTACCCACTGAGAAGCAAACTGGAGAGATTGTGTTCTAGCCATATCTATTAAAGAAGTTTTTTAGGGTTTAAAAAGAACGTCTGGCAAGAACAATCAAAATGTTTTGATCTCTCTAGTTTGTGATGAAAAAATTTTTGTAAATGTTTACAAGGAAGGTTTTCCAAAAGAGATTTTGAGCACACACAAATGTTTTTGAATTTTTTGAAATGATTTTGACAGAGTTTAGTTGCAGAAAAGATTTGTGTGTGTTGATTGTGTTGGAGAAGAGGGTATTTATAGAGTGATAAGAGGGGTGTTTTGTGCACAAATGGAAAAACTAAGAGTAGGTTTTTGAAAGACTTTTGAAATTCCCCATTTAATGCTACCACTCCATTACCCGCAGTAAAAATCCCATTTTTCAAGGGAACAGTTGCAGTGCACAGTAAAAGTGTACTTTTGCAGAGATAAAATATCGATTTGATATTTTTTGTGAGAGGCAATAAATGCCAAGTGGGATGACAGTAAGACAAAGAGACATATATTCCTTTATTAAATTGGCATAGTTACCAACCTAGGACATTAAAGTAACTGATACTTGGACCATTTAGTTACTCATTCAATGCTCTTTGTCAAGTGTCAGGGACCCTGAATGAGTCTTACTCATTCAGTGAGAGGTTTATTTTGGATTTTCAGGGAGGATGAACCATTTTAGAGAACTTACTGAGATTGGTTTTCCGATACTTGACTTTCAATGTCAAGCATTCCCAATTCAGCTTTCAGTCTCCTGAAGGTAGGTTCATCCAAGGGTTTGGTGAAGATATCAGCCAGTTGATATTCAGTAGGGATGAAATGAAGTTCTATGTCTCCTTTCATTATGTGATCCCTGATGAAGTGATATCTGATATCTATGTGTTTGGTTCTTTGGTGGAGGACAGGGTTGTTGGAGATTGCAATTGCACTAGTGTTATCACAGAAGATGGGCACCATTTTGTAATGGATGTCATGGTCACTGAGTTGACTTTTCATCCATAATACATTGGTACAGCATCCTGCTGTAGCTACATATTCAGCTTCAGCTGAGGACATAGCCACCGATTGTTGCTTCTTTGCACTCCAACACACCAGTTTTCCTCCAAGAAATTGACAGGACCCTGAGGTACTTTTTCTGTCCATGTTGCAGCCAGCATAATCAGAATCAGCGTAAACCTTGAGATCAAACCCTGAGCATATTGGATAATATAGTCCAAGGTTTGGGGTTCCTTTCAGGTACCTGAGTATTCTTTTGGCTGCAGTGAGGTGGGATTCTTTGGGATTGGACTGATATCTTGCTATTAGACAGACTGAGAATTGTATGTCTGGTCTAGTAGCGGTTAGATACATCAGTGAGCCAACAATCCCTCTTAAATGAGTTTGATTGACTGATTTGCCAGTGAGATCAGGTCCAAGGTTGTTAGGTGGAACCATTGGTGTCTTCACTGAGGCATAGCCAAATATCTCATATTTTTTCAAGAGATTTTTGGTGTATTTCTCTTGACTGATGGATATACCTTTATCAGTTTGCCTGATTTGAAGTCCAAGAAAGTAAGTTAGTTCTCCCATCATGCTCATTTCAAACTTCTTTGTCATTAGTTTTTCAAACTGTTTGCAAAGTTTGTAGTTTGTTGAGCCAAAGATGATATCATCAACATACACTTGGACTAGTATCACATCCTGTTGGGTTCTATAGACAAACAGTGTGTTGTCTATCTTTCCTCTGACAAACTTGTTTTGTATCAGGAAGGCTGAGAGAGTTTCATACCATGCCCTGGGAGCTTGTTTAAGTCCATAAAGGGCTTTGTCAAGCTTGCAGACATAGTCAGGGAATTCACTACTCTCAAAGCCTGGAGGTTGCTGAACATACACATCTTCCTTGAGATCACCATTTAAGAATGCACTTTTAACATCCATTTAGTAGACCCTGAAGTTCATGTATGTTGCATATGCAAGGAAGATCCTGATGGCTTCCATTCTTGCAACAGGAGCAAATGTCTCATCATAGTCAATGCCTTCTTGTTGACTGTATCCTTTGGCTACAAGTCTGGCTTTGTTTTTAATGACAGTGCCGTTTTCATCAGTTTTGTTTCCGAAAACCCACTTCATTCCTATGACTACTACATCCTGAGGACATTTGATCAAGGTCATGACCTTGTTTTTATCAAACTGTTGCAATTCATCTTGCATAGCCTGAACCCAGCTTGGGTGTTTTAGAGCTTCAGTGACACTTTTGGGTTCAATGTCTGATAGGTAATCAGCATATAGACATTCATTGGCTGAAGCTGGAGTTAGACTAGCAGCCATGCTTCTATTGAGCATGCCCTCAGTGGGTTCACCAATGATGTTTACAAGCTCAATGTCCTGAGATCTAGTCCACTTACTTTGTGGTCTGGGATCTGAGCTTGAAGATGTCACTGGGAGTTCAGATGTGAGTTCAGGTGCAAGAGCCACATGATCATTTAGAACATCTGTTGAGATGTCAAGATCAGGTTAAGGATCATGAGTTACAGGTTCCTGATCATTTGGATCATTGTTACTTATCCCAGTAGGGACAGACTGATTATCAATGAATTCATTGATGGTTGGTTGTGGTAGGTTGTGGGGTAAGACATAATATGAGATGTCAGCATCAGCATGATATGAGGAATTGAGTTCAGTGTTGTACTCATCAGGAGGACATCTTGATGAGTTATCAATTCCTATTTCCTCCACTGAGGTGTTGGTGAACCTGATGCTTTCAGTACTTTCATCGAAGGTGACATGAAAGGTTTCCTCAACTTGTTGTCTCCTTGTGTTAAAAACCCTGAAGGCTTTGGAGATCAGTGAGTAGCCTAAAAAGTATCCATCATCAGCTTTTGCATCAAACTTGCCTAGATGATCCTTGTGGTTGTGAATGAACACAGGACATCCAAACACATGAAAATAGCTGATGTCTGGAAGTCTACCTTTGAAGATCTCATATGGGTTTTTATTATGTCTTTTTACAATGATTGACCTGTTTTGAGTGTAACAGGCAGTTTTGACTGCTTCAGTCTAGAAATGTTTTGAGAGGGCTGAGCCATTTAACATAGTTCTAGCAGCCTCAATGAGAGTTCTGTTTTTCCTTTCAGCAACCCCATTTTGTTCAGGGGTATAAGGAGATGAGAAATTTTGAGAAATTCCTTTTTCATCACAGAAACTCTCAAGTTCTTGATTTCTGAACTCAGTGCCATTGTCAGTTCGGATTTGTTTGACAGTAATGTCATTCTGGTTTTCAATCTTCCTGATGAATGACATTATTGTATCAGTTGCCTGACTCTTTTTGGAAAGAAAATATACCCAAGTGTATCTTGAGAATTCATCAACAATGACAAGTGTATACTTCTCATGCTGGATTGATCTGGGACTGACAGGTCCAAAGAGATCCATGTGCAGGAGGTGAAGGCAGCTTTTGATGGAGAAATTTTGTTTGGTTTTGAATGATGCTCTGTGGTGTTTACCCTTTTCACAGGCAGAGCATGGTTTGTCTTTTGCAAAGACCAGTGATGGTAAGCCAAGGACCTTGTTTTGTTTTGCCAAGTTGTTGAGATTTTTGAAGTTCAAGTGTGAGAGTCTCTTATGCCACAGCCAATTGATAGTTTCAGTGGCTTTAGCAAAGAGACACGTTCCATCTTGGGAGAGAGTTGACATGTCAAGCACATAAACATCATCTCTCCTAGGAGCTATCAACACAACTTCCTTGTTGGCATTAAAAATGGTACCTTGTTTATCATTGAATTGTACAATGAATTTTGCATCACATAGTTGACTGACACTGATGAGATTGTATTTGAGACCATTGACATAGGCTATTCTAGAGAAAACTATTCCATTGCAGTTTACTGAACCATAACCTTCAGTGGGACATGATGAGTTATCACCAAATACTACCTTGGGCCCTGGTTCCTTTACATACTTGTGCAGATATTCCTTCACACCAGTCATGCTTCTTGAGCATCCACTGTCTAGATGCCAAATAGGCTCCCTGGCATGTCTCTGCACAAGTAGTAAACTGAATTAGTTTCTCTTCGTGACCCACTTACTAGTGGGCTTGGATCTCAAGGTCTCTTTGAAATTTGCAATCGACTCATGGTCAGTGGTTGTGTGCAAGGTGCTACCACAGGTTTTGCATTTAGAGGCTGAGGATGACTCAGTGACTCTGGGTTGTTTGGAATTTCTCCTTGCATGAATGATACTGTCAAGTTGGGATGTCTCATGAGCTGGATTACCGCATATATCACAGCATGTATTCATGAGACAATCATCCTGATGATGATCATTGAACCCACAATGAGAGCAGAGAGGAAAAGGTTTTGCTCTATTCTTTGGAGCGGTTTTGGAAGATGAAGCATACTGATGACCAACTTTGGTATAGTTTGTTTGACTGACATACTGTATATGATCTGCAGTCCTGTGATCATCCTTTTTGCAGATCATGCAAAAAAGGATTCTATAGCAGTTGTCAGTGGTATGGGTGGTGTAATGACACAGCTCACACTTTTGTTTGTTTTTGGAGGTTGACTTAGACTTTGAGGAACTGGAGGAAGCTGACTTTGTCTCCTTGATTCGTTCAGGGACCTTTTCAATGGATTCCATTTTTTCAGTAAGCTTCCCCACAAGTTCAGTCAGTTGCTGGATTTGGTCAGCTTCAGTGGGGACAGAGGATGATGAAGTCTCAGCAGGAGTAGACTCTTGTTGGATTAGTTTTGCTTGTCTTTGAAGGATGGTTCTACCACGTCCAGACCTTTCTTTTGGTGAATGAGGATTGAATTGTAGTGGAGTAAGCTCAGAGCTTGGAGCAGCACCCTGAAGAGGTTTCAGTGGTGGAAGCGGTGTTTGAGATTCTGCTTCAGACTCAGAGATGTGTTCAGTACCACTGGGCACATCAGGGAGTCCAAGCATGCTCTTTAGAGCTTGACATTCAGGCTCTAGAATCCTTCCAGAATCGAAGTTTGGAAGCTTACTCTCAGGATTAACTCGTTCAATCCATTCACTGGAATTTGAATCAGCCAACATACTTGTAATCATGCCACCAGAAAAAAATGGCTTAGGAGACTGGTCTTTGTTGAGAGAGTCAGGGAGATGATCTTCACCTATGACTCTCTTCTTGCTGCTACTGGGGGCTCCCACAGCATCAAAGACCCTGGGATTCTTAGCAGTCCAACTCTTAAGAATATCATTTGCCTTTTTAAGTTCATCTTGAAGATTCTGATTTCTTTTAACTAGTTCAGTGTTTTGAATTTGCAAAGTGACAGCCTCAAGCTTAGCTTGTTTTAAAATAAGCAATTCATCCCTACACTTATTCAATTCAAAACTTAACTTGTTGTACTTAGAAAAAAGATTCAGTCTTTGCTCTTCTACAAACTTAAGGTCAACATTTAGATAATTCATATAAGACTGCCAATCAGAGTCATCATCCATAGAAAGTAAAGTGTTTACCTTCTTCATTGTGATGTTGACCCATTCCCCGTTCCTAGCATGATTCTTCCCAACAGCTAGCTTGTCTTCTTCTGAGAGAGCCATTAGAGCACTGACATGTACCATTTCATCATCCGATGAGATTGGCTCTTTATCCCAGTCAAAGGTTTCAGCAACAAGGCCTTTGTTCTTACCCCGCACAGATTGAACATTTTTTGTTGTTTCTGAGGGACTGGCCTCAAGCAATGCAAGCTTAGCTTTTGCTTTCTTATACTTAGCTTCATAATCAATGGTTTTGTTAAGATCGGATTTGTTTTGAACATTTTGATGAGACTGATAGATTTTAGGTTGAAATTTGCTAAAGCCTGAAGACTGATTAGATCCTGATGGTTTGTAAGAGGGTTCAGAAATTGTTTTTGAAAAATAGTCTTTTGCAAAATGGCCTCTTTTATGACACTTGTAGCATTCAGTGTCTTCAGTTGCTTTAGCAGTTGAAAAACCTTTGTTTCTTTTTATAAACCTTCGAGAGTTAGCGAGGAGTGCCCTTTCCTGAAATTCAGCATTCAGGTCACTTAGGTACTCCTCACTTGATCTCTCATCAGGCTCATCATCTGAGTTTTCTTGGAAATCTTGAACTACATTGTTAGAAAAGAAAGCAGTTGATATTGGTGATGAGGTAGTGGTCAAGGACTTCTTGACTTCCTGAGACTTCTTTAAGTCAGGGTATCGTCTGTTGATGAGGTTTTCCTCATAGACAAATTTCCCATAAATTTCAGGAAGCTCAAGATTTTGGATATGATTAGCATTCCTGAGTCCCTGAGAGAAATTCAACCACTTCTCAGGGAGACTGTTTACAAAACCAACATTGATTTCATGCTTAGACAAATTAACACCATCATTTGAAAGTTCATTTAAAAGAGTTTTGTATCTGGTGTAAGTTTGAGAGAGAGTTTCTGAGTCCTTAGCCCTGAAGGTGTTATACTCAAGTTTCAGGTCCATTATCCTGTTTTCCTTGGTATCAGATGGTCCTTCATGACTATGAACTAGGTCATCCTAGGTTTGCTTAGCAGTGCTACAGCTTATAACAGACTCCATAATATCGTCAGGAAGACAAGATATTATGATACTTTTGAGTCTTTGGTCCTGGTTGACCACTCTCCTTTCATCCTGGGTCCACTGAGCTTCAGGTTTGGGCAACCCTTCAGCAGTCTTTGGGACAAATGGACCTTCATTTATACACTTGACATAATAAGGTTCCATCCCAATCAAATAGCAAAGCATTCGCTTTTTCCATTTGTTGAATTTGCCAACTTCAAGTCTAGGGGCAACAGCTGAATAAGCTCCACCCTTTTTATCGACTAGTTGGGGTACATCAATTTCAGCCATTTAGGATCCTAATTTAAAAACTTTTAGAGCGGCCTAAAAACGAGTTTTATAATTAGCCTTTCTCTGATACCACTTGTTGTTCCCCGTTCACTTTCGTTTAAAACAGTTCAAGTTTATAAAACAAGTTAAAAGTGAACTATGACTGAAATTAACATAAAGAAAAACACACTAAGTAATTTTCAACATCATATTCTTATTAGAAATAAATCAACAAAGAATACGTTACCCAAGTACTTGCGGAATAGTACTTGGGATTGAAATGACAAAGTTGGGTGATTCCTCTCTAAGCTCAGGCTATGTCTAAGCACAACTCTTAGAGCTCACTGAGCTATCTCAGGAACTAAGTTGTATTTGGAGGAGTGAAAAGATGGCTTGCGTGTATGTGTTTTTACAATTCACAAGCTTAACCTTTTCACTCCATCTCTTATGCTATTTATACATGTATGATATTTGACTCTTTCCTAAGTGACAAACTGACATCATACAGAAGACAAAATACTGATGTATTTTGTCTCTGTTTACAAAGACTATTCTAGGTAAGAGACAAGACTACTTTCCTAAGTTCAGTGATGACACTGAGCCTGATCTTTTGCCATTCAGGGAAAGTTGACTTTGGTTGATAAGGACTTTGTCTTATCTGATTCAACCTTTCCCGCCTTGTCCCGCTCTTTCTTCAGTCTTTACATCCTTCAGTCTTCTACTTCAGTTTGTCTTCAGTGTAAGAAGTTGGAGAGGAATCTTAGGGATTCAGTGAGTTATTGTCATCACTCACTGAATCCATCATCTTCTTCTTGACTCAGTCTTCACCCTTTAAGTTCCGCCTTACTGAGTGGAGAGACTTCTTCTTTGCCTCTTACTGAGTATCCTGAAGACGACTCACTGAGAGACTATGCACTCAGTGACCTGTTTGTGTTAACGGATTAAATACTTGGGCTATTTTCTATTCAAATCCTAGATTAAGGGGTTTGGGTATTTACTGAACCCAACATTAGTGAAACTTAATCTCCTATTTAATAAGTCCCTTTATCTAGGGTTACAAATACTTGAGGGTGCAGTCTTTTGTATCACTCTCTTCTATTCTTTCTGATCATTTCACTGATCTTGTCTTGTCTTTACATCTACATGATTATTGTCTCATTGACATTAATCTAACCTTGTAACTTTTTGATACTATTGTAAACTTAATCTAAGCTGACTATTGCAGCTTAGATCTGAATAAAGATTATATTGTTCATCTTGGTTGCCTATACTTTCGTACATGGTATCAGAGCCTCAGGCTCATTGATTCTCTTCGGCAACATATTGGTGGTTTGGGGTTATTGCTACGTGTGTAATCACTGGTTATCTTCTTCTTACAATTAGCCTTAGACTAAGTGAATCTAAGGTAATTATGATCTGTTCTTCCGCTGCATATCTCTCTGTAAGTCTAAGTCTTATATCTTCTTCAAACATACAGTACTTAAGTCTTTGTGGGTGCAAACGGGTAGACTAACATCTTGATCTGCCACCTTTGAGTGGTACGAATACCTGCTCTGGTTTACTCTAGTTCACAGACTTGGTGCTTGTTGTTTCTTATATTCATAGTCTTATTTATCTATCTATTTGGTCTTATTATTATCCCTGTCTCTATTATTTGTCTGTCTTACTGTCTATATTATGGTTACTGGTGATTCTGCTGGTGGTGGTGGTTCCACTGAGAAAAGCTTATCCTTTGGGGATGCTTTGTACTTACACCGTAATAACACTAATGGGACTCCCATCATTACTATCAAACTCACTGGAACTGAAAATTATAAAATATGGAATATGGCCATGACTTTTGCCTTAAGGAACCATAATAAATTAGGGTTTATTGATGGTTCTTGCATAAGAGATGATTCGAACCCTAGTCTTGCTAATCAATGGGATACTTGTAACTCTGTTGTGGTTACTTGGATTCTTAACTCTCTCAGCCCTGAACTATTTGCTGGTGCTATATATGCTAAAACTGCTTATGAAATGTGGAATGATCTTAAAGATACCTATGATAAGGTTGATGGTTCAGCTATTTTTAATCTGCATAAAAATATAAACTCTCTTAGTCAAAGTGGGTCATCTCTTGCTGATTACTATAACAACCTTAACTCTTTATGGAAACAATTTGATTGTATGATTAGCTTGCCTCCTTGCACTTGTGAGGCTGCAAAACATTTTGAAAAACATAATCAGCTAATCAAGTTAATGCAATTTCTTATGGGTCTTGATGACTCATATGTTCCTATCAGAAGCAATATTTTAACTAGAGATCCTTTACCTAATGTCAAAACTGCTTTCTCTGTTGTCTCTGGAGAAGAGTCTCACAGAAATGTATCATCTGGGAATAGTTCTACTAAACCCAATGCTACAGCTTTTGCTGCAAAAACTTCTAATGGTGGAAAATTTTTTGATAACAAAAGAGGTTTTAACAACAAAGTTTCTAGCCTTAATAATGGTAACAACTCTAATAGCAGAGGACCAAACATGAAGCTCAAATGCACAAATTGCAAAAAACCTGGTCATACTATTGATAGATGTTATGATCTTGTTGGCTATCCTGCTGGATATGTCAAAAGGAATTTTAATGGTAAACCTTTCAGCAGTAACAATGTTTCTGCTGAAACCAATCGTGTCATTGATAATAGTGCTAGCAACTCTCCTGTCTCCTTGTCTAATGAACAGCTCTCAAGACTTATGAGTTTTCTCAATGACAACAATGTGTCATCTGCTAATGCAAACTTGGCAGGTAAAAATTTCTCAGGAACCTTCTTTAATGGCAGTGTCAAGTTTAATATAAACTTCAACAAATTTTTTAACAACAACACTAAAACCTTAACTGGAAACATCAGTCTTGGTTGGATTGTTGATTCTGGTGCAAATCAGCACATGACTGTGACTGAAAAATTCTTAATCAATGTTGTTAACATTTCAAATCTTGGTCTAACTGTTGGACATCCCAATGGTACTCAGGCCTTAATTACTAAAATTGGTGATTTAAAGGTCAATAATGACCTAACTCTTTTTGATGTACTTGTTGTTCCTGAGTACAATGTTAGTTTGCTGTCTGTTCATAAAATTGCTAGAGATAAAAAGATGTTTGTCGGGTTTAATGAATCTAACTGTTATATACAGGATTTACATCAAAAAAGGATTGTGGGGATTGGTAAACAACACAATGGGTTATATATGTTTGATATTGATTCTACATGTAAGATTACTTCTAATAACTGCATATCTGTTTGTCATGTTTCAAAAAATCTTTGGCATCAAAGACTTGGTCATCCCTCTGACCAAGTCCTACACATACTTAAACCCACTCTTAAATTTGATAGTACATCTGAAACTGATCATCTCTGTGATACTTGTAATAAAGCTAAACAAACCAGGGAACCATTCCCTCTAAGTGAACATAAATCTACTAAAATTGGTCAACTTGTCCATCTTGATGTATGTGGACCATATAAAGTCACTAGCAGAGATGGTTACAAATATTTTTTAACTGTTGTTGATGACTATTCCAGGGCAGTGTGGGTTTATATGCTTAAGGGGAAGGATGATGTTTATGTTTCCATTGTTAATTTTAGTCATATGCTATCAAATCAATTTGAACACAATGTCAAGATCTTTAGAAGTGATAATGGGACAGAATTTGTCAATAATAAACTTCAACATTTTTTCTATGAAAAAGGAATTTTACATCAAACCTCTTGTGTCTATACACCACAACAAAATGGTATTGCAGAAAGGAAACATAGGCATCTCCTTAATGTAGCTAGATCCCTCATGTTTCAGGGGGAATTACCTCTAAATCTTTGGTCTGAATGTGTTCTAACTGCTGCCTATGTCATAAACAGGTTGCCCTCTTCAGTTCTGTCTGGCAAGTCCCCGTTCTTCCTTGTGTATGGGCATGACCCTTCACTCTCTCTCCTTAGAGTCTTTGGCTGCTTATGCTATGTCACCATTCTCAATATCTCTGATAAATTTGGTAGTAGGTCTGAAAAAAGTGTCTTTATTGGTTACTCAAATGAGAAGATAGGCTATAAACTCTTGAGCCTTGAAACAAAAAATATCTTTTACTCCAGAGATGTCAAATTTTATGAAACTGTTTTTCCCTTCAAAATGAAAAACTCTGTGTCAAAACCTTTTGTTGAAACCTTTGTACCAAAATACTTAAAACACAAAAATTTCTTTGACTCACAAATAAGTCCCAATGATGAAGGGAGAGTGGCATCCTATGATGATGGCACAGTGGTAAGTCATCCTACTAGGATTAACGAACCAGTTGCAACATCTATAGATGATAATACACACCCTGAGGGCAACATATCACATGATTCACATCCTGCTGATGCAGTTTCTGATCCTGCTGATACAACACCTGATTCTGCTGAACAAGAAGGAGGCTTGCCAGCCACTACTGCTAGAAGGTCAACCAGAGTTTCCAAGTTGCCCAGTAATCTTAATGATTTTATTATAGAAGGAAAAGTCAAATATGGTGTTGAAAAGGTTGTTAATTACTCCAATCTTAACAAAGATAATTACTGCTTTGCATCTAGTCTTAATAAAAGTATTGAACCTACCTGTTATGAAGAAGCTATCCATGATAGTAATTGGGTTGATGCTATGAATTCTGAAATTGAGGCCTTAAATGAAAACCATGCTTGGGATATAACTGATCTACCTCCTAATAGAACTCCTATTGGCTACAAATGGATATTTAAAATCAAATATAAAGCCAATGGTGAAGTTGATAGATACAAGGCTAGACTAGTTGTTAAAGGCTATAACCAAAGGGAAGGAATAGACTATGATAAAACTTTTTCCCCTGTTGTAAAAATGTCTACTGTCAGATGTCTTATTGCCTTAGCCGTAAAAAAACAAATGGCCTCTTTTTCAACTTGATGTTAATAATGCTTTCTTGTATGGAGATCTTGATGAGGATATCTATATGACCATCCCCAAGGGGTTCTGTAATGAGAACAATAAGAATAAAGTCTGTAAACTTGTCAAATCCCTATATGGCTTAAAACAAGCTCCCAGGAAATGGAATGAAAAACTTGTCAGTGTTTTAAAAGAAAACAAATTTGTTCAATCTGTTAATGATCACTCTTTGTTCACCAAATCAGAGAATAACAAGTTTATTGCTCTGCTTGTTTATGTGGATGATATTGTCCTTACTGGAAATTGCACTGATGAGATAAACCGATTCAAAGAGTTCCTAAAAACAAAGTTTCATATTAAAGACTTGGGAAATCTAAAATATTTTCTTGGCATTGAGGTTCTAAAAACTGGGAATGACATTTGTCTCCCAAAGAAAATATTGTCTTGAACTCCTCAAAGAATTTGGTCTTCTTGGGTGCAAACCTGTGTCCACTCCTATGGAACCCAACTCTGTCCTTCCATACATTCCCACTGCTGATGACCCCTTGCTTGTCAACATCACTGGTTATCAGAAGTTACTTGGGAAACTTATCTATCTCACCCATACAAGACCTGACATCTCATACTCAGTTCACTTTCTGGCACAATATATGCATTCTCCTTTAAAGTCTCATCTGGAATGTGCCCTCAATGTTCTGAGATATCTAAAAGGAGCTCCAGGAAAAGGTCTAAGGTACAATTTCAGCAACTCTGAAAATCATCTTGAAGGATATAGTGATGCTGATTGGGCCAAATGCAAGAAAACCAGAAAATCTGTCACAGGTTATTGTGTTTTCTTTAATAATTGTTTAATCTCATGGAAAAGTAAAAAACAAAACACTCTTTCAAAATCTTCCACAGAAGCAGAATATAGATCTATGTCTACTGCTGCCTTTGAAATCATTTGGATTCAAAAAATCCTAAAAGACCTAAAAATTGATATCAACCTTCCTGTCGATCTTTTTTGTGATAACAAATCTGCTTTACAACTTTCTGTCAACCCTGTTTTTCATGAAAGATCAAAACACTTTGAAATTGATGTTCACTTCATCAGGGGAAAAATTGCTAGAGGTGTTATAAATGCTAAAAAGATTGGCTCTTCAAACCAAACTGCAGACATACTCACAAAGAACCTCCCTGTCTATCAGCATAAATTTTTGTGTGAAAATTTGATATTGTTTGATATGTTTGCTCATCAGATTAAGGGGGAATGTTAAATTTTGGGTTGGTAATCTGTGGCAAACATATCATTCTATCAATTACTAATGACTTTCAAGTTGTGGCTTATTGCAGGATTAATTACAGAGGTTTAACCTGGACAAAGGATAAAAGATTTAAAGTTCCAAGAAGCTCATTTCTGCTGAAGCCTTTCTTCGTTTCTGCTGATGAGTCTCTACTAGCCGTTAGAGGGGTCTTAGTGAAACTTAATCTCCTATTTAATAAGTCCCTTTATCTAGGGTTACAAATACTTGAGGGTGCAGTCTTTTGTATCACTCTCTTCTATTCTTTCTGATCATTTCACTGATCTTGTCTTGTCTTTACATCTACATGATTATTGTCTCATTGACATTAATCTAACCTTGTAACTGTTTGATACTATTGTAAACTTAATCTAAGCTGACTATTGCAGCTTAGATCTGAATAAAGATTATATTGTTCATCTTGGTTGCCTATACTTTCGTACAGTCTATTATACTCTTCCAAGAAGCAATAACATCTTTGTTACACGAGAAACATGTGAGCTTCTCCATTTCAATCCATTCGAGAACTCCTTTTAATAGTTTTCTTCTTCATTTTTGCCATTAGTTTTTGCACTAGTTTTCTCATGGAAATAAAAAGTTTTGGATAATTCCCACAAACATCGTTCAATACTTTAGAACAAACGCTTTCAAGATATGCAGACACTTCATTTAAAAAGCTAATAGGAAAATTAGCAATACTATTTTGCGCTTCATAATAGATATATCCTTCGTCTTTTAGATACATCATAATAGATTTTCGTCTTTTGCGCGTCAAATGTGTTGCTACTACTATTTTGCATCGTTTTCACTTCAAAATTACTTTCGGGTCTAACTAGGATATATCCAGCGGATCTAGCCGAAAATCCAAGGTGTTTCCTTGATTTGGTCAAGTTAAAAATGGCAATCGGAAAGCCAACCAACCGATCAAATTTTCAAACTTTTAATCAACAATCGCATGATGCAATACATCTTTACCTAAAAACCAAAGTCCTGAACAACAAACCCTAAAATCTAAATCATCTAGTAACAATTATACCAATACATTGGTACATTACATAACATTCTTTAACCTTTAATTATTTAAAATAATAATAATAATAATAATAATAATAATAATAATAATAATGAATAAATTAACTAAAAGATAAATAGCTTACAAATGAATTATTGGATGAAGTGAGTCGACGATCCGAGTTCATTTCCCTAATTCCCTCCAGGAGAACTGCGATTAATGGATTTTTTATGTCCTCTTTAAAAATTAATTATTAATTATTAAATGGACTAATCTTTTTTTTTTTTTTTTTTTTTTTTTTTTTTTTTTTTTTTTTTGGGTTTTTGAGACTTGAGCTAAGAATAGTTTATACTAAAAGTGAAGTATTTTTCAAAAAAGATTCTAAGATAATACCCAAATAATTTATAAGGTGGTTCTTAAAAAAATTTCTATATCACTTCTAAAAGTTTTCGTCGTCCAAGGTGGTTCCCGAGAATCGCTTAATTACACATGGATCCGCCTCTGGATATTACCATAAAAATGCATTTAATTCAAATCGATGCATCTTAAATGTGTGATTATAATTATTTCTCAACCTTCTTATTTTAAATTTTTTTTCTCATTCTATGCCTGCTCTAACTAACATATATAGGGTGTGTTTGTCAAAAATAGCTGTGAGCAGTAGTAGTGACCAGTAGCTGTGAGCTGTGAGCAGTAGCTGTGCAGCTCACCGCTCACAGCTTCTTAAAGAAGCATTGGAAAATTAAGCATATCTAAAAAATAGGAAAGCTCATCGCTCATTTGTCAAACGATTACTAAAAATCAAAATGCTTATTCCTCACCACTCATCGCTCAAAAAACTTCACACCGCTCCGTGCCAAACATACCTATAATAAATGACTGATTTATTATAAATGGATCACATATGTGTTTGCATGACTAAACTAATACATGGGCATATTCGATATTATTCTAAACGTTTCTAGCTTATTATTCCGCATTAGACATGTATCCCATATGATAACGACGGGAATATTAATTTGACAATTCACAACTCAAGTTCATGAACACCTTACAAAATCAAAATTTAGGAAATTCCGATAAGATGCAAACATTAAAAAAGTTGTCGAAATCAAAATGTAAAAAAAAAAAAAAAAAAAAAAAAAAAAGGAGGAAAAATAACTCGTCTGATGAAACGACAAATATAATATAAAGACTCTGATATATTTTCTTTAACGATTTTGAAGTAAAACCGCTATCTGCGGAACAGCCATGATGCAACAACATAAGAATGAAAAGTTACCATGACAAAATTAAAACGCGACATATATTTGATCCCTTTCTTTATTAAACGAGAGAACTGCAAAATGCATTATACTCGTCCGATGGCTTGGCAGAGTACATACTACATACTGTTTGATATCGGGATTTCAAATCTGCTTGAACCAAGTTTTCAGTTTTTCAGTTTTTCTTCAATCTCATCTAAAAAATTTTGGTTTTTTCAAAATGTATCTTTTTTTCTCTTCTGTAAATTTAAAAAGGAAGAAAGATATTTTAAATATTCATTTCCCAGCTAAAATTTATTGTCATAATGTGGAAAATCAATTATTTTATTACCAATATCTTTTTCAATCGTTTTTTATTCAAGAGAAGACCTATATATATTTATCATTTTTCATTGTTTTATAAAGGTACACTAATTCACATCTTATTGAAAAGTTTGAAGAACATAAGATGGCATCATACAAATTTGTTCCTCTTCTTCTTGCATTCATAATTGTTTTCTCTGTCTCAACTCATGCTATCAGCACAGGTGAATAATACTCCATATCATCCTAACGTTTGAGTTTTTTTTACCATTTTCACATACTATTAGGCAATGAACAAAATTCGTATTTGGTTATAAATCTTTATCGTTGTTTACAGGAGAAAAGGGAATAGTACAACACGTTTGTACGAATGTATGTTGCAAACAAGAAGATTGTGACGTGGTATGCGAGAAGCTAGGGAGTGGACCGGGGCTTGGAATCTGTAAACCCGATGACGCTTGTCGAAGTGGAGGATTATGTTGTTGCATTACGTAAAATGATATTATTAGTATACGTTATATGGTGACGTTTATTTGAATTTGTGATGATGCTTTGTGCGGAAACGACATTGTTTTGATTTCTTTTGCTGGAATTTTATATATTAATGTTATTTATGTTTCGATTTCGTTTAGAGGTGGTATCTAGAAAATGAACTCTTTGTAGGTTAAGGGTGCGTTTGGTATGCAATCCGGAATCATTATAGGTATGATTTTGATTATAATAATGTATCATGAAAAGTATCATTGCCATAGTTATTGTTTGCTATAGAGTTTAAGGTAAAGATATCACTTTTAAATGGGCTCATTCAATAGCAAAAAAAGTAAAATATATTATTAAAATACTAAAATATAACTTGTAAAGTGTTAAAAGTTAGTAGTAAATATAAAAAGTACATGGGTCTTACAGAATTGGTTGAGAAAAGTCACACATTCATACTACTATGGATCTATCATTGTTAATATCATACATTGGTATCAAATCTCTAACCAAACATGTTATATGGATATAATTGTGATTGATGATTCCTAATATTCAAACCAAGTGGCTCCTAACTTTCTTCCTACATGTATATGTCACATGTCTAAGAATTATCACTATCAGAAATTAGTCATTTAGTGACAGAAGTTCTAATGACACAAAAAATGTCATTTATTCTAAGCTTTTAATGACATCTTTGAAAAAAGGTTGGACATCTTTGAAAAAATGTTAGCAAAAGCCAAAAAAGTGTCACTAAAATATGTCACAAGAGGCAAAACTTATGTATTCACACTTTTTTATGTCACTATAAATATATTTTTACCTACTCGACTTCTATCTACATTTTTTTTAATGTAGGAGAAGCATATAAATTTTTTTAGTAACACCTATTTATACTTTTGGTGATTTGCACTTTTGGTGACACTTTATTTATGTCACTAGATGGCAATTTTTTGTAGTGTTAGTACTAGACCTACTTTTCGAATAGAACATGTGCACATCCACACATTGATATGCACCGTTAGACTACTCTTACCGGTCATATCACTTTATCTTGATATTATATCAATTTTCTCCTTTCACTCACTCTTTCTCACTTTTCATATCCAATGGTCACTACTACTCCATCAATTTTCATTAAAATATTTATTTTTATACATATATAATTTACAAAATACACACACTCATAAATCATATAATTAAAATAAAAACATCAAAAATCGCCCACTTTGCATGAATTTATATTTGGTAAGCATCTCACTCTTCATCTCTATTTTTCTTCTTCGGCAAAAGTTACCTTTGCTTAGCCCAATGGTGTCACGCATGAGGAATGACCCACGCATTGCCTCACTCCCCTCCACCAGCACCGATCTTAGTAAAAATAAATTAGCTTATATACACATTTATAGACCACTATTCACAAACTTTTCATTAACACCATTTAATACAAGGTGTTTTAGTAAACCTTTTAAAACTTTGATTTTAACTCCTTAAGTATATAATAACGAAAGTAAATTATACATATTTTTATTATTAACTTTTACATGAACGAAACAAAATATCTAAATGTTAAATTTTTTACCATTAGTTGGGGTTGCGCAAAATTCTTCAATTGCGGGATGTTATTAAACCTCACTTTTGGATGCAGATTGGAAATGGGCTAAATACTTCGTTATGGTATGACATGTGGTGTACCCAATGCCCATTATATCGTTATGTATCGCCAAGGGATGTCGCTAGTGAAGGGTATAACTTGCGTACATGTGTGGCTGGCATTATTGTAAACGGTGCTTGGAATTGGCCTACTTTATGGCTCTCGAAATCCCCTGAATTAGGGCTCATTACAACTCCTACTCTCACGGATAAGGAAGATTGCATGTGGTGGCGCGATAGAAATGGTAATGTGTCTGAGTACTCGGTTAAATGTGCTTGGGAGGCTTTAAGACCATGTGGCCTTGATGTCTCCTGGTGCGATATTGTTTGGTTTCCCCATTGCATCCCCCGCCATGCTTTTCACCTTTGGCTCATCATGAGACGATGTCTTAAAACCCAAGATAAAGCTGCGTTCTTGGGATGTGAGTCCAACTACGGTTTTATCTTCGCTTCAATGCTCTTTATGTGGTCTTCAGATGGACTCACATGAACACCTTTTCTTTAAATGTGATTACTCGGCCAAGATTTGGTGTCGTATTCGAAATCTTGTTGGAATGGATATTGTACCGCCTGTTTTGGAGGATATCTTGGCATGGCTCCAACCTATGGCAGCCAAACGCTTGGTTAGTTGTATTGTGGGTAAACTTCTATTTGCAGCTGCGAGTTATTATGTTTGGAGTGAACGAAATAATTGTTTGTTCAAGAATACTAGAAGAACCCCTGAGGAGCTTTGCGATCTCATTATGGTTATGATACGGCTCAAGCTTGTTTCTTTCAGATTCAAGAATAAGCCAAGGATCACTGATTTGCTTAAGAAATGGAACATGCCAACTGGTTTTAGAAATTATAGTTAGTTTTTGGCTAGTAACTATATGTGGCATGTGACATTGGTTTTTGGTAGTTCAAACCAAGGTTTGAGGTTAATATGACATTCAGTCATATTCCATTGTACTTAAAACGTTTTTTGTGACTAATATATTTTACCGGGGTAACCCTTTACCCAAAAATTTTTTTTTACTATTAATATTTAATGATATTATAAAATGCATAATATTATACAAAGACATAGCACTTTGAGTAATATCAACTTGGAGGAACCTTAAAAACCAACTTCCAACTCGCTCCAACATTGACCAACAAAGTGTCCTATATGTGATGATGATATTAAAATTTTGATATCACTTCTTCACCTCTTTGTGACATTGTGAAAGAAAATTGGCTACAAGTTCTCAAGTGGTGCGATATCCACAACATTTTGTTTTTAGACGCAGAGGCGGACCTAGGTTAGAGGAAGGTGGTTCCCGGGAACCACCTTAGAAATCAACACCACTTAGTAGTTTCGTATAAAAAAATTTAGGAACCACCTTAGAATATGATCAGGAACCACCTTGTGTCTGAGAAAGAAGAAAGAAAGAAAAAAAAATCGAACAAAGAAACAACAGAAAAGTAACCATCAACTGTTAGTTTTAATGGAGGTTTCATGCTGCGTTGTTTTTCATGAAGAAGATGAACCAAAGTAACATATTTTATTTTATTCTTAGGGCCTTGTTGTTTATGAGAAGTTTTATTTTTATCCCTACATAGGCTACTCTTTTACATACCTGGTAGTATGTGCATCCAGTTAAAAGTTCAACACATGAATTTTCACAAAAGTCAAACATTGCAACAAATTTACTAAAAAAAGCATGCATCATGTGTTGAACTTATAACTATGTTAAAAAAAAACCCAATAGCTTGCTCTACAAATAAATCTAAAATGTATTTTATGTTAAATAAAATATTATTGAAGTCGTCTATCTATATTAACGCTAAAACTAAATCAGTACTAATGATTTTTATTAGCTACTGATTAATAATTCTTGACTAATATATATCAATGAATAGTGAATCGAATATATAAATCACAAATATGATTTACAAGTAATTGTAAAAATCAAGTTATGGTAATGATTTACTAAATACGTATTATTCACAATTATACTTATACTGCAAAATTGTGAAATTTTCAACATTGATTCAATTTTTTTAACGCATTTTGGATTAGAATCACATTAAAATGCGTTTTACACTTGAAAAACTTGAATTCTATCTGTTTCGATTCGTCATCGCAATTACTGGATCTGACCCGTCCTGCCCCAATACTTTACAACACATAAAGTATTTGGCTCACTGTTTTTTTTCCCTTTAACTAAGGAACCACCTTGGATTCTTGGCTAGATCCGCCACTGTTTAGACGTGGCCACCTTAATGGATCGAGCTTCTTTGGCAACACAAAACAAATTCACTTAGATTTCGTTGTTCAAATAACTCTTTGGTTCGTTTGCATGTTTAAAAATGAGACGACTTTCCACTCAGAGCGACCTTCACATATTATCTTCAACAAAATCAAAATTGCTTTTGCCGATTAGATCTCTTTGTAATTAATCATTGCATCCTTTTGCACCTAGTGTTTTACTAGGTTGCGTCTATATAAATTTAAGCGTCATTCAATTTTTTTTAAGAGAACGAGCGTATTACAAATGTGAATTAGTTTATCTTTTGTTGAAAGAAAACACCATTATTCTTCACAAAATATTTTGTGCAAAACAATAAAAATAGAGATTGTGTCCGTATGAATTTTTTTTCCAACTTTGCATCTCTCGGTGTAACAAAAGGAACTATAAACACGTTTTTAATGTTTTTGATATTCTCTTTGTTTTCTTTATAACCCAAAACAACGCCTTTATTAATAACAAAACTGAAAACAATATGATTTGAACATGTTATTTATATTTCACATAAAGTTTTTTTTTTTTTTTTTTTTTTTTTTTTCAAAGCAAAGATTTTACACTTCAGATCCTCCTACATACACAAATTCATTTCGAGTTCTTATACCTTCATCCAATTTCTAGTAAAGTCTTTTTTTTACACTTAGGCAAATTCAAAACACTAATAAAAATATATAAGAATAAAGGTTACCAAATATCTTTACCCGGTTCATTTTTAATGTCATTAAGAGTGATATCAATCAAAAAATAATCATAATCAATTCAATAATTACAAATATTCTGTTCATTCTTATTGATACTATATATATAGACGTAGACATTGTGCACAAATTATTACTGCAACTTTTCTAAAGTACAAACATATGATTAAAAGAAACTTAAAAATCATAAGATGGCATCTGGTAAATTTGTTGTTCTTCTTGTGGTTTTGATAATTGCTTCTTGTGGTTTTGATAATTGCATACTCCCTTTAATCTCATTTTTACTAATAAATCGGTTGAATTCCTATCGATATTCACTGTAACCGACTCATTCAAATAAATCAATGCAAATAAATCCTATCAAATAAATCAATGCAAATCAATATCAACAATACAAACTCGGTTGAATTCCTATCAAATAAGTCAATGCACTTATATAACATTAATAATAACATTAATATTGTCGGTTACCTAAGCTCTTTTTCTCACGTACACTTAAAAAATATCATTTTACTTATTCTTTTCTCACACATTGTACGCATCTATTATTCAGCTACACCGACTCATTCAATGGAGAAATCAAATATTCCTCTCTAATATTTCAAATCTTTCTCTCCAATTCAAAAAGATACATGTGTGTTCCAGCTACGGTGTTTTAAATATGGCATCGATTGAAACAAACGATTTGTGTGATGCTCTCAAAGACACATCATATGGAAACGATTAGATACCATTGAATCATATTGTTGGTGTATATCATAACAGGTTTGACTTTCAATTATGCCAATTTTATATCAATTTGTTCGATTATGCCCAATTTATATAGTATAGATTATGCCCAATTTGATAGATTATGTCATAACAGGTTTGATACAAAAAACCTAAATGCGTGTTCCCATGGTGCAAATGGAAGAAGAATACAGTCTCCGTAAGATAGAACAAGAATGGTACATTGGGTCGTGGCTATATGCCATTCAGGTTGGACATGCTTTGGATGTTTACTTGGCTCATCACCGTTATCCGACACTTATTGACCCAAATTCTCAAAGGTGGATGGAAAGAAGATAGGAAAGAAACGGATGGATAAGTGGCCATGTTGAAGCTAACCGAAGGGCTGCTCGGATTAGGGCTTCTCTTAGCCGAAGTCGATGAATATAACATTTTCATATTTGTTTTTATCTATGTCCAGTTACATTATAATAAAATTTGGAATTTTATAACTAAAGGTTTTGTGGGAATATAACTTGGAAATTAGAATAAATTCATACATCAAATGAACATGTGATGTTATTTTTTTAATTGTGTATTAGCCTTATTTAATGTGATGTTTTAATGATATTCATTGCCTTTAAATATGATAAGGAAATGATTTTGCACAAATATTCTTCTCACATACGTCATCTAAAATTGCATATAATTAGCCTCTTTACCTAATATACATCTCTTCCTCTTAATGTCTCTATTAAATCACATTCATTCAAATTTAAAAATGGCTTTATAAAACCACTTCTCACATTTCGTTTACATAAAACACGTATACACACTTTTGCATTTATCTTTTACCTACACATTGCTTACTAACATAAGCATGAATGATGACAACACCACAAGCAATTCTAAAAAACGTACATCTTCTCAAAGAGGTGCGAATAAGAAAATTGAACAACAAGAAAATGCATCAACCTCAAGCAAAAAATCAACCTCATTTAAATCGGCTCCCTCAACGGATAACGTTTCACAACCTATGTTGGTAGATTCGACTTCATCTAAACGAAGAGTTTCGTTGACAGAATTATTGAATTGCAAGTTTTGTACTCGCATGACGCCTTTTTTATAAATCATGATATTTATCATATATGTCCAGTAAATTTGATATTTTTTGTTGTTAGATGATCCTCTAACTGTTAATGTCGCTCCCGTATCGTTCTCCAACACACGCTCAACATTATCAACCAACTCTTCAGGTATGTTTATTGTTACTTTAGTGAAATGAGCTTCCATGTAGAATTATGAAACATATATAAAATAATACTACCACACCATCTCCATTCCATGTTTTTTTCTCTGTTAGTAACTTTTTTTTTTTTTTTTACGATACACAGGTTCACCTATACTGTCTACACCGCGTCAACCAACAAGTCGTCAACGACTGCCGCTTTCAGACGTGACAAATAGTTAGTTAACTTTTCATTTTATACAACACTACATGATTTGCGAAAATAGTTAGTTACCTTCGTGACAAATAGTTAGTTACCTTTTCATTTTATACAACACTACACTACATGGATAAGGAGGACATGGCTGGTCATGAAAAATGTTTAACAAAATAGGCTTTTGCATAACCTGGGGTGGTTGCCCATAGAAATTGTTAATATAGAATCTATTGCACATAGAGATTGATTCCCTATTCCGCTTCATGATTTGCGATCTTAAACGTGCCTCAATCCCCAAGTGGTTTATTATTGTTTTCTGTCCAAAGCTTTCATCCCAAAAAGGGCGTCGTTCAATATTTTTAGACCCGTGTTCATCGTGCAAGCCATTTTTGGCCACTTATGGGGGAAGGACAAGAATGAGTGCGCCATAATGAATGCTCTAAGAAACATTGTAAGAACATAATGCAATTAGCAACAACTGATTATATAACTTCTTGAATTGTTAATTCGCATAGATCTTTCGCAACATTTATGCTAAATTCAGTTATAGGGTAGCTTTTATTCTAAATTCAAAACTGATTATATAATACTATTTATTCAATTATAGGGTAGCTTTTATGCTAAATTCTTGAATTGTTAATTCGTATAGGTCTTTCACAACGTTTAAATGCGCCATCATTTTTAGGAAGGTCACCAACAACTAAGCCTTTTGACATGTTTCAAGGTTTGCTTACGCTGATTATACAAGTCTTTTTTCCGAAGTTTTCGTCTTCATGTTTATTTCGTCATACTAAATATACCACTGAATGTATGTCAATATAGGTATCAATGCTCATAATAGATGTGCCGCGTCTGAAACCAATAGTCAACAAACGCCTACAAAAAAAACCGGTAAAATTTAAATAAAAATCTTTGTACAACAAGTGCTTATCAAATCTAATTTACTTTCTTATGACTATTATTAACTAACTAAACTAACATGTCAACTCATGTTGGTGTTTCCACGCAAGTAACACCACGATCTGCCACTACACCAATTCATTCTCCGCAAGCAAGAAATCCAACTTTTCCAAAGCATCTTTCCGGTACATCTATAGTATGCTTGTATAATTTCCTGTTTCTTTAGTACACTTGATTTGGTACGCATGATTCAGTATTTGTATATTTTAACAGGACGATATCTTCAGAGTAGCAGAGTATTACTTCCCAAACCTAATTGGCCAAATATTCTCACGCCTCCAAGACCAAGTAAGACTTATTCAGTTATCATGAAGAACTTAATGCAATTAGCACATGCACGTGCTTCAACAAAGACATGCTTTAAACGGTTAGTGCCAAGTAAATGTTTTTGTAACTAACAATATTATTTATTTAAATGTTAACACCACGCAATCTTAATAATCTGTCGTAATGATTGTGATGTGTTTCTTTACACATCTGCTGGTTTATATTCATTTTTGGATATCTTCGAAGATTGAAGTCACAAGTATTGAGAGATATAGTTCCAACAATGGACATTCGTTAATTAGATATTTACAACCATTGTAGTTTATATCATCGATAAGTTACTAATTATTATTCCAGTCACAAAACATTTCAAACTTTTTACATTCGTTGTTCTTTCTTACTCCATTCTAACACATAATTTGTTGATGCAAAATTTCTTTAAAAACCCCGTGATTCCACGGGTCAATAAGCTAGTAAAAATATATAAGAATAAAGGTTACCAAATATCTTTACCCGGTTCATTTTTAATGTCATTAAGAGTGATATCAATCAAAAAATAATCATAATCAATTCAATAATTACAAATATTCTGTTCATTCTTATTGATACTATATATATAGACGTAGACATTGTGCACAAATTATTACTGCAACTTTTCTAAAGTACAAACATATGATTAAAAGAAACTTAAAAATCATAAGATGGCATCTGGTAAATTTGTTGTTCTTCTTGTGGTTTTGATAATTGCTTCATCTTTTTCAACTCATGCGATGCGCACAGCAGGTAAAGATTTTTATCGTATCATTTTATTTTTCATTATACAAGTTTTAAGAGTGCTGTATGATGATACCAATGATAATTCTTTGAATACAGGAGATCAAATAACATGTACCACAGTGTGTTGCAATAAAACAGATTGTCCAGCAGTATGTGGGAAGCAAAGCGGGTCGGGTCGTGGAATTTGTAAACCCGAAGAAGCTTGTGGGGAAGGAGGAGTATGTTGTTGTGTACCGTTTTGATCAAAAATACATCTTTCTACAGTTTTTGTAATGTCTGTCTTTTTATATTTATCATGTTTAGTTTCACGTACTCTATATGAATGCTCTAAAGTCCAGATTCTATTTATGAAACCATATTCTTATCCTGCCCAACCTTTGAGCCAGTTCGTTACTAACAACCTGATTTTGCACCGGTACTCTTCTAGTCATATTTAACCACCACCCCCCCCCCCCCCCCCCCCCACTTTCTCATGAATTTAGCATACGTTGTTAACTCACGACTAGATTCTTGATTCACTTCTCAAATGTTTTACTTGGAAGTCAGCTTGAGTTTACTTGCAAGTGTCGCAATTATATAAAATTAATATAAATATTTATTTAGGTTTATTCATTTGTATAAATATAAAATCTGAAGATTAAACTTTATTTATATTTAACAAAGATAATATGATAAAAACCAGAATCACAATATTAAATAGACACAATAAAATTATTTTGTTCTACTAATTGATTAAGTTACCATTTGGGTTGCACATGTAAGTTAGAACTTAGCTGGTCATGTTTTCACTTTAATCTAGTCATCCTTTAATTAGTTACTACAAACTGTACATATTAAGAGAGGATATACATTATGACTTTGAAAAGTTAATAAACAAACAGAAGCTTCTGCTCATCCTACAACACTCCAATGTTTGTACCCCGGATACCTATTTTAAGAATAAGTCGCTTTCTTGTTCTGATGATCCAAAAAATTCATTGCAGATGGTGACGGGTCACTGCACCAATCGGCACATGCAAATAGATATCAGCCGTCCATTTAGTATACTCCTTCATCAAAGTTTATGAATCCGATTGAGTAAACACTGGCCAATATCAGGTGATGACACATTCCATTGATTTTGAGAGAACTAGTGAAGTTCATTGTGTATAAATAGTACACACTTAACTTGTTACATTTTTGTCAATCATTTTCAAACTTAACCCTTTCTTTCTCACTTACTTGAGTCAAAAACCTTCATAAAATCCGATGGCCTGGAATCTCACGACTTTCTGTCGTTGTACTCAGAGATAACGATATCAAATTTATGATACATAAGTCCATATCAAAGGTATATGGTCTTGGAGAGGAACTACAAGATGCTAGAGTTACTATAGTGTTGAGGTTTGTTAACGGGGTATGTAGGATTTAATCGATGCCCAAATTGATGATCTTATGTTCTTCAAGTTTTTTAATCCGATGTTAATTAGTGTACCTTTGTAAAACATGAGAAATGATTAATATAGGTCTTCTCTTGAATAAAAAAGATTGTAAAAGATATTGGAAAAAAATAATTTATTTTCCACAAAATAATTGATTTTCCACATAATTGGTTTGGGTGTTACGTTTATTCGAAATAGGAGCAGGTTTAGGATGGAACCACACACTTTGGCCAATTAGGAAGAAAAATAGCTTTTTAGGACACACGAAGAGCTATCTTTCATAGACAAATCATTTGTTGGCATTCTCCGTCAAGCTCCTTGACAAGTTGAGTCGGATTCAATCGACGGTCCCCGGAAACTGCTTGCTAAGGATATGCCGTGCTCTAGATGACCGGATCAATAAGTCTATTCTCAAAATTAGACTCGTTTGGCCATTAGCGGCATTTGTTAGATTGCTTCCGCCTTTCGGTTAAGAAACCCTGAGCTTTCTGGAGTTTAAACGTGATGATCTAAATATTTCCCACCAGAAAGGTCTCCTCAAATTGCTGATTCAAACCCGAGGTAAATTTTTGACATACTTTCTTGGGAAAATAACTTAAAAAAAAATCATACTTGTTCAAAATTATACTTTTGGGTATCAAACAAATTTTTTCTTATATGCGCACTGAACTTTCAATTTTAGGCTTTTTTGAGGTACTAAACTTTCAATTTCGGACATTTTGGGGGCACTTTTGTGACATTTATGTCCCTGGATTTTTAATAATTTGAGGGGCAAAAAATATCACAAAGTACCTCAAAGAGTCCGAAATTGAAAGTTCGGTACCCATATAAGCAAAAAAATTTGTTCAATGACCAGAAGTGTATTTTTGGACAAGTATGATGTTTTTTTTTACCACCTTCCCTAAACTACATATGGCTTTTAGTCACAACATATCATCGACATCTCTGAGATTGTGGTTAAGTACTTTGGAGATTAGTGTGACAAGGTTGAGGCTGATGTGAAATCAAAGTTCCTACTTGAATTTGGCAAACAATACGAAGACCGAACACTTTAATTCAATGTCCATGGCTACTAGTTATATGGTAAGTGTCCTAAAAAAGAAGCTTACAAGAAGTTTTGTTAGGTTTTTTAGAAGCAGTCAGGACTTTCTCAGCTACTAAAAACCTGACAAGACTTCTTCTAAGCTTCTTTTTGAGGACCCTTACCACATAAGCAACTGCCTTGGGCATTGAAAATGTTTCTCTAATTCAAGTAAGAAATGTGATTTCACATGAGCCTCAACTTTGTCACACCAATCTCCAAAGTACTTAACCACAATCTGAGAGATGTCTGTGATATGTTCTGACTAAAAGCCATATGTGGTTCAGGAAAGGTGGTTACAACCGACATTTCAGAAGAAAAAAGTCTATCAAAAATTCACCTCGGCTTTGATTCAGCAATTTGAGGAGACCTTTGGGGTGGGCATTATTTGGATCATCATGTTTAAACTCCTGAAAGCTCAAGGTTTCTTCACCGAAAGGCGGAAGCAATCTAACAAATGCCGCTAATGGCGAAACGGGTCTAATTTGAGAATAGACTTATTGATCCGGTCATCTAGAGCACGACATATCCTTAGCAAGCAGTTTTCGGGGAGCGTCGATTGAATGCGACTGAACTTGTCAAGGAGCTTGACGGAGAATGCCAACAAATGATTTGTCTATGAAAGATAGCTCTTCGTGTGTCCTAAAAACATCTTTTTCTTCCAAATTGGCCAAAGTGTGTGGTTCCATCCTAAACCTGATCCTATTTCGAATAAACGTAACATCAAACCAATTATGTGGAAAATCAATTATGTTGTGGAAAATCAATTATTTTTATACCAATATCTTTTACAATCTTTTTTATTCAAGAGAAGAACTATATTAATCATTTTTCATGTTTTACAAAGGTACATTAATTCACATCGGATTAAAAAGCTTGAAGAACATAAGATGGCATCATACAAATTTGTTCCTCTTCTTCTTGCATTCTTAACTGTTTTCTATGTCTCAACTCATGCTATCAGCATAGGTGAATAGTACTCCGTATCATCATAACGTTTGAGTTTTTTACCTTTTTCACATACTATTATGCAATAAACAAAATTCGTATTTGGTTATAAATCTTTATCGTCCTTTACAGGAGAAAAGGAAATAGTACAATACAATGTATGTTGCAAACAAGAAGATTGTGACCTAGTATGCGAGAAGCTAGGGAGTGGACCGGGGCTTGGAATCTGTAAACCCGACGAAGCTTGTCGAAGTGGAGGATTATGTTGTTGTGTTGCATAAAATGATATTATTCGTATACATGATATGGTGATATGGTGACATTTTTTGTTACGAGTATGATTTATTTCTTATTAACCTAATACTACCTAAGATATTTGGATTTGTGATTATGCTTTGTGCGGAAACGACATTGTTTTGATTTCTTTTGCTAAAATTTATTTATTTTAATGTTATTTATGTTTCCATTATTCCATTTCGTTTAGAGGTGGTATCTAGCAAATGTACTTATTTTAGTGATCAAACAACAAATCATACTACCTATCCCATATCGGATAGAACTAGAAAATACATCACAGACACAACACAAAGTAGAGTGAAATGACAAGATCACTCAGACCGCACAACTTGCAGAAACTTCTCAGCAACAAGTAGCACTTCCATTCACCCAATGTACCAATACCATAGCTTCGTAACTATATTTCCTCACTAACTCTTAATCTAAATCATTCAACTAACATCCACAATAACCTAGGCAATAGAAGGCAAGGCATCATTAAGCAAGCTATAACTCCAGGCCACTCCATATAGGGGCTATACCAGAACTCTACATTTCCTACTTAGAAAACTAAGAGGCAACAAATTCTGGGAACACACCGTACATGAGATCCAACCTATTCTCCTAGTGTAGTACATTATTTAGACTAAGGGGGTGTTTGGGTTTGATTATTTAAAAGTGCTTTTTCAAAAAGTGCTTTTATGAAACTGCGTTTTCCAACTGCAGAGGGCCCCTTACTTTTCCAAAACGCAGTTTTGAGGCATCCAAAACGCAAATAATTGATTTTTTGAATTTTTTTGCCAAACACTCATTTTAGATTAATTGCGTTTTTAAAACGCAATTAATAAGTAGATAATCAGTTTCAAATTGCACTCCCTAACACCCCCTAAGTAGGTTAATCTTTCTCTTATCACTACTCTTTGTAGGTTAGCTTTCATCCTATGTGTATATGTCATATGTCTAAGCATTAGGACTAGACCTACTTTTAGGATAGGACACGCGCATATCCACGCATTGTATGCACCATTAGTAACAACAAATACACCTTTAGAGTTTAGACTAATGCTAAAGGTGACCGCCATTCTCAGCGAACACATCTGCTATCTCAGTGTCAAATCAACTTTCTCTCTCTAAAATCGTTATGCTCGTAGTAAGGCGACCTTAACCACAACAAAAAACATACACCAAAAAGATAAATAAATAAATAAAAACCCACACATACAAACACTTTCATTTTATCAGTCGCCTTGTCGGCCACTATATACAATCCGAAGGGAGGACGCAGTAGGTAAGGGTCAGGCTATTGAGAGGACGCGGTCGAATGTTCGGTTGGTTAGGTCTTTGCGGTTGCCATTAAGAGCATATACAACAATAACACCATAACACCAATAACACCGTCCACGTCAGTGCCACATCAGCTTTAACATTAACATCCCCAAAAAAACACCCACAACAATAACATCCCAATAACATCAATAACATTTCATATTTTCAATTTTGAACCCCTAAACTAAAACAAACACTTCATTTATTAAACTAAAACAAACACTTCATTAAATTTGAAAACATATTACAATACGAGATTTAAAAAAAAATACAACGAAATAAAAAAACACACTGAAAATAAAACGTTACAACAAATTAAAGGAAATGACGAGAATACGATCTACTGACGAGGTTTCAAGTTATATTTTTTGATGATTCGATCTTTTTCGTCATTGATCCACTCCACGACCATTGGATCTTTCCCTTCAGTAGGCGTCATCAAAAACTTTATCTCTTCCAACCTTGTTAGTGTGAGATTTTTTTCCTGCTGGGCCCGATACGCCGCTTCGGAGACTTCTCGTTTCAAACGATACTCGTTTGCCATAGTTTCAGTGAAATAAGTTGACGAGCTCGTTCCCCCAGTACTTGTTGTAGTCTCGGATCTTGCTTTCTTGGTAGCACGTTTCTTTCCCATGGGGCGAGGTTGTTCATCATGACCAAACAAAGCCTCGTTTGTTTGGCTTGGGACTTCGCCTGTTAAATCAACCGCTTCCGGCGTCTCCCATTTCTTATAATGACGCGAAACCTCCCAAGCGTCATCGAGACCAAAAGCTGATCCCTTGGTTTCCTCACGATACCATTGCTTTGCCCGTTGCATCACATCCAGCTCACTTTCCCCGCTTCGTTGATCCCGTTTCGCACGTTTGTAATGAGAGTTGAACTTTGTGCATATGCCGTTCAAAGTTTTCCACTTGCTTGACAGCATGTCCTTGTGGCGCCGTTGAAAGTTGTTTTTATTGAACTCATTTCTGACCCGATACCAAAACGTATCTCTCGGTTGGCACTTTCCAACTTTCGGATCTTCCGAAACAGCTATGTAACATGTTGCAAGTAATGCTTTCTCTCCTGGAGTCCAACGTGCGTTAACAACAACTTCCTCTTCATCAGAATCAACTGGTTCGGGCTCGGGGTCTTTGCATTTTTTTGATTTTCGCTTAGTACGACCTTTTCCTTTTTTTGGAGGAGACGTGGGTGTGTCAGCAACATCATTTGTTTTAGTTTGTGATTGTTGTGTGAATTGTAGGTTTTGAAAGTTTTGTTGGTTTTGTTGTTACCAATACAGAAATGTTTGATGTTGTTGCCTCATTTCTTGGCTCGAGAAGCCTAGTGGGTTGGGGTTTGAAGATGAACCCGCGTTCGAGTTAGATGATGAACCAGGGTTTGAGGTATTCCACCCACCACCGAGAAGATTGAAGAAACTATCGTCGTTGCCTCCCGACATTGTTTTTTTTTGCAGTTAATTGAAGTTGAAAGGTTGAGAGTATTGAGAGGATTTAGTAGAAGAAGTGTGAAAAAAAATGGAGTTTTAATTGGGTATTTATAGTGGTAAAAAAAAGTTTTTGATTTTTGATTTTTTTTTTACAACTAGCCGTTTAGGGTAGTTTTTGAATTTTTTTTTGAAATATAACGGCTAGTAGCCGTTACAAGGGGGGTAAGTGTAAAGTTTTTGAATTTATTTTTTTTTTCTTCCCCTAACGCACGTTACGAGCCTAACGCTGGTCTCCTTTCTCCTCTTTAACGCCGTTGCTACAACGGGTGAAACGGGCATAACGCCGTTATTACGACTTTAACGCCGTTATGGCGTTATCGTTGTAAGTGCTCTAACATTCGTCTTATTGACCACTATTCACTATTCATAAACTTTTCATTAACACCATTTAATAAAAGGTGTTTTAGTAAACCTTTTAAAAACTTTGATTTTAACTCCCTTAATTAGTATAGGGCTAATAACCTTTTAAAGCACTATACTTGTCAAGAATGACAGTTTTGCGTAGTGAACTAAAAAAATAACTCTTTTAGACATTAAAGTTGACTTTTTTGTCTTTCTTTAAGTATTATGACTATATTATGACCATTTTACCATTCGAAAAATATTTAAAAAAAAAAGAAATTCGAAAAAAAATTTCAGAAATTTAAAAAAAAAAGTATTTCGAAAAAAAAATTAAAAAAAAAATTCGAAAAAAAAAGTATTTTGAAAAAAATTTAGAAAGGGTAAAATGGTCATAATACTTAAAGAAAGACAAAAATGTCAACTTTAATGTCTAAAAGAGTTATTTTTTTAGTTCGCTACGCAGAACTGTCATTCTTGACAAGTATAGTGTTTTAAAAGGTTATTAACCCATTAGTATATAATAATGAAATTAAATTATACATAATTTTTAGGGCTAATGGATAAAAAAGTACTAAACTTGCCACCCATTCTTCTTCAGGGTAGCGAACAAATTTTTTTATTTTTGACGGTATTATACTTTCAAATTCATCCTCTTTAGGGTATTTTGCAAAAAAGTTGGACATTTTTGCCCCTCTTACCCACAAGAGCAAATGATGGCAAGTATGATACTTTTTTTTATCATTTGCCCTAGTTTTTTATTATGTTAAATTTTGGATATGTATTAAGATAATTTATTTAATGATTTATAATTGTGTTAAATCTATGATAAAAATGTTTTGTTTTCAGTTTACACTATTTACTTATTAAGATAATTTAGTTCCACCAGCCACTTCCATTTGCAAAGGACATGTACTTCTTAATTGAAAAATGGAATTTAAAGAATAAATAATGTACTAGCCGTACGGAAAACGTGTTTTGGCTAAGAAAACGGAATAAGAATTAACAAGGGTAACGTATTTGTGATAGGGAAATGAATGTATTTTGGCCAGAATTTGATCGGCGACGATCAAACTCAATAGGTTTATGGGTTAAGATGCCGGAATTGACTGCTTTAATACCAGTTGATATACTCTTACAGGAATCAACGAGATTCAAATAAGACTATAACTAACCAAAAACACAAACAATAAGAATTGAGCTCAAGAATTAGTTAATGGGATTTGTTATGGCTTACTGACTTGTAGAAGTTTATTACAAGAGAGAATTACAAAATCAAAACCGCTTACAAATGTGAAATGAATTGTGTTATATACAAATGAAATGATGAAATGGCTGTAACGGCTTTTCCCGCCTAAATGGTAAGGGTTAAAACTGCTTATTTGAACCCCACACGTGCCATGCACGCGTATACTTATTTAAACTCATATCATGTTGCAAACCACTAAAGCTTTTAAGGACCAACACCTTTACTCCTTTACTAAGAATTAATTCAAGGCATTTGTTAATAATTTTCGTGTGCACGATTGTCTAGACTTTTAAAGAGTTTGAACGTAAATAGTGTAAACTTAAAACAAAACATTTTTATCTTAAATTTAACACAATTATAAATCATTAAATAAATTATCTTAATACATATCCAAAATTTAACATAATAAAAAACTAGGGCAAATGATAAAAAAAAGTATCATACTTGTCATAATTTGCTGTTGTGGGTAAGAGGGGCAAAAATGTCCAACTTTTTTGCAAAATACCCTAAAAAGGATGAATTTGAAAGTATAATACCCTCAAAAATAAAAAAATTTGTTCGCTACCCTGAAGAAGAAAGGGTGGCAAATTTAGTATTTTTTTTAACCATTAGCCCTAATTTTTATTATTACCTTTTACTTGAACGAAACAAAATATCTAAATGTTTAAATTTTTACCATTAAAAAATCTTTTTAATACGATCAAAATAAATATAATATTAAAATTTCATTAATATTTAACGATATTATACGACGCATATATAAAGACATAGCACTTTGAGTAATATCATATGTTATTTTTCTTAATTTCAGTGTTTACCTTTTACCTATTTATTAACGAAGAAAAATAGGAAGTATCATTTTACTTTAACCTAGAAGTACTCTCTTAAATATGTAAGGCGTTCTGTTACGAATTTGCCTATTTAAAAGGATACTTTTAAAGATCAACACATTTTGATATTTAGTACATGGTTGGACCAAAATATTCGTGACAATATCTTATACGTTTCATCCTATCCATTCTATAGAAACAAAATAAAAATTGATCTCAATATAAAATGCTTCTTAACTTTAAAATGTTTTATAAATGCTTATATTAAATTTTTAGAATAGAGTTAGTAATTTTTGTAACTCCTTAGAGAAAAACCTAATTATAACATTACTTATATGTTACGACCGAAAGATTTATAAATAAAATATAATATAAAAGTTTACAATAACGTGCAAATAACTCCACCACCCTTTACACCCACAAACATTTTGTTCGAACGAACAAATTGGAGGATCCTCAAAATCAATATCTTAACTTGGAGGATCCTTAACAACCAACTTCCAACTCCTTCCAACAATGACCAACAAGGTGTCCTATATGTGATAATGATATTAAAAATGGAAGATCACTAGCTTCTTCCCCTCTTTGTGACATTGTGAAAGAAACTTGGCTAGAAGTTGTCAAGTGGTGTGATATATATCCACAACATTTTGTTTTTAGATGTGACCGCCTTAACAGATCAAGCTTCTTTGGCAACACAAAACAAATGCACTTTGATGTTGTTGTTCCAATAACTCTTTGGTTCGTTTGCATGTTTAAGAATGAGATGACTTTCAATGTAAAGATTTTTTTTCTCTAGTTAAGCAAAGTATTTACACTATTTACACTTCAGATCCTACGAACACAAATTCATTTAGAGTTCTTATACCTTCATCCAAATTCTAGTAAACTCTTTTTTTACACTAAACCAAATTCAAAACATTAACAGATATATATAAGAAAAAAGGTTACCAAATATGTTTACCCGATTCATTTTTAATGTCATTAAGAGTGATATCAATCAAAAAAATAATCTTAATCAATTCAATAATTACAAATATTCTGTTCATTCTTATTGATACTATATATATAGACGTAGACATTGTGCACAAATCATTACTGCAACTTTTCTAAAGTATAAACATTTGATTAAAAGAACTTAAAAATCATAAGATGGCATCTGGAAAATTTGTTGTTCTTCTTGTGGTTTTGATAATTGCTTCATCTTTTTCAACTCATGCGATTCGCACATCAGGTAAAGAATTTTATCATATCATTTTATTTTTCATTATACAATTTTTAAGAGTGCTGTATGATGATACTAATGATAATTCTTTCAAAACAGGAGATCAAATAACATGTACCACAGTGTGTTGCAATAAAACAGATTGTCCAGCAGTATGTGGGAGGCAAAGCGGGACGGGTCGTGGAATTTGTAAACCAGAAGAAGCGTGTGGTGAAGGAGGAGTATGCTGTTGTGTACCGTTTTGATCATAAAGACATCTTTCTACAGTTTTTGTAATGTCTGTCTTTTTATATTTATCATGTTTTGTTTCACGTACTCTATATGAATGCTCTAAAGTCCAGATTCTATTTATGAAACCATATTCTTATCCTGCCCTAACTTTGAGCCGGTTCGTTTCTAACAACTTGATTTTGCACCGGTACTCTTCTAGTCATATTTAACCACCCCCTTGCCCCCCACCCCTCCATTTCTCACGAATTTAACATACGTTGTTAACTCACGACTAGATTCTTGATTCATTTCTCAAATTTTTTACTTGGAAGTCAGCTTGAATTTACTTGCAAGTGTCGCAACTATATAAAATTAATTTATTTAGGTTTATTCATATGTATAAATATAAACTCTAAGTTTAAACTTTATTTATATTTAACAAAGATAATATGATAAAAACCAGAATCACAATATTAAATAAACACAAAAAAAAATTATTTTGTTCTACTAATTGATCAAGTCTTAGCTTACCGTGCCGGGAGTCAGAATCAAGTTCGAAAGTTCAACTCAATTATGGAAGAAATTGGGAACCTAAATCCGAAAGCTCGTGAATGGCTTGAAGGACATCCCTTGTCCAAATGGACGTTGGCACATGATGGTGGTAAGCGTTACGGTATGCTCACAACAAATATGTCTGAGATTTTTAATAGTGTGCTCAAGGGTGCTCGTTACTTACCTATAACGGCGTGTGTCCAACTAACATTCTATAGAGTGGTGCACTATTTTAATGTGAGACGTTCTTTAGGACCTGTTCAAGCTAACGGAAATTTGCATACTCCACATGTTGCTGCAAAATTGGCTGCTTCAATGACAAAGGCTAGTGCACATACCATGAGATCATTTAATAGGGAGAAAGGTATTTTTGAGGTGACGACTCAAAGAGGAAAAAATGTACAAGTTGTTAATTTGGAGAAACAAACTTGCACATGTGGTAAATGGGAGATTAACAAGTATCCGTGCTCTCATGTATTAAGTGCATGCGCGTTTCTTTCTTTGAATAGTTCACAATATGTTCAAAGATATTACTCAATTGTAGAGTATTCAGCTACTTGGGCATCTGAGTTTTTCCCTCTCCCGCATGAAGCATATTGGCCACAAGCATCTACCACATTGCTCCCAAGTTCTGATCTTAGACGAAAAGGAAGAGGTCGTCCTCGTTCAACAAGGCTTCGGAATGGAATGGACATTAAAGAAGGAAGAAAAGCTAGCCTTTGCGGGATTTGTAAGAAAAGTGGTCATTATCAGAAAACATGTCCTTCTAGGCCTAGGAAAAGACCCGCGGAGCCGTAATTAAACCAGACATGCATGCCTTTGAGACCCCTTTTATGTGTCTTAGTAACCTTACTTTTGTTAGACTTTTGTTATGGATATTTTGTTCGAGTAGTTTATGCACTGGTGGAGAACTACACATGTTTTGTTCATTTAGTTTTGTGTAGTACCTGATGTTGCATTTAGTTTTGGGCAAAGTACCTGATGTTGCATTTTAAGTGTTAATGTAGTGGAAATATTTGAGAAATAATTGTGTCAAGTTGAAAGTACCTATTTTGTTAAATAAATTTGAAAGTACCTATTTTGTTAAATAAATTTTGAAAGTACTATGGTCCAACAAAAAACTCCATGTAAGTTAGCACTTAGCAGGTGCATGTTTTCACTTTAATCTAGTCATCATTTAATTAATTACTACAAACTGTACATATTAAGAGAGGATATACATTATGACATTGAAAAGTTAATAAACAAAAAGAAGCTTCTGCTCATCCTACAACACTCCAATGTTTGTACCCCGGATACCTATTTAAATGAATCCGATTGAGTAAACACTGGCCAATATCAGGTGATGACACATTGCATTGATTTCTTGTTCTGATGATCCAAAAAATTCATTGCAGATGGTGACGGGTCACTGCACCAATCGGCACATGCAAATAGATATCAACCGTCCATTTAGTATACTCCTTCATCAAAGTTTATGAATCCGATTGAGTAAACACTGGTCAATATCAGGTGATGACACATTGCATTGATTTTGAGAGAACTAGTGAAGCTCATTGTGTATAAATAGTACACACTTGTTACATTTTTGTCAATCATTTTCAAATTTAACCCTTTCTTTCTCACTTACTTGAGTCAAAAACCTTCATAAAATACGATGGCCTGGAATCTCACGACTTTCTGTCATTGTACTCAGAGATAATGATATCAAATTTATGATCCATAAGTCCATATCAAAGGTATATGGTCTTGGAGAGGAACTACAAGATGCTAGAGTTCCTACAGTGTTGAGGTTTGTAAACGGGGTATGTAGGATTTAATCGATGCCCAAATTGATGATCTTATGTTCTTCAAGCTTTTTAATCCGATGTGAATTAGTGTACCTTTGTAAAACATGAAAAATGAATATTACAGGTCTTCTCTTGAATAAAAGATATTGGAAAAAAATAATTTATTTTCCACAAAATAATTGATTTTCCACATAATTGGTTTGGGTGGTACGTTTATTCGAAATAGGAGCAAGTTTAGGATGGAACCACACACTTTGGCCAATTAGGAAGAAAAATAGCTTTTTAGGACACACGAAGAGCTATCTTTCATAGACAAATCATTTGTTGGCATTCTCCGTCAAGCTCCTTGACAAGTTGAGTCGGATTCAATCGACGCTCCCCAGAAACTGCTTGCTAAGGATATGCCGTGCTCTAGATGACCAGATCAATAAGTCTATTCCCAAATTAGACTCGTTTGGCTATTAACGGCATTTGTTAGATTGCTTCCGCCTTTCGGTGAATAAACCTTGAGCTTTCTGGAGTTTAAACAAGATGATCTGAATATTTCCCACCCGAAAGGTCTCCTCAAATTGCTAATTCAAACCCGAGGTAAATTTTTGACATACTTTCTTGGGAATATAACTTAAAAAAACATCATACTTGTCCAAAAATACACTTCTGAGTATCGAACAAATTTTTTTACTTATATGCGCCCTGAACTTTCAATTTTAGGCTTTTTTGAGGTACTACACTTTCAATTTCGGACTTTTTGGGGGTACTTTTGTGACATTTTTGCCCCTGGATTTTTAATAATTTGAGGGGCAAAAATGTCACAAAATACCTCAAAGAGTCCGAAATTGAAAGTTCAGTACCCATATAAGCAAAAAAAAAAAAAAAAATCGATGCCCATAAGTGTATTTTTCGACAAGTATGATTTTTTTTTAACCACCTTCCCTAAACCACATATGGCTTTTAGTCACAACATATCACCGGCATCTCTCAGATTGTGGTTAAGTACTTTGGAGATTGGTGTGATAAGGTTGAGGCTGATGTGAAATCAAAGTTCCTACTTGAATTTGGCAAACAATACGAAGACCGACCCCTTTAATTCAATGTCCATGGCTACTAGTTATGCTGTAAGTGTCCTAAAAAAGAAGCTTACAAGAAGTTTTGTTAGGCTTTTAGAAGCAGTCAGGACTTTCTCAGCTTCTAAAAACCTGATGAGACTTCTTCTAAGCTTCTTTTTGAGGACCCTTACCACATAAGCAACTGCCTTGGGCATTGAAAATGTTTCTCTAATTCAAGTAAGAAATGTGATTTCACATGAGCCTCAACTTTGTCACACCAATCTCCAAAGTACTTAACCACAATCTGAGAGATGTCGGTGATATGTTCTGACTAAAAGCCATATGTGGTTCAGGAAAGGTGGTTACAACCGACATTTCAGAAGAAAGAAAGTCTATCAAAAATTCACCTCGGCTTTGATTAAGCAATTTGAGGAGACCTTTCGGGTAGGCAATATTTGGATCATCATGTTTAAACTCTAGAAAGCTCAAGGTTTCTTCAACGAAAGGCGGAAGCAATCTAACAAATGTCGCTAATGGCCAAACGGGTCTAATTTGAGAATAGACTTATTATTCCGGTCATCTAGAGCACGGCATATCCTTAGCAAGCAGTTTTCGGGGAGCGTCGATTGAATGCGACTGAACTTGTCAAGGAGCTTGACGGAGAATGCCAACAAATGATTTTTCTATGAAATATAGCTCTTCGTGTGTCCTAAAAACCTCTTTTTCTTCCTAATTGGCCAAAGTGTGTGGTTCCATCCTAAACCTGCTCCTATTTCGAATAAACGTAACATCAAACCAATTATGTGGAAAATCAGTTATGTTGTGGAAAATCAATTATTTTTTTACCAATATCTTTTACAATCTTTTTTATTCAAGAGAAGACCTATATTAGTTATTTTTCATGTTTTACAAAGGTACATTAATTCACATCGGATTCAAAAGCTTGAAGAACATAAGATGGCATCATACAAATTCCTCTTCTTCTTGCATTCTTAATTGTTTTCTATGTCTCAACTCATGCTATCAGGACAAGTGAATAGTATTCCGTATCATCATAACGTTTGAGTTTTTTACCTTTTTCACATACTATTATGCAATAAACAAAATTCGTATTTAGTTATAAATCTTTATCGTCCTTTACAGGAGAAAAGGAAATAGTACAATACAATGTATGTTGCAAACAAGAAGATTGTGACCTAGTATGCGAGAAGCTAGGGAGTGGACCGGGGCTTGGAATCTGTAAACCCGACGAAGCTTGTCGAAGTGGAGGATTATGTTGTTGCGTTGCATAAAATGATATTATTCGTATAGATGATATGGTGATAAATTTTGTTACGAGTCTGATTTATTTCTTATAAACCTAATACTACCTGAGATATTTGGATTTGTGATGATGCTTTGTGCGGAAACGACATTGTTTTGATTTCTTTTGCTGGAATTTATTTATATTAATGTTATTTATGTTTCCATAATTCCATTTCGTTTAGAGGTGGTATCTAGCAAATGTACTTCTTTTAGTGATCAAACAACAAATCAAACTACCTATCCCATATCGGATAGAACAAGAAAATACATCACAGATACAATACAAAATAGAGTGAAATGACAAGATCACTCAGACCGCACAACTTGCAGAAACTTCTCAGCAACAAGTAGCACTTCCATTCACCCAATGTACCAATACCATAGCTTCGTAACTATATTTCCTCACCAACTCTTAATCTAGATCATTCAACCAACATCCACAATAACCTAGGCAATAGAAGGCAAGGCATCATTAAGCAAGCTATAACTCCAGGCCACTCCATATAGGGGCTATACCAGAACTCTACATTTCCTACTTAGAAAACTAAAAGGCAACAAATTCTGGGAACACATCCCTACATGAGATCCAACCTATCCTCCTATTGTAGTACATTATTTAGACTAAGTAGGTTAATCTTTCACTCATCACTACTCTTTGTAGGTTAGCTTTCATCCTATGTGTATATGTCATATGTCTAAGCATTAGGACTAGACCTACTTTCACGCGCATATCCACACATTGTATGCACCATTAGTAACAACAAATACACCTTTAGAGTTTAGACTAATGCTAAAGGTGACCGCCATTCTCAGTGAACACATCTGCTATCTCAGTGCCAAATCAACTTTCTCTCTCTAAGATCGTTATGCTCGTAGTAAGGCGACCTCAACCACAACCAAAAACATACCCAAAAAGATAAATAAATAAATAAAAACCCACACATACCAACACTTTCATTTTATTGGTCGCCTTGTCGGCCACTATATACAATCTGAAAGGAGGACGCAGTAGGTAAGGGTCAGGCTATTGAGAGGACGCGGTCGAATATTCGGTTGGTCAGGTCTTTGCGGTTGCCATTAACATTCGTCTTATAGCCCACTATTCACTATTCATAAACTTTTCATTAACACCATTTAATCCAAGGTGTTTTAGTAAACCTTTTAAAAACTTTGATTTTAACTCCCTTAATTAGTATATAATAATGAAATTAAATTATACATAATTTTTATTATTACCTTTTACTTGAACGAAACAAAATATCTAAATGTTTAAATTTTTACCATTAAAAAATCTTTTTAATACGACCAGAATAAATATAATATTAAAATACCACTAATATTTAACGATATTATACGACACATATATAAAGACATAGCACTTTGAGTAATATCATATGTTATTTTTCTTAATCTCTGGGCATGCTTTGTTAAGGGTAGGGGTAAACAATAGTTAAGGTAATGATTGATGGAGTTTGGTTAAAGGGATTGTAATGTCCCATTTACACAACAAATTAAGAGGAATGACATTACATTGCATTGCATTACTTTTACCATTGCTTTTCCCTTTCTCCTCTTTCAACCAAACGGGCCCTCAATGTTTACCTTTTACATATTTATTAACGAAGAAAAATAGGAAGTATCATTTTACTTTAACCTAGAAGTACTTTCTTAAATATGTAAGGCGTTCTATTACGAATTTGCCTATTTAAAAGAATACTTTTAAAGATCAACACATTCGCCGGATATTTGCGATGTTTAGAGTGATATCATCGTGGCAATGCCCCTAGTAGCTTATACATTTTGATATTTAGTACATGGTTGGACCAAAATATTCGTGACAATATCTTATACGTTTCATCCTATCCATTCTTTAGAAACAAAATAAAAATTGATCTCAATATAAAATGCTTCTTAACTTTAAAATGTTTTATAAATGCTTATATTAAATTTTTAGAATAGAGTAAGTAATTTTTGTAACTCCTTAGAGAAAAACCTAATTATAACATTACTTATATGTTACGACCGAAAAATTTATAAATAAAATATAATATAAAAGTTTACAATAACGTGCAAATAACTCCACCACCCTTTACACCCACAAACATTTTGTTCGAACGAACAAATTGGAGGATCCTCAAAATCAATATCTTAACTTGGAGGATCCTTAACAACCAACTTCCAACTCCTTCCAACAATGACCAACAAGGTGTCCTATATGTGATAATGATATTAAAAATGGAAGATCACTAGCTTCTTCCCCTTTTTGTGACATTGTGAAAGAAACTTGGCTAGAAGTTGTCAAGTGGTGTGATATATATCCACAACATTTTGTTTTTAGATGTGACCGCCTTAACAGATCAAGCTTCTTTGGCAACACAAAACAAATGCACTTTGATGTTGTTGTTCCAATAACTCTTTGGTTCGTTTGCATGTTTAAGAATGAGATGACTTTCAATGTAAAGATTTTTTTTTCTCTAGTTAAGCAAAGTATTTACACTATTTACACTTCAGATCCTACGAACACAAATTCATTTAGAGTTCTTATACCTTCATCCAAATTCTAGTAAACTCTTTTTTTACACTAAACCAAATTCAAAACATTAACAGCTATATATAAGAAAAAAGGTTACCAAATATGTTTACCCGATTCATTTTTAATGTCATTAAGAGTGATATCAATCAAAAAAATAATCTTAATCAATTCAATAATTACAAATATTCTGTTCATTCTTATTGATACTATATATTTAGACGTAGACATTGTGCACAAATCATTACTACTTTTCTAAAGAACAAACATTTGATTAAAAGAACTTAAAAATCATAAGATGGCATCTGGTAAATTTGTTGTTCTTCTTGTGGTTTTGATAATTGCTTCATCTTTTTCAACTCATGCGATTCGCACATCAGGTAAAGAATTTTATCGTATCATTTTATTTTTCATTATCCAATTTTTAAGACTGCTGTATGATGATACTAATGATAATTCTTTGAATACAGGTTTTCAACTAACATGTACCACAGCGTGTTGCAAGCAAACAGATTGTCCAGCATTATGTGGGAAGCAAAGCGGGTCGGGTCGTGGAATTTGTAAACCCGATGAAGCATGTGGGGGGGAAGGAGGAGTATGCTGTTGTGTACCGTTTTGATCATAAAAACATCTTTCTACAGTTTTTGTAATGTCTGTCTTTTTATATTTATCATGTTTAGTTTCACGTACTCTATGAATGCTCTAACGTCCAAATTCTATTTATGAAATCATATTCTTATCCTGCCCAACCTTTGCGCTGTTCGTTTCTAACAACTTGATTTTCCACCAGTATTCTTCTAGTCATATTTAAGCAACCCCGGCCCCCCACCCCTCGATTTCTCACGAATTTAACGTACGTTGTTAACTAACGACTAGATTCTTGATTCATTTCTTAAATTTTTTACTTGGAAGTCAGCATGAGTTTACTTGCAAGTGTCGTAATAATATAAAATTAATATAAATATTTATTTATGTTTATTCAATTGTATAAATATAAAATCTGAAATTTAAACTTTATTTATATTTAACAAAGATAATATGATAAAAACCAGAATCACAATATCAAATAGACACAAAATAAAAATTATTTTGTTTTACTAATTGATCAAGTTACCATTTGGGTTGCAGACGTAAGTTAGCACTTAGCAAGTCATGTTTTCACTTTAATCTTGTCATCATTTAATTAGTTACTACTACAAACTGTACATAATACAGGATATACATTATGACTTTAAAAAGTTAATAAACAAAAAGAAGCTTCTGCTCATCCTACGACACTCTAATGTTTGTACACGGATACCTATTTTAAGAATAAGGGGCTGTTTGGTAAAACATAGCGATTTATCACTAAATGATTTAAAAGTCTGAATAATTCAACGGCTCTGAATGACATTGATGCTGGAAAAAAAAAGTGTTTGACAAATGTTCTGAACGAGTGACTCTAATTTAACAAAAAAAAAATAAAAAAAATACCAATTTAAATTTCTATAATAAAACTTGATTATTGACAAGTACTTTTTGAATGAATTAAAAATTTATTGGTTTAAATTTATAATTGAAATGTATATATTTCTTGTAACATCGATAGGCATATGATTAACTCAATATGTATATGTTACTCTAAGGTCATTAGGCCTACTTTGTAAAGTTTATTAAATAAAAAGACTTCATAAAGTTATGGATTGATAAAGGAACAAATAAAAAAAATAAATGAAGACAATGCCAAAAGAAAGAGTAAGGGGGTGTTTGATAGCCTCTTAATAGGCTTCTCCACTGATTCGGTCAGAAATTTATTGTTTGATAAAAAATGAATTTGCCGCTTAGTGATTCTATTAAGTATCTAATCGTTCAGCATTTATGAGATGCTAATTGATCCAGCGTATCCTTGAGGCTTATCTTCTATAATTTTATTCAAATTATTTATTGCTATTAATGAACATTTATGTATATAACTTCAGTGCCTTTACACGTATTTTATTACACTTTTTAATTCGTTACTTTATCATTTCATCATATTGGTTTTGTAATTTTATGTCCATCACTGGCCTAACAAAGATTGTGAGATGTTGTGATATTAAATATAAATATATAAACTAATATGTGAAAAAACATTATGTGAGCGAATATAGACTAACAGAGGAAAATAACAGTATATGACAAATAAGAAAAATGATAAAATTTCTAACAATTAGTTTTACACAATATATGTATTCAGAACATTTGTCAAACAACAAGTTTTTATTCAGAAACATTTTGGTTCAGAGTCTTTAAATCATTCAGCGCTAAATCATGTAGTTTTGTCAAACAGCCCCTAAATTAGCTACTTAATGGTTTAGGGTCCACTTTATGCAAAATCACATTGAATGATAAAGAGGCAAAAAAAATTCTATCAAATGTCAAACCATTTGACCGATTAAGAACTTGAGCACTTAACTAATTCATTAAGAAGTAATCAAAGTCGCTTTCTTGTTCTGATAATCCAAAAAATTCATTGCAGATGGTGACTGGTCACTGCACTAATCGGCACATGAAAAATAGATATCAGCAGTCCATTTAGTATATTCCTTCATCAAAATTTGTGAATCCGTTTCATTAAACACTAGCCAATCAGGTGATGACACATTGCATTGATTTAGAGAGAACCAGTGAAGCTCATTGTGTATAAATAGTACACACTTAACTTGTTACATTTTTGTCAATCATTTTCAAACTTAACCCTTTCTTTCTCACTTACTTGAGTCAAAAACCTTCATTAAATCTGATGACCTTCAGTCATTGTACTTGGAAATAACGATATCCAAAAGTTTATGATCCATATGTCCAGATCAAAGGTATATGGTCTTGGAGAGGAACTACAAGATGCTAGAGTTCCTATAGCGTTGAGGTTTGTAAACGGGATATGTCGGATTCAATCGATGCTCCTTGGCAACTTCTTGCCAAGGATGTGCCGTGCTCTAGATGACCGGATCAACGTGTCTATTCTCAAACTACACCGTTTGGCCATTAGCGGCATTTGTTAGACTGATTTCGCATTTCATTGAAAAAACCTTGAGCTGCTTAATGGAGTTTAAACATATATTGCCACCCGAAAAGTCTTCTCAAGTTGATGAATCAAGGCCGAAGAGAATTTTTGTCAAAATTTCTTTCTTCCAAAATGTCGGTTGTAACCACCTTCCTTAAACCACACATGGCTTTCAGTCGGAACATATCGTTGACATCTCTCAGATTGTGGTTAATTAATTTGGAGATTGGTGTGACAAGGTTGAGGCTCATGTGAAATCACATTTCCCACCTGAATTTGACAAACAATATGAAGACTCACCAGTTTACTTCAATGTCCAAGGCAGCTAGTTATGCGGTAAGTGTCCCAAAAAAGAAGCTTACAAGAAGAATTGTCAGGTTTTTAGAAGTGGTTGGGACTTTCTCAACTTCCGTTTCTAAAAACCTTACGAGACTTCTTCTAAGCTTTTTTTGAGGACCCTTACCGCATAAGTAGTTGTTTTGGGCATTGAAGTAAAGTGGTCGGTCTTCATATTGTTTTCTAATTCAGGTAGGAAATGTAAATTCACATGAGCCTCAACCTTGTCACACTAATCTCCAAAGTACTTAACCACAATTTTAGAGATGTTGGTGATATGTTCTGACTAAAAGCCATATGTAGTTTAGGGAAGGTGGTTACAACCGACATTTCAGAAGAACGAAAGTCTGTCAAAAATTCACCTCCGCTTTGATTCGGCAATTTGAGGAGACCTTTCGGGTGGGCAATATTCGGATCATCATGTTTAAACTCCAGAAAGCTCAAGGTTTTCTCACTGAAAGGCGGAAGCAAATCTAACAAATGCCACTAATGGCCAAACGGTATAGTTTGAGAATAGACTAATTGATCCGGTCATCTAGAGCACGACATATCCTTAGCAAGAAGTTTTCAAGGAGTGTCGATTGAATCTGAATCAACTTGTCAACGAGTGATTTGTCTATGAAAGATATGTTGGTGCGTAACTCCCAGAACAGGGTCAAGACAATCAGTAGCAACTGCAAATACCACTAGGTGGTTACCGGATATCACTTGGAATCGTGTGATCACTTTCCAAAGTAAATTATTCGACCCTAATGTCGGGGTTATAACGAATATCTACTTGGGATAAGACCAAATGTAGTTATAGAATTAGGCACAATTCAATAACCCTTGCGCTTATAAGTGTTTAGCTTAATGCTTGTTTCTGCTGATATTAGTATGTTTCTCTGTGTATCACTCAGTGTGAAATCCTTCTCTATTTATAGTAGAGAATACTCACTCCTAATTAATGGATATCATAAATGATTAACGGCCAATTAATCACTCATAATAAACCTCCATTATCATAGGAATAGTGGTTACATGACCAATTAAACGTGGTCATAAAGCAGTCATAACAGTCACTTGAATGAGTGAAAGCTGTTACAAATATTCACTGCAACACTATCATGCCAGTAGGAACCAATCCACTGTCAGTACAAACTTAGCACTATCAGTACTAACACTGGCTATCAGTACTAACTTAGTACTACCAGTACAAACCACTATTTGAGTCAGGGTGTTCAGGGACCTCATGGGTGTACACTCCGTACCTCCTAACCCAAAACCAGGTGTGAACTAATCCCACAAGTGTACTAAATTTTTCAACAATCTTCCCCAAATTTAGTTCACTTCCTTTTCAACAGAAAACAAACATAAAACAAAACATGTGCATAAACGAAAATGTCCTGAGGATTGAATTTTCATCTTAGTAAATTACACGTTCAAATATTCGAGAATCATGGTGTTCTAAGAATTGAACCCTTCAACCCATTTGAATACCTGAAGATAAAATACACACAAATTTTCAAACACTTAACAGCTCCTGAAACTATACAAGCCATGTGTCCATATCCAAATTTATGAATGTTGTAAAAGCTAAAAGTCCAAAAGCTTCCTGAAGCGGCAAAACTTCACCATTCACATAGTTGGTTCCTCTTTATTCATGCTCCTGCCAAGCACTTTTTCAAAGAAAATTAACCATTAAAAAGTAAAGACTTCATCCTCCTTTCAGCAGGTTCTGAGCACAACCTTGGGATGTAATATAAAACATGTGCTCCAGTCCACTGAATGTTCAGCTTTCCACATTGAACTCAGCTCCTGAGTTTCCTCAGGAGGGAGTTGGGTGTCTTAGCATTCAGTGACTAAGTTGGACTTATACCCATCCCTTTAGCAGACTTTATAACCAAGTCTCTTGCCAGACCCTTCGTCGAGTGATCAACTAAGTTTTGTTGAGATCTAACAAACTCTATAGATACCACCCCATTCATGATAAGCTCACGAATCATGCTATGTCTGACACCTAAGTGTCTAGACTTCCCATTGTACATCTGGCTATAAGCCTTTGCCAATGTAGCTGCACTATCACAACGGATAGAAATAGGTGCTATAGGTTTAGCCCACAATGGAATCTCAAGAAGCAAGTTTTTCAACCATTCAGCTTCTTTACCAGCAGCTGCTAAAGCCACAAATTCAGATTCCATTGTTGAACTGGTGATGCAAGTTTGCTTCTTGGATGCCCAAGAAATTGCACCTCCACCAAGTAGGAATACCCAGCCACTGGTAGACGAATTGTCTTCAATGTTACTGATCCAACTTGCATCAGTGTACCCTCCAACATTGATGGATAACCAGTATATGAGAGACTATAATCCATATTTCTCTTCAGATACTTCAGTAGCCTCTGAACTGCTTGCCAGTGATGAGCACTAGGATTACTAGTATACCTGCTCAATTTTCCCACTGCAAAACCAATATCAGGCCCTGTACAAGTCATGGCATACATTAGGCAGCCAATTACCCTAGAATACTCAAGTTGAGATACATCCTTGCCATGATTAGGCATCAGCTTCTCACAAGTATCCATAGGTGTACTCACTGGAGTACAATCAAAGTAATTGAATTTCCTCAGCACCTTCACAATATAATGAGACTGAGAGATAGAAATTCTTTTACTTTCATGTTTAATCCTTATACCAAGGATAACATCAGCCTCCCCCATGTCCTTCATGGAGAACCTTGATGACAAAAATTCCTTTGTCAGGTCAACCTGATTTTGGTCAGTGCCAAAGATCAGCATGTTATCAACATATAGGCAAATGATGACTCCTTTACCAGAATCATCAAATTTGCTATATACACATTCGTCAGCTTGGTTAAGAACATAACCACTAGACAAAACCACTTCATCAAATTTTTGGTGCCATTGCTTAGGTGCCTGCTTCAGTCCATAAAGAGACTTAATCAGTTTACACACCTTGTTTTCATTTCCAGGCATGATGAAGCCCTGAGGTTGGTTCATATAAACCTCCTCTTCCAATTCACCATTCAAGAAAGTTGTCTTCACATCCATATGATGAATAACTAGATTGTGAATAGATGCCAAAGCAATCAGCAGTCTTATGGTACTGATACGAGCCACAGGGGCATAAGTATCAAAATAGTCAATTCCTGACTTTTGTTTAAAGCCCTGAATGACTAATCTAGCCTTGAACTTTTCAATAGTTCCATCTACCTTCATTTTCCTTTTGAAAATCCATTTTCAACCCAGAGGTTTGCAACCTGGTGGTAGATCAACCAACACCCAAGTGTTATTGCCCATGATGGAATACATCTAATCATTGATTGCTTCTTTCCAGAAAGCAATGTCCTAGGACTTCATTGCTTCTTCAAATGTTTTGGGGTCATCCTCAACAATGAAACAATAGGAGTATTGGTCTGAGACCTCATCCCTGGTTCCTTCAACTAAGTATAGTTGAAACTCAGGTCCAAATGACTTTGGAGTCCTGACCCTTTTGCTCTTTCTGAGCATAGGTTCAGGTTGTTGAACCACAACCTCATCGGGGACCTCTGATGGTACTTCATCAGGGACCTCTGATACACCAGTGTCATGAGTTCCATTAGGAAACCTCTGACTTGGTCTAGGGACAAATGAGAATCTATTCTCATCAAAGTTTGCATCCCTTGATTCAATTATTGAGTTAACTGAAACATGTTCATTAGGTTCAATAACATAGAACCTAATAGCCTTGGAATGCTCAACATATCCAACAAAGATACAGTCAATGCCTCTTTCACCCAAAGTCTTTTGCTTTGGATCAGGGAGTCTTACAACAACCCTATAACCCCAGACCCTGAGATAGTTCAGGTTGGGTTTCCTTTTAGTCTAGAGTTCATAAGGGGTAACCTTGTTCCTTTTGTTGGGAACCCTATTTAATAAATAGCAAGCTGTTAACATAGCTTCACCCCAGAACCCTTGACTCAGTCCTGAATAGGATAACATGGAATTAACCATCTCCTTCAGCACCCTGTTTTTCCTTTCAGAAATGCCATTAGGAGTATAAGGCGCAGTCGTTTCATGGATAATACCAACAGACTGAAAATACTGAGTATCCATGTACTCACCTCCCCTATCAGTCCTTAATCTTTTGATCAAATACCCAAGTTGTAATTCAACTTCAGTTTTAAACACTTTGAATTTATCTAATGCTTCATCCTTAGTATGTAACATATAGACATAACAAAACCTAGAAGCATCATCAATAAATGTCACAAAGTACTTCTTATTCCCAAAGAGGGAGTGGCATGCAAATCACACAGGTCACTATGTATAAGCTCTAAAAGCTTAGTCTCACGACTAAGACCCTGAAAAGGTTTCTTGGTTATCTTGGTCAACATGCAAGTTTTACACTTTTCATTGTCCATGTCAAATGCTGGGATTAACCCATCTTTAGACATATCTTGCATCCTTTTATAGTGTACATGGCCAAGTCTAGCATGCCAAAGGGTAGAGTCAGTCAGGTCAGTGGTGGTCACAAAGGCTGAATTTACACTATCAGTGGTAATATTAAGCCTGAACATTTGATTACATAAATAACCAAAACCAATAAAAACACCATTCTTAGAAAGAACAAATTTATCAGATTCAATAACTTGTTTATATCCATGATTATTCAAAATACTACTTGAAACCAAGTTCTTCCTGATATCGGGAACATGAATAACATCAAACAAAGTTACAATCTTTCCAGAACTAAATCTAAGGTCTACACAACCACGACCATGCACCAAGGCTGTTGACTCATTTCCCATGTGAAGAATAGAACCATCATTCAGTGACTCATAAGTCTTGAACCAGCTTCTATCTTTACACACATGAACTGTTGCACCAGAGTCAACCCACCACGCAATATCATCATCCTGCACATAAAAAGATTCAGAGACATATGTAACATAATAAATCTGAAAAGACTTATTAAACATATTCTGACCTTTCAGTGAGTTGGCTGAACCACCACTCCCTGAACCATTAGTGCCTGATCCATTGGCTTTACCACCAACTTTAACACCTTTGCAGTCCCTTTTAATGTGACCAGTTTTGCTACATTTCCAACAAATAGGTGTTGCCTTCTTGTTAGGTTATGCCCTTGTGTTATCATGATATTTGCGCTTGCCTTTGTTGTCATTGTACCTGGTGGAGTTGTTATGCTCCACCATATTGACAACAGATGCACCAGCAGCATTGCTGCTTCTTGGCTTGTCTTTATCCTGCAATTTGAGAGATTCCTCAATGCGCAGATGACTGCCCAACTCAACCAGAGTTAATTCCTCTTTCTTATGTTTCAAGGTATGCTTGAAATCTTTCCAAGAAGGAGGGAGTTTGTCAATGACACAAGAGACTGAAATAACCTCATCTATGTGCATTTTGTGTTGTGTAAACCTTCCAAGTATTCCAAAAAGTTCATTGTATTGTTCCATAACTGGTCTTGAATCAGTCATTTTGTAATTTGTGAAATTACTAACAAGGAACTTCTTACTTGATGCATCCTCAGCCATATATTTGGCATCCAAGGAATCCCACAGTTCTTTGAAAGATTCAAAGTTCTGATAAATATCAAACAGAGAATCAGACATACCATTGAGAATAAGACCTCTGCATATGTAGTCATCATTCTCCCATTTGCTCCTCCTCTTGATCTGCTCAACCGTAGCATCATCCCCATCATCAGGAATAGGAGTGGTTAGCACATACACCACACTCATGCTTGACAGCAAGAAGTGCATCTTCTTCTGCCATCTCCTAAAGTCTACCCCTTCAAACTTATCCAGCTTAGCAAAGTTTGAAGCCATGTGTTTCATTGCAGCGGTTGCCATTGATTATCACAAAAATAGTTTACTTTGATTGTTGGTGTGTAACTCCCAGAACAGGGTTAAGACAATCAGTAGCAACTGCAAATACCACTAGGTGGTTACCAGATATCACTTGGAATCGTGTGATCACTTTCCAAAGTAAACTATTCGACCCTAATGCCTGGGTTACACGAATATCTACTTGGGATAAGACCAAATGTAGTTATAGAATTAGGCACAATTCAATAACCCTTGCGCTTATAAGTGTTTAGCTTAATGCTTGTTTATGCTGATATTAGTATGTTTCTCTGTGTATCACTCAGTGTGAAATCCTTCTCTTTTTATAGTAGAGAATACTCACTCCTAATTAATGGACATCATAAATAATTAACGGCCAATTAATCACTCATAATAAACCTCCATTATCATAGGAATAGTAGTTACATGACCAATTAAACGTGGTCATAAAGTAGTCATTACAGTCACTTGAATGAGTGAAAGCTGTTACAAATATTCACTGCAACACTATCAGTGGGAACCTTTACACTAGCAGCAGGAACCAAAACACCACCAGTGGAAACCAATCCACTGTCAGTAGGAACCAAACCACTGCCAGTAGGAACCAATCCACTATTAGTACAAACTTAGCACTATCAGTACTAACACTGGCTATCAGTACTAACTTAGTACTATCAGTACTAACTTAGCACTACCAGTACAAACCACTATTTGAGTCAGGGTGTTCAGGGACCTCAAGGGTGTACACTCCGTACCTCCTAACCCAAAACCAGGTGTGAACTAATCCCACAAGTGCACTAAATTTTCCAACAAGATAGCTTCGTGTTTCCTAAACAACACTTTTTCTTTCCAATTGGCCAAAGTGTGTGGTTCCATCCTAATTGTGCCATTTGACGTGTTTTCTCAAGATTTCCCACATGTTTTCTTGAGAAAACGCTCTTGCTCATTTTACTTCTTAACGATATGCGTTCCTAACATGGTTCATAAATATCAAGCTCGTTTTCCGCACTACGACCACCAATACGGTGGTAACTTTTCCAAATTGCGTTGAACTTTTGACAATTATGGTTCAACGTGTGCCACTTACTCATTAACATGTCCTTGTTATGCTTTTGGAAATTGTTTTGTTTGAACTCGTGGAGAACCTTGTACCAAAGCGAATCTTTGGTTTGGTCGGCTCCCAGAAACGGCAATGTAACACGAGACTAATATCATTTCCTCTTACGATAAACAACGAGCACCACAAGTTAATTCGGGGTTGGTTTCGGCTTCGTTTTGGTTTTGGGGTTCGGATGTGGGTTTTGGATTTTTTGGTTTTTTTGCACTTCATGTTAGTCTTCCTTTTCCTTATTTGGGTTCGGTTTCAATTAATGATTGAGATTGTGAGGGTTGTGTCGTGTTTGGTGGTGGTGCATTTTGTTGTTGTAGGTTTTTGGAATTGTAAGTTAAGCATTTGTTGTTGTTGTTGACTTGTTGTTGTTGTTGATAATATTGTTGTTGCCGGAAAAGTTGTTCTTGTGTGTAGGACGACATTAAGTATTAAGTACCGAACCCGAGAAAGTAAGCTTGTGATGATATTGAATTTGCAGATGTAGGTGTCAAAAGATTTAACGAAGATGAGTAGTTAGGTTGTGACATGTTGAAGAGGTTGTTAAAAAACGGATCGTTATTAGGATATTGAGACATTTTTTGGAAGTGAGAATGGAATTTTGTATGTGAAAATGAGGGTTTAAAATGGGTTTAAATAAGTGTGTAAGTGTTATAATTTAGTTTTAAAAAAATTTACAAAAACTAGGTGTTTTTTACCGTAAAAAATTCAAAAAATTATTATTTATTTATTTATTACAAACATTACCAATGCACGTTGGCAGGGCCGGCTTTAGGAGAGTGCAAGAGGTGCGATTTCACAGGGCCACCGTTTGACGAGGGCCACCAAATTTCATGCACTTCTATTATATATATGAACACAATATAAGACTCGAGCTTAATTAATTCATGCACTACTTATACATATGTATATTATGTGTGTGTTTGAGGGCCTTTTTGTAGTAATGACACATGACCAATGAAATCCACGAGATGGCCCTGCACGTTGGTATACTAACGCAACACCCAACGCACGTTGGTTTGATGAGGATCCGGTATGGCAACGCCGACGCCACATCGGCATAACCTCGAGCCGGTCGTTACCATACATTGTGCTCCAAGGTAGCTAAAAGGCACTCCAAAAAATATACTGTACTTGCATGTTATATATATACACACTCCAAATTTGTATTGCTTACTTCATCAAATATATTTCAGTATGAAGGCATTTAGGCATATAGCACAACAACCTTTTCCTTCTATAAACGTTATTGACCTAGAAAGTAATATTACATAGCATTCAAAGAACTTGAAGTAACATCCCCATAAAGCGTGCAAACACCCCTGTTACGGGTAGTCTAAAACTCTAAATTACCATTTTTTTTTTAGCAATAAGCCTTTAGACTTATTCATCCGTAACCACAAAAGCCATGTCCGCAAAACCTGTCATAGCAAAAGAGAACTTGTATTAAGACTGTGTTGAATACATATGCAGCAAGAAATAGAAATGATGCAACCAAAAAAAACAAAAAACAAACAGCTAAATTAACAATGAAAAACCAGAATCATAAAGCAAACTAACTAATTGTCTACTGATTGATAACTTAAATGGCACGATGATCCATTAGACAATCCAACAACATGTCTACTAATTTCAAACACGAACTTGTCACTCTGCACCTGATACTCGGGAAAATATTATCTTCGAACATTGCTCTGTCATAGCTTTAAATGTTGGAATAAAACTTTCTATGATTAACAAAATCACAGGTAATATATGAATATACTTTCTATTGATTGATACTTGCTTACAGAACCTTAACCTATTTATACAAATTGAATCGGTGCCTTCACAAAGAGTCATACCGATTCTTCTAAAGTAAACATTATACCTATTCTAAAACGGTTATATTGTTTAACTATGACCCATCCCATTAAATTTTCGGTATATACCGAAATTTCACATTAATACATAATACATAATACATACATATACTAAAGTATCCCTAATCTTTACTTTTACAACATTATTGGTCCAACATTCACCCCCTAATGTTATAGATGGTAATCGAGTCTTCTTGACTTGACTTCACAGAAATGTGAGTTCATCGTCATCATTAATGAGATAACACTCTTCTTGCTTGTCTTTATTGTCTTTCCACTTCGTACATTCCCTCTCAAAGTGGCCGAAGTCACCACATTCATAACATCTGTAAGTGCTCTTGTCTTTAGTTCCTTGACTCGTATTTGTCCCACATGCATTTGGACTATTCTTCCATTTCATGTTTTCCTTGGCTTCTTTGTTGAAAATTTTACCTCGCCCTTTACCACGACTTTGGTTGTTTGAACTTGCCATCAGAAGTTTATCTTGATCATTTGCCTCTAGCGTGTCTTGACTTTTGATTCGTTCTTCAAAGGCTGTTAATCTTCCAACGGCTTCTTCAAATGACATTTGTTCAATAGTTGCCACGATCGGTAAAAACTTCTTTGAAACTGAATTGAGTAGTTTCCTCACAATTATCTTGCTTTCGAGTGTAGTTCCAAGATTTCTAAATATTGCCCTTATATTGCTCAATTTGCTTGCAAAACCACTTACAGTTTCACTTTCTTTCATTTTTAAAGACTCTATTTCACTCCTCAAAGTTTGCAAACGTGCTTTCTGAACTAAGTCTACTCCAATGAACAGAACTTTGATCGAGTCCCAAACTTCCTTTGTAGTCGAACACTATACTACCTGCATTAGGACATCTTCACACAATGTTTGAAATATCATTTCCTTTGATGTATGTGCTTTCTTCTCACCCACCGCATCTTCAACATCCATTGTTTCCCATAGACCATGGGCCTTCAATATTGTTTCCATCAATAATGCATCGGTCAATTTTGGACATTGTAGTGAAACATTTCCTTGTTCTCTAACTGATGCACTGCTTGATGCATTATCATGCTTGTCACCTTCTTTTCCTACCATGCTTGCTTGCTTTCAACTTGCTTACTTCTTACAATTAGAACCAAGATGGCTTCTGGTTTTCTTGCTCTTGTGTTTGATCAAAAGATCAAAACTCTTACTTGCTACTGGCCAACTTGCTAACCAGGTTTTTGCTTGCTTTGATCAAGATAATTGATCCTTTCTTGCTGATATTAAGACCTCAATGATTCTACTTTCTTGTTGGTTTGAATCAAGGGTTCTACTTGCTATTTGAACCTAAGAAAAAGGCTCGAAACTTGGTATTTGAATCTTAAGGCTCGGAACTCGCTATGAACCTAAGGATTCGGTCTTGACTTGCTAAGAATCACTAGGATTCAGTTTAACTTGCAATGTACCACAAAGGGTTTGGGTTGTCTTGCTATTAACTAACAATGGTTCGATTTGTAACTTGCTATTTTGTATTTTTCAGTCTAAAGTGAAAGATTTTATATTTTTTAGATAAAAATACATAACTTGCTTTTTCTTAATATTTTTAATTAATTTAGGATTATATATATATTTTACTTTTCTAATCAATGAATAAAGTAAATTGACAGGAAAAATAAAATGATTACTTAAAAACTTTTCCTAAATCCCAATTGCTTTTAATTTTCCCTTTTTTTTATTTAAAAAAACAAAATCTAATTTGACTAAAAGCAAAAGAAAAATACAAGAATACCAAAACGATCTTTAAATCTCTCTTTCTTTTTTTATTTCAAACACTCCTTTGGGAATATCATAAAACTTCTTGTTGTGTTCTTTCTTTCCCTTTTAATCAATTGTTGGTATGATCAAAAGTGTTGCTTTCAATCGACGATATGTCTTGTCTTTACTTCCAGTCTTCCTCTGGTTGCCTTCTCCGGTTTGGGTGACCACAATCGGTGGTTTCAATAAACCGGTTGTCTTCTCCGGTCAAACTCTGGTTAGAATAAAAAAAAATGTTACTGCTTCCAAGTTCTTCTTCAATCCGGTTACAACAAACCATTTCTGTATTTTGATCTCTTCCACGAACAGGTATCTTCTTCCTTCTTTCTTTCTTACTTAATTGGTTCCCGAAATCGTTCTTGCCGTGTTACAAATTATTGGAATAAAACTTGCTATGATTAACAAAATCACATGTAATATATGAATATACTTTCTATTGATTGATACTTGCTTACAGAACCTTAACCTATTTATACAAATTGAATCAGTGCTTTCACAAAGAGTCATACCGATTCTTCTAAAGTAAACGTTATACCTATTCTAAAACGGTTATATTGTTTAACTATGACCCAGCCCATTAAAATTTTGGTATATACCGAAATTTCACATTAATACATAATACATACATATACTAAAGTATCCCTAATCTTTACTTCTATAACATTATTGGTCCAACATTCACCCCCTAATGTTATAGACGGTAATCGAGTCTTCTTGACTTGAATTCACAACAATGTGAGTTCATCGTCATCATTAATGAGATAAGACTCTTCTTGCTTGTCTTTATTGTCTTTCCACTTTGTACATTCCCTCGCAAAGTGGCCGAAGTCACCACATTCATAACATCTGTAAGCATGGTTGTAAAAATCGCGAATCGGTAGTCGGGCGGTCGACCACCTTGTAGCTTGTAATCGGTTTAGGCGGGATTAATCGGATTGGCATTTTTGGAAAATTTTAAGTATTTCCGCCAAGTTTTGTATATTTTTGGCGAGTTTTATGTATTTTTGGTAAGATGTTTTCTAATAAAAACTTGTAATAAATTAAAACGGTTACTATAAGTGATCAAAATAGGTTTACGGTGAGTTTTGGGTACTTCTGGCAAGATTTGTAGGTTGCCGGCAAGTTTGACCATCATTGACCGCCGTTGATCGCCGTTGACAATGGTTGACCTATTTGTTTGACCCAGTTACATAAATCGGCAAGGTTGGTGGCCCTGTAGCGCATAGGCGACGATTAATCGGCCTTGTAGACCTTTTTTGCAACACTGTCTATAAGTGCTCTTGTCTTTAGTTCCTTAACTCGTACTTGTCCCACATGCATTTGGACTAAGCCATGTCCGCAAAACCTGTCAATCTGTCATAGCAAAAGAGTACTCGTATTAAGACTGTTTTGAATACATATGCAGCAAGAAATAGAAAGGATGCAACCAAAAAAAACAAAAAACAAAATTAACAATGAAAAACCAGAATCATAAAGCAAACTAACTAAATGTCTACAGATTGATAACTTAAATGGCATGATGATCTATTAGACAATCCAACAACATGCCTACTAATTTCGAACACAAACTTGTCACTCTGCACCTGATACTCGGGAAAATATTATCTTCGAACATTGCTCTGTCATAGCTTTAACACAATGAAGCAATGTGCCAACATGTTTAAGGATCTAAATTAAACATGTAATAGAAACACTTTCGTTTTTTCCTTCAAAGTACTTGGTTCGTGGTTAGCAAGCCTCCGAATAAGCTCGAGTTTCTACCAGCTAATCACTCACTAGCAAGGAAGTTTTGAACTCCTTTTGGGGTTCCAATTCCTAAGCTCAGTTTTCAGTACTCTAATGTCATCACTATTACTACATGGATTAAATTAGTTTCTTTTAATTTACGCTCAAAGATCACTAGCATCTCTAAATTAAAAAGTTATCGAAACTTTTCTTTTTACGAAGACTAAATGTTTTTCAAGCTATCGAGCAGTGGCTTCTTAATAAGAATATTAATATATGAATGATTACTTTCTTAAACCATGTCTTAAAGTTGATTAACAAGGTTTTTAAATAGTTTTGCATTGGAGGTAAGACTTTCCAAAGTCTTTTAGTACCTTTTTTTTTTTTTTTTTTTTTTTTTTTACCATAGGAGATGCTAGAACTAAATTTTCATTAGCCTTAAAACTTATTTTTGCCAACCTCAACTAACACATTGAATGTATAGGCAGAACTTAAAGAGAAAAAGACTGTTCAAAGAAAAGAAGAAAACCAATAATAATAATAGACACTTGTGGATGGTTTTTAAATCTCTAGATATGTGTAGACAAAAGTGTTGGAAATGTATATATTTACAAACATGTGAATGTCCGGATTCGAACACGTGACCACGGGATTGCACACATTAGCGAATGAGAATTAAAGTTAATAATTAATGTTTATGTTTACGATTAATTATTACACATTAAGTCCGGTTAACGATCGTTAAGTATTTAACGGAAAAATGACTAACGACCGTTAAATGAAAAGAGAAAGGACTAGAAATGGAAAACTTGGAAAAGTTATGGATTTCCTTTGGGCTTGTCTACATGGCCGGCCATAGGGGCCTTCCAAAGCCCTAATTCATAAACTTGTTCCCTAAGTTTACCTACTAGTATATAAAGAGGGTTAGGTTCTAGGGTTTCATACACTTGTGCATTGAATTAACCCTAGATCTCTCCTTCTTCTCTCTCTTGTCCCAATCGGCCGAACACCCCATTTGTAAGGGAGTTTGGTTTCGTTTTTCTTAAACGAGGACTTGTGTTAGATCTAGCAATCGCTTGATTCGTTGGTTAATTCGTGTGTACAAGAACGTGGTTGTAAGACATTATTCTTACACCAATTAGTACTTCTTTGTTTTGCTCAAGGGATTTGATATTCGCAAGAGGTACGTTACGCATACTTTCAGTTAATTATTTATTTGTTATGATCTTTAGTCTTCCGCTGTGTACTCTTGATATCTTTATGTTTTATTGTATTTTATATATCGTAAACTCAACAGTGGTATCAGAGAGCCTTGTATAACAAGTAATTAATTACTGAAACACATAAATAAAATAAACATGTTGTGTTATTTTTTGTATGCATAGATCTAGGGTTTGCTAAACCTAAACCCTAATTTTTTAAGGGGGGCGTTTATTTTGGTACCCTTATTAGGGTTTTGTAAACTAATGTTTTAATTGGATTAGAAACCCTAAGATGCATGCAACTTTATGTGTATATGTGTAACTCTGTTTTAATTGCATTAATTGTTAAGTGTAATTTTATGTCCATGATAATTATCTGCATGTTTTATCATGGATCTGCTTTTATTGTATGTCTTTCATGTTTAAGTGATATACACTAAATTATGATAGATCTAATATTGGGGAAGACCTCAATCATTATTAATTGGTTATTAATAGGATTTATCAAAACCGTTTGCATGTGGCTATTTGATATGCATGACTTTTATTTGTTATGTATTCATTGTTTATTTGTTTATTTTTACAAATACTTGCTTGTTTGTTATGTGTAACAAGGGTATTTTTACAAGAAAAATAAACTGACCTAAACAATGGTGAAACATGTATTTTTAAGAATAGTAATCATAATCGTTTAATTGATTGATGACTTTGGTACAAATGACTGAACGGCTCACCCATGAGAATGAACTATAAAGGGGTTATTAAAAGAAGTGCGCACAGTCACACTGAAAGGATGTCTAAGGTTGTGCTTTAGCGCGTACCTGGTCCTCTGCCCTCTGTAAGTTCGAATGGAGCTACTTAGTAAGCCATTAAATGTGCAAGCTCATCTTAAGGGCGAATTAGTGTTAATTCCATGCACCACTTCGGTGGTAATTATCCGAAACACTAAGTGTTTACACTTATGCAAAAGTACGGTATAATGGATGATAATTAACACTAAATTCCTTGATTGGTGAAACCAATACCTCAATTAAAGTTTGATGATGAAAACTTAAACATTAAAACAAGATATAAATGTTTTAATAAAACCTATGTTACGAAGATGAATGCATGACATCTTTGTACATATTTGATTTGACATCAAAATTATTACCCTTTAATTTAAGTTATATGCCATCCAACGAAATGGAAACACCTAAGATTACCTTTTATTTGCGTGAGATCGTGACTTAGATCGTAATCAAAGGGTAAAATGTCCACGTGTCGTGAGAACGGGCATGGACGATTTTGCAGTTTCTTAAGTTGGACAACTTAATTGAGTTTTGTAGTGAGAACTGGCAACTCAAGGCATAAGATGGGATAAAACATGTTTACATGGCAATTGAAATTGGCTATATGTAAATCCCATAAATCTAGGAATTGCAATTGAAATTGGCAATTGAGCAAAAGGTCTACCACTTTGTATAAGGTTCATTACTAGCAGATCAACTGATGTGATGAGATTATGACAATTTGGATCCTAGTTTTTCAGTGAAAATTAAATGGTTATATGCTTATGAACCATGGGTAATTAATTTTCTTGAAAAAGGTTAATTATCGAAAATACTAAAATTGAATTTTGTAATTCTTTTGAATGTATAATTGCAACATTTAACCGTAAACAAAGTTTAGTCTTTGATCAGTAAATTGCTCCATTCTGCTTTCAAACAAATGTTTGATCGAGAATAATTTATCGAAAAGACAAACGAAGTCTCTTTTCCATGGGAGAAGCATGAGACTCAATCCTATTCCTTTTCATGAATGAGAAAGGTATAATAGGAACATTTGAATTGTCTAAATTCTAATGTAACTCATAGCAATGAATTGCACATCTTATTTTCCATAAAGATTTCATTACCCTCATTTGGTGAATGAATCATTTGTAACAACATGAATGTTGGTTAACTGGAAAATATGTATATGAGTTACAAAATTAGAAGCTAGACAAATTACTGCGAAAAATGGTAAAAGGAAAACTAGCTTAATTTATCTAGTTGGTTTACTTTAACCTTTAAAGGTGCTACATACCAGTATGGGGAAGGTAGACCTGTTAAGGAAGAAATTGCATAGCCAATTTTTCGAGTTAATAACATTGATGGATAACCCATCATTCATAGAGTAGAATACACCTTTTAGTACCTTAGTAATGATTACGTATGGTTCTTTAAAGGTGTAGGAAAGTAAAAAGCAAGCAAATTGGTTTCACTAGTTATGCAACACTTACAATGTTGTCAGATTCAGTGGGAGCATTTGTGTTGCATTACTGAATAAGAAGTTGTTTTAATGATTTCTAATTCAGTGGGAGCTACAAGCCTTATTTCCTGTGTAGTAACCCAGATTATCTTCAAAGATAATTACTTTCCAATTGTAGGCACTTATGGTTTTCAAGGATTGTCATGTGCGTTTCCTTACTAATCAATATAGTCCTACATCTACTTGTTATATCTATGACACAAATCATATTAATCGAATAAACGAACGTGTATCGTGTTGTTTATCTGCTACATGATGTTGTTCCAAGCACAAGTGGGAGAAATCTTTATTGTGTGCAAGGTACAACACATATAAATATGATTTAAATGGATTATCTTGACCGCAAGGTAAGAGAGTAACGTTCTAATAGGAATTATACATTTAAATGTGTATGATTGCCCTATTAAGAACATGTGTCAAGATGATAACAAAGACTACTTTATTTTAAATATTTATGTCTTTCAATATTTAAGAAACACTTGTAGTTACAATTTATGTTACGTGAGAACGTGAACTAGATTGTAGCCCAAGGTAAAATATCCACGTGTCGTGAGAACGAGCATGGATGATTCTGCAGTTTCTTACATTGAACATTTCATGGAATGACATAATTAAATGAAGTAATCTGATACTACTTTGAATTTGAGTATTCGTTGAATGACTTAAATATATGTAGTAAATATTAACTTGAAATATTAATTGAAACCCGAGGTGGTGTTCATAATTACTTTAATTATAAATGTTTATGATTTTGTAAAGTCACAAACATGAAGTCTGTTAATACAAGACTTACAATATAAAGTAAGACGTTAACTTGCTATGTTTTAAGACATGTGCATGAAGTCAATGAGTTGATCAAAGACTTATAACGTATAGTGGGATTATAACTGTTTTGTCTTTTGACTTGGTCAAAAATACTTGTGTTATAATACATGCAATTGACTTGGTAATTCTATTGTACCATTAAGTTTTACTTTATTGGTAAATAGGTAAGCCAAATAGTAGATGTTATCTTAAATATTGTTAGATTATCTTACAATATTAATTCTAATGAAATACCATATACTTATGGTATGTTCAGTTAGAAGAATCAAAATCTATTGGCATGTTTGATTCAAGATAACTATAGTTTCTTCCACATGTTATCAAGGTTAGTAGATTGAGTATAGATTGAATATACTCAATAAGACTCCAACCTAGAAGATTGATAAGACACCATTTGTTTATGGAATATGATGAATCACATTAAGTCTTATAAATGAAGTTCTGAATTTGTTAAACTACTTATAGAGTGAGTTGTAACAAACTAATGTTAGGAACTGTCAATGTTTTTGTAACATCCCAAAAGAGAACAATGTATTGTTGCTCTACTTGATAAACTATTTAAAGGTAATCTTTAAATTGTTAAAGGCAAGTGGGAGTTTTGTTTAGATCTTGAAAGATTGAATTACAAAATACATAATCTTCTAAAATGCACTAGCAAATATCATGATGAGGCTAAACATGTATATGATAGACCTTAATATGATGGAATTGTCATTCATAGATCCGTAAGGATATCTCAGATATTTAATATGTTGAGAAATATGAGTTACATGATCATGGTAAGCCTGTTAATCATAATGATAAATTTACCAAATGTTGAATTGTGGTAAATCAATCATACTATGAATGTTGAGATGCTGTCCATAAAGATAATCAACTTTAAATACTTGGTTTATCTTAATAATGAATATGAGTTTCTTCAAAGGATGGAAACCCTAGTGGTTTAAATCTTTGTGTATAAATCATATGGACAATATTGTACACATATTTAATGCATGTCTAGTGATAATAATATTAATCATATTTAAGCAATTAACTATGATTGAATATTCTTTTCTAGATACATTAAATAAAAGTATAAAGATTATAATTGTCATACTTAGTTTCATTGATATGAAATTTTGACAATGAATATCAAAACTCTTTGTTGTGGAATTACTTTTGCGAGGACGATAAGTAATACAAAGTAGTTTTATGAATTCAAATAATCTTTGAATATGTACAAACTGCAAGAATCCATGAATGGATATATGCATGCATCTATGCGATGATTCTTATGTTTAATATTAAATCAATGTTTGATTTAATAAATTAAAATAAGATAGCTCATAAGTATTCCTGAAAGCTAGTGGGAGTATTATTTTCTTAAATCTTATATGTTGTATGGGCAACTACATTCCACCTAAATTAAGTTTTAATTGGGAATGAAACTTTGTTTGTAAGATTTGGAAATAAGACATACAACATTGGAATATATGTTTATAAACATATGCGGTAAAATAAATGAGTCTAATAAAACATGATAAATACATATCTTTAACAAGATATAATATGAATGATATCTTAAAGTTTAACTTGAAGATTCATCATGTACATCATGTTGTGTATAAGATTGTTGTGTCATGCTTGGTTATAAGATGATTTGACAACATTGAAAGTTGTTAGTGTAATAAATATTTTAAAAGGAATATGTTTGGATTTAGAATCACATTCCACAGTCTGGATATGCTCCTAGATTCTATGGACGAAAATATGGCAATTATTTCATAATTGTCATTGCCAACAAACTTGAGTTTGGTAGGCACCAACATTACACTATAACTGTTCGAAGTTTACGAATGTTTAAAGAGCATATTGTTGTATACAATGATGCTGGTATAATTGAGATGACACTCAATTCTAGTCATGGTATCCTTGATAATGACCATGTTGACTAGTTATGCTAAGAGCATAGTTGCATTATACATTAAAGAATGAAGAATACTTTAAAACTTTAAAAGTTTTGAAAGATGATTGTCATATAAAGGTGGTTCAGGTTATCACGCACCTTATGGAATGATATGACAATATCAAGATATGTGTAAACACATACAAGAAATTCAATTATTGAATTTTTGAAATAAGTATTCTCAAAATTCTTGTAGATCAAAGTTAGTTGAAATTATGCCTTGTCAACAAGTATGAGTTGCATGACTTGTGGCAAAATTCATTAACTGAGAATTATCATGCATTGATCTATTTAGTATTTGGATAAAGGATGTTAAACAATTATTATTTATAATGAATTAAAGTACGGTATACGTTTAATTTCATTTATAATATTGTGTCCTGTATTTGCATGTTTAAATCCTTGAATAACTTAAGTTATTCTAAATAGTCTATTGTCAATCAATAATATGGGAATGATATTGAATTAAGACAAATCTGAGTATTAGTTAGAATATACTTGAAAGTATATTGATGTGTAGCATGACTAATTTAAGATGATATTCAATGAAATTGAGTATAGGACTTATCCCACCCGTATGATGATACTTTATGGATCTTTGTCATTAAGTATATCATGGATATTTATCCTCTGACTTGAGATACAAGAGATATGTCATGGATGTAGTGCATTTTTGTGAAGCAATCTAACGCTACACGTAACTGGTAGTTATAAGGGTTGTTTTCAGAAGTGTTGCGAAATTTATGAATCCTGCTTGTAGTCAAAATGGGATTTGTTTCCTTCAAATTTATTTTGAAGTATAATACTACTGGGCCCCTCGTAGGATTGTTAAGATGTTTGTATGGCCATACCCAAGATCTTCTGTTCAGAAGAATTGGTAATCTTAATAAATCATATAAAGCGAGAAACATAATAGTTAATTAAGAAATGAGTAAGATCCATATTCTTATTAACATGGTATTAGAAACAAAAGGATGAATATGATGATGAATCATCAAACTTGGTTTTTCTCCAGAAAACCATACACGAGTTGTACCGGGGGCATTGGCGTGTTGCTAGACGCTAACCAATGTCATTTCACGTTTTGTAAACATATCCAAGTGGGAGCTGTTGGAAATGTATATATTTACAAACATGTGAATGTCCGGATTCGAACACGTGACCACGGGATTGCACACATTAGCGAATGAGAATTAAAGTTAATAATTAATGTTTATGTTTACGATTAATTATTACACATTAAGTCCGGTTAACGATCGTTAAGTATTTAACGGAAAAATGACTAACGACCGTTAAATGAAAAGAGAAAGGACTAGAAATGGAAAACTTGGAAAAGTTATGGATTTCCTTTGGGCTTGTCTACATGGCCGGCCATAGGGGCCTTCCAAAGCCCTAATTCATAAACTTGTTCCCTAAGTTTACCTACTAGTATATAAAGAGGGTTAGGTTCTAGGGTTTCATACACTTGTGCATTGAATTAACCCTAGATCTCTCCTTCTTCTCTCTCTTGTCCCAATCGGCCGAACACCCCATTTGTAAGGGAGTTTGGTTTCGTTTTTCTTAAACGAGGACTTGTGTTAGATCTAGCAATCGCTTGATTCGTTGGTTAATTCGTGTGTACAAGAACGTGGTTGTAAGACATTATTCTTACACCAATTAGTACTTCTTTGTTTTGCTCAAGGGATTTGATATTCGCAAGAGGTACGTTACGCATACTTTCAGTTAATTATTTATTTGTTATGATCTTTAGTCTTCCGCTGTGTACTCTTGACATCTTTATGTTTTATTGTATTTTATATATCATAAACTCAACAAAAAGCATGTTACCAAACTTATGCAATGAATTTAAATCTCTTTTCTTTTTTGATGGTTCTGCTACTTCTGCATACCAACTTCACAGCCATCATCCATGTCATCTTTTCATAACAAAGTTTGTTAGTCATTTATTTTTTTCATAACATTGTTCATGTAAGTTGTCATGCTCATTGAAAGTAAGACAGATGGTTTCAAGCTAGCTTTCCTCAAACATTTTATTAATCTTTAAAATTCAAACATTCAAAAAGAGGTAGTTGATGGTCACTACAAACATTAATGGTAAAATTTGAAACAAATATATGAAAATGTTGAAATATAAAGAGTTCGTGCAGCACATTAGGGAGAAAAAAAAGATAATCATTTATACAAAAAATATTATAAGCACAACGAGTATATTAGTTTTTTTCCTTGTTCTCGTTTTGAGAGTTTTTAAGCATGTGTCTAGCAAAGATTTATATGTAGTAAAGATAAGCTTAGGAGGTGTTTGATCTTGATTATTTTATCTATTTAAAAATTAATGATTTTAGGCTGCTCTTGGAACAGTAGGTTAATTAGATCAGAAAACTTTAATAACTCGGCCTCTGACCTTAAGCAACGAATCCAGGCCAATGATAAGAATGGCGGAAAAGAAGTGAAAGTGGCCTGAGAAGGCACAATTGGGGTTGTAGTATCATGAGGGCGACATTGGGCTGATGGGAGTGAACAAGAGGCATAAAAGGTTGGGAGGGATCACTAACATCACATTGTGTGCCTGTGTGGTGATAGTTGGTGCTCTTTCATGCACAAGACATTGTTGGTTCATGTCTAGTCTAAATACACGAGGATGAAATGCTTCATTAATGGGCCCACCTCCTAACCAATTATCCAATCAAAATCGAGTTGTTTCATTTTTTATTTTATTTTTTATTTTTTTTGCAGTTATTAATTAGTACTTCAACTAAATTTATGTTAAGTTGTTTATTCTTATTTGGCTACAAAATATGGTTAACAGCACTATGAGGACTAAATTTGGATAGATTATTTAGGAGTGTAAATCGCGTGATCTAACGGGTTGTTAAGCATATTTCATTAACTACTTAGACCAAGACCGCTGTTAATTTCTGGATGCCGTCTAAGTGTGGTTCCGTGTCAAGCAGGGATACTTGATTGTTTACTTGCATCTGGTGTGTTTATGCGTGGTGGCTGGGTTATGGCTTTAGTACATAGTATTTGGTTATCTACTATACATGTCTTTCACATATCTCATGTGTTTGTGAGTCCTTTTCCGTTAATATTTTGTTTTAGTTATGAGTCATGTGTTTTAATTGGTGGAATTATATAACCTGACATTCAAATAAATATAAACAATAAACATCAAGTACACATGCGGAAGCGTAAAAATCATATAACATGTAATTAATTAACTAAAACTAAAAGTACGCGTACCTTTTTTATTCTAGCAAAACGAGAATCAATTCTTCAATAATCAACAAGATGAACCCTAATTAGGGTTTATGTGGATTATAAGAGTTACCCTTTACCGTTTTATAACTCAATCCAAGATTCAATCAATATTGTGATTGAATTACGTTCTTGTACACACGTACTAATACTAGGTAAACGTTATGCTAGTAATTGAAACACAAAACAATATGTTTGTTTAAAAACCAACCAATCGAACCCTAAGAGGGTGTTTGCTCGATCGGATGTGGCAAAGGAAAAGAGTAGGAAACTTTAGGTATTAGCAAGTGCGTACCAATGAATGATCCTAAGGTTTGCTTATATACTAATTGAAACTTGGTGACCAAGTTTGAGTGGGTTAGGGTTACCCCTTGTACCCCACGACCGGCCTATCAAACCCACAAGGGTTTCCGGAACATTCTTGTCATCCAATTTTCAATCTAGCCTTATTCTTTTTCCGTTAGTCAATTATCGTTAATTACATAACGGTCGTTAATTGTTTTGTGTATTTAATAATTAAATATAACCTTTTATAAATAAGTATTAAACATTTACTCTTCATACGTAAAATGTGCAATCCCCTGATCTCGAGTTCGATCCTAACACACATCTACTAATTTATGTCCATAAAACTAACATGAATATACCCCGCACAAGGATTTGAGTTGTTGTAAATTAAGAAAATAGGCCAGGAAACAAGTTAAATGAGCATCTGCCATCCAAACTAGTAAACTATCTCAAATTTATTTGCAATCCAACTTACCCACACATACCCTACTTAAGAAATTATTTCAAAAAATTTCTGTACATAGGTCAGTGAATGTTTAATTTACATTGCTTGAACTTGTGAGAAAGCCTTTGAATACAAACATGCAACTTTTGTCTACATGAACTTGCACTTTCAATTTTTGACGACTTAATGAACTTATGAGTAAAGTATATACTTGATCTTTATTGTTAGTGAACTACGTACCTGAAATTCCGTGCTCACAAACCACCCACTCTGAATTGACTAAATATAACTAGTTTGGATCGATATTGCAGAGCTCCTAATGAGATACACGAGTCCCAAAAGAGACCATCATTGTCAATGTTGTCTCAGCAAAATCTCAATTCTCAACATCCAAATCATCAAAGTTAACCCAACTTGCAGACCCCCTTGCTCATAATCATATGCACAGACAAGGAAGATAATATGATTTAGGAGGTTTCGGCAATATGATTGAGAGTCACTGCTACTTACTACATTAGAAAGAGGAAGAGAAATGAATCATGTGAAGAAGCCAACAAGAAAGAGACATAGTTTTACAACTCATTTTGAATTAATCTCAAGTACTTAAGTCTTTGGTGGGGGTTGATCTTCTCGTCAGGAAACTCGCTGACATGTATACAATCATGCAATATACTTGGTTCCCAATAGTCTAAAATATGATTGACGAAAGGTTCCTTGCATCCCTTTCTGGTCTCGACAAAGTACCCCAAAATCTTGTTGGAATGACGGGGTTTATGTTGTATGTTGTTTCATCAATGAAAATAAAGTGGGACAGATTCATCGGATGATATTCGGATGAGTACCACACTTATCTGAACAACATATATACGAGATTCTGATGAGTACAACATGTATCTCATTGAACAACATAGTGAACTCCTTCTACAAGTGTGTTGTTCAATGAGATAACTGATGTACTCATCAGAATCACGTCTGATGAATCTGAAGAAACAACATACAACATAAACCCCGTCTTTCCAACCAGATTTTGGGGTACTTTCTCAAGATAAGAAAAGGATGCAAGGAACCTGTCATCAATCATTATTGAGACTATTAGGAACCAATTATATTGCATGATTGTATACATGTCGATGAGTTTCCTGACTGGAAGATCAACCCCCACCAAAGACTTACGTACAATAGATAATTCAACATGAGTTGTAAAAACTATGTCTCTTTCTTGTTGGCTTCTTCACATGATTCATTTCTCTTCCTTTGTCTAACGTAGTAAGTAGCCATGACTCTCAATCCTAGTGCCGAAACCTCTTCAATCATATTATCTTCCTTGTTGTGAATATGATTACCAGCAATGTTTGGCATCTTATCGGGTCTGCAAGTTGTGTTAACTTTGTTTATTTGCATGTTGAGAATTGAGATTTTGCTAAGAAAACATTTACAATGATTGTCTCTTATGGGACTTACGTATTTCATGAGGAAGTCTGCAATATCGATCCAAACTAGTTATTCAATTCAGAATGGGTGGTTTATAAGTGTTGGCGTATGTGTTCGGACGCTCTTTGGTCTGGAGGACCCAACGTCCGTCCGGTACATCCTTTTATCCGGACTAGCTATTATTCAGTAGGTAAATCGTGTAACCATGTCAACGCCGCCACCACCACGTTGCCTGACACCTACTGAGTAGGGTGGCCATAGGCCTGCCGCGCCTAAACTCAGGTTCCAAGGGTTGGGGTAGTATAAATACCCCAACACATTTAATGTTTGCATTCAATTTCATGTACACTCACTCTCTCATATTTATTATCGTATTTATTCCTTACTCTCCGCGTATTCTCATACCGGAGCTTGGTCTCGGGACAACACCCGAGACGAGGCTAACGCGTGTTGCTCATTGTGCAGGAAGGACCGACTTCTTTCCTCCGGATAAAAGAGCAAAGGATTGGACCTCCGGACAAGAGTCGGGACACAGGATTTTTCTTCAACAAATTGGCACAATCCGTGGGTCCCGTTATTCATTCTGCCACAAGACTAAATAACTAATCCGTTAGAAACACCATCATCCGGTCTTTCTGTACCTTCTCCGGAACAGATAGGAGGAAGTGGAGTTACAAATGATCCACCACCCGGACTTCCGGAACAAATACATGCCCAGGTGTCGTCACTAGAAGCCTTTATTAAGAGGTATAACGCAACGGGAGCTAGTGCAATCAAGCCAATCCGGTTGTCATTTAGGGATGATTTGAACAAACCACATAAGGAGGTGGCTAGGTCACCTTTTACCAGGAGGATTGTGGAATTTGCTGGCCCCAAGCATACCATGCCAACTAACTTAAAGTTGTACGATGGGTCTACTGACCCAGACGACCACATCAACCGTTTTGTAGGGCAGCCAATCAAGGAGAATGGCCCATGATTGTATGGTGTCGGATGTTCCAACAGACCATGGACGGAGCCGCTCAGGGGTGGTTCAGCAACTTAGAACCAGGGAGCATTGATAGTTGGGATGACTTAAGAGAACAATTCACCACCAGGTTTGCACTATGGCAGAAAAGTATAAAGGGTCCCACATAAATCACAAGGATAGCCAGAAGGGCAAATGAAACATTGCCGGATTTTAAAGAGCGGTGGACTGACGAAGCTAGCACGATACCAGGAGTTCCAAAGTTGATGAGGATATCGGCATTCATGAATACCCATCGATGTCCGAAACTAGCCAAAAAGTTCTCCGACCAGGTCCCAAAAACTATCAAAGAGATGATGATCCGGGTGGATGATTATGTTCGGTCAGAGGAAGCATATAAAAGTACTGAGCTACCGAAAGGGGAAATGCAAGAGTCATACCGGAAGGGCAGTTTGCCGGCAGCTAGGGATCGGATGCCTAGAGGAGGATTTGGAGATAGGAGGAGAAGTGACCGACGGACGTGGGATCAAAATGACTTCAAGCAAAGAGAGGCATATTCTCCTTATGTTGCTCCTAAATTTGATACTCGTCCTCGTAACGAATACCGGCGTAATGAACCAGGCAAGTCAGATTCTCATCGCTCTATGCAATCGGTTTTATCTAAGCAGCTGAAAGAAATACTAACTACCGAACATCACCTGAATTTGCCTCCCCCACCACCCTTACAAGGAAAACCAAGCAAGGAAAATAGAGACAGGTATTGTGAATATCACGCAGAGAAAGGCCATCTTACCAATGACTGCAATCATTTAAGGAAACAACTAGAGATAGCTCTTGAGTCGACAAAGTTAGATCATCTGTTGAAAAACATGCAGTAAAGGAGAAGGGAAGGCCAAGAGGGCAAAATAACACGAAGGGTAAAGTGATCAATATGGTCAATCATTACGTGGAGAGCCAGAAGAGGAAGACGAGGTTTCAAGATGAAGAATGGATGAACACTCCCATAACCTTCCCCCGGATATCTGCTGACGACTTGTCTAAAGAACCGTTGATCTTAGAGGCGGAGATAGAAGGTTATCTGGTCCGAAGGGTCTTCGTAGATGAAGGGGATTCCGTGCAAGTAATGTACGAACATTTCTTCAATAACCTTTGCCCCTCCATCCAGTCCAGGCTGCAGGAGACGAGCTCACTGGTAGTTGGGTTTGCAGGAGAAGTTATTCAGCCATTCGGAAAAAATTGAGTTGGAGGTACGTTTTGGGGATCATGGTCTATTTCGTACAACTACTATGAAGTTCACAGTTGTAAGGTCTCCTTCGCCTTATAACGTGATACTAGGAAGGTCCGGCTTGAGGGAATTAAGAGCCATACCCTCAACCATTCATGCTATGATGAAGTTCCCGCCGCCAGGCGGAATAGCTACCTTAACTACTAGGAAATAAGTTATTTTGGAGTGTCGAATGTTGGAGGAAAGGTAGGACACCGGAGAAACTAGCTCTCAGAGAGGAGCAACGGAACCGGTAAGTCAAGAAAAGTAGAAGTAATTGGAACCAACGGAGGACATATTAGTTAACGCAGCGTTTCCAGAACAACGTGTAACGATAGGAACCAGTTTCTCCTGAGAATGTCGAAGGCAGCTCATCGAGCTACTGAGGAAAAACAAGGATGTGTTCGCCTAGGAGCCAGCGGATATGACCGGAGTACCTAGACGCTTGATTCAGCACTCCCTCCACGTAAATGTATCGGACACTCATGTAGTGCAAAAAAAAGAAGAACATTCTCGCAAGAGAAAAACCAAGTGGTGACAAGGGAAGTTGAGGAATGGGCGAAAACAGGGATAGTTCGTCCGATAAGATATCCGACGTGGTTATCAAATCTAGTGCTGGTAAAGAAATGTGACGGAAGCTGGAGGATGTGCATTGATTTCAAAAATCTGAATTCCTCATGCCCTAAGGATTATTATCCCTTACAAGAGATTGATTGGAAGATTGAATCTGTCATGGGATACAAGTATAAATGCTTCTTGGATGCCTATAAGGGTTATCTTCAGATCCAGATGGATATAGAGGACGAGGAAAAGACTGCCTTCTACACGGAGCAAGGGACATACTACTATACTAAGATGCCGTTCGGCTTGAAAAACGCAGGAACTACGTACCAACGTCTGGCGGATTCAGCTTTCCAGTCGCATATAGGCAGAAATCTGGAGGAATATGTGGATGACATGGTCATAAAAAGTAAAACTGAATGAGACATGATAACAAATATTGTTGAGACCTTCGACAACCTCAGGCAAGTAAGTATGAAGCTGAATCCGAAGAAGTGCTCGTTTGGTGTGGAGGAAGGTAAGTTCCTCGGATACATGGTAACTTCGGAAGGTATAAGAGCAAAACCTAGGAAGACTAAGGTGATCATGGAAATGAAGTCCCCGGAAACACTTAAAGAGATGTAAAGTCTGAGTGGAAAGTTAGCAGCTCTGAACATATTCTTAGCCAGGTCAGTGGAAAGGTCCTTTCCTTTCTTTGATACACTAAAGAACATCACTAAGGAGAACAAGGACGAATACTGCTGGACGAAAGAAGCCAAAGCAGCTTTTCAAGAGATGAAAAGGGTAATTTTGGAACTACCCTCCCAATCAACTCCCAAGCCCCGAGAACAACTATTTGTGTATCTGGTGGCATCGCAGGGCGTTATAAGCGCGGTCTTAGTAGTGGAAAGGGAAGGAAGACAGTTGCCGGTGCATTATGTTACCTGGACATTACATGATGCCGAAAGGAATTATGCGCCGATAGAAAAGCTGTCTCTATGTCTATTGCACACATCTAGGAGGTTACAGAGATATTTTGAGGCCCATCCCATCAAAGTCATCATCGATCAGCCCATCAAGCAGATACTAAACAAGTCGGAGGTTTCAGGGAAGCTGGCTAAATACGCTGTGGAATTAGGAGCTTATAATATTGCCTATATTCCTAGAAACGCAGTCAAAGGTCAGGTACTAGCAGATTTCCTTACAAAGATACCGGTAGAAACATGATGTCCGGAGAAGAAGAAAAGGGGCGACGGAGTGTTGGAGGTTGCCAATGCTGACGAATGGCTATTGTATACGGACGGTGCGTCAAACAAGAAAGGCTCCGAGGCAGGGCTAGTACTCATTAGTCCATCAAAGGAGGAGTTAACGTATGCTTTACGGCTCAACTTTCCAAGTACCAATAATGAGGCCAAATACGAAGCCCTTCTAGCCGGCCTCTGGATTGCAAGGAAGCTAAGTATAGAGGCGTTGGATGTTCGGGTAGATTCCAAGTTGGTGGCAAGCCAAATCAATGGAGAGTTCACGGCCACTAAGGAAAGCATGCAGCGATACTTGGCTTAGGCCAAAAAGTACATCTCTGAGTTTAAGAGTTTTAAATTTTGCAACATCCTGAGGGCCCAGAATCAAAAGGCGGACATACTGAGCAAGTTAGCATCCGTAGCTTTTGATCATCTCACCAAGAGAGTGTTAGTAGAAGTGTTGGAAAAGCCATCCGGTGAGGAGGACAGTGTGAACGCCATAGTGGAGGAGGAAGAAGATAATTGGATGACGCCGATCGTCAAATGTTTGCAGGAAGGTGTATGGCCGACAAAGCCGAACGAATCCAGGAGCCTCCGGATGAAAATCCCTCATTATGTGATGGAAGGAGGGGTCTCTTTAAAAATTCGTATTTGGGGCCAATGCTGAGATGTGTAGGGTCGTTACAAGCTAACTACATAATACGGGAGTTACATGAAGGGTGTTGTGGAATGCATTCCGGTCCCAGAACGGTAGTGGCTAAGCTTATGAAGCAAGGATATTACTGGCCCACTATGCACAGGGATGCAAGAGAGGACATCCGGAAGTGCGATTCTTGTCAGATACATGCACCAGTACCGAAACTCCCAAAAAAAACTGTTGACTTCCATCATGGCCCCGTGGTCCTTTTACTAATGGGGAATGGATGTGTTGGGACCCCTTCCTGAAGCACCGGGAAAGGTGAAATATGTCATTGTGGCTATAGAATATTTCACAAAGTAGATAGAGGCAAAACCATTAGCAAAGACGACAACAAAAGATGTCAAGAAATTTGTATGGGAGAACATCGTGTGCAGGTATGGATTGCCGGGGGTTATAGTCACCGATAATGGGACCAACTTTGTTAACGACCCATTTAAAATCTGGTGCGAACATTTGAAGATAAAACAAATGAACACGGTAGTTGCACACCCGCAAGCTAATGGGTTGGTGGAGCGAGAAAATAAGAGCTTGATGGAGGGGATCAAGACAAGGTTAGGACGAGAAAGAAGTGGACGGGTGGATGAATTACCCAATGTCCTATGGGCTCACCGGACAACCCTCAAAACTAGCAATGGAGAAACCCCATTTAGCTTGACTTATGGAAGCGAAGTTGTGATTCCGACAGAGATAGGCATGCCCACACACCGGACGATGATGTTCAGGGAGGAACAGAATGAAGACGAACAACCTCTAAATTTAGACTTGTTACAGGAGAGAAGGGAAAATGCAGCCATACAAGAATCCAAGTATAAGACGCAGGTGGAGCAGTATTACATCCGGAGGGTCAAGCCGATGAGTTTTAAGGTCGGCGAATTTGTATACAGAAAGAACGAGGCCAGCAGAGTGGAGAACCAAGGTAAGCTGGGACCTAACTGGGAAGGCCCTTACAGGGTTATGGGAGCATGTCAGAATGGCTCTTATAAGCTCCAGACAATGGAAGAAAAGGAGGTCCCCCGGACCTGGCACGCAACAAACCTTAGAAATTGTTTCTTGTAATTGCTATTGTGACGAGAATCCCTGTTTTGTTGTAACAAGACAATTTGTTTTAAAATATGATGATATGGTCTTCCTATAACAAGGAGGCAATTTTCCGTAACGATATGTATGGTATAGGAAACAGTTCCGACGGCTGGCCACCGTCGGAAACAAATTAAATGAATGTTATAAGTACACCCGAGTAACATAATTCGGATGCCCGAAGAATTTCAGTCAGATGCCTGAAAAATGGATGCCCAGGTGAAAAATCACCATGGAAGCCTGGTGGAATAACCACGCAGATGCTCGAGCATATTAGTCGGATGCCCAAAAATGGATGCCCTAACAATAATCCTTAAGGATGCCCGGACATCTACCGGATGCGCGACCTACGTGGTCGAATGCCCTTAGAATAACCTAAGGACGCCCACTGATGCGAAGTCATCAAGGAAAAATACAACATACGTGCATGCATGAAAAGAAAGAATATATACGTACCAAAGTAATAATATCAATAACAAAACCCAAAATACTATTCAAGGACCAAGCCACAACGGTTCATTATTACAATCAGCTGATACGTTTCATGAAACATAATCTAAATATTGTTCAAAGTACACACCATGAAAGATAGTAAAATTGTAAGCTTAAACATTGGTGGCCAGAGTGTCCTCATCCGGGGGATTTGCAGTAGCTGCATCAACCATGTCAGGACGAATGGAGGGGCCCACTACCTCTCGAGGAACAGGGGCATCTGGAAGCATGTTTATCAGATCTCCAAAGGGAAGGCGATATGGGTCGGCTAACTTCCGAATGTAGGGATACTCAGCTTTGAAAAGCTTGTTGTATTCCGGCTTCCATAGACGAGGAGCCTCCATGTTAACGTTGGCAATGTCCTTTAATGCCTCATCCAGCTCCTCCTCTGTTCTACCTACGATGGCCCAGTCACAAACCCAGCTTGATAAGTCAAGCTATACACTTTAGCAAGATTCTTCTTGTATTCCACGATGTCCAGCAACCGGCAAAAAGCCGTGGGAAGAAGAGACCGGACAACATTCTGCTTAATGACCTCAGCCTGAGTGACCTCTAAGGAATGGTTCTTAGTATTAAGCTCGCTTTCCAGCTTCCTTATCTACTCGGCTGGTGCGGAGGAGGCTTCCCTCCATTCATTATTTTCTTAGGTCAAATGGTCAACTTCATCCTCCAAGCTTCTCTCTCTACCCAGACTGGCCTTATGATCGGCTTATAATTTCTTGAGCTCCTCCACTAACATGCCCCGCTCTTCTTCTGCGGCTGTCAACCTTTCAAAAATCCCTCGACAACCATCATGAACCTGCGACAACTGCCGGTATTCCGTATTGAGAGTTCGGAATCGCCTCAGAAGCTCCCCCTGGGTCACAACACTAAGACCAAACTCCTCATACGCCCGACGAGTGAGCTAGACATTGCTCAGCTCGTCGAGCACCTCTCGCTCAGCCGGGGTGGCAAGATTATCAATTAACTCTCTGCAAGAATGGAAGGAATCGATGCGAACATGATCTCGTAGCTGGGGAAAAAGATGTTTGATGCTTCATCTGCACGCAAAAGAGAAAAGGAGGAAATATTAGGTATATAAAAAAAGAGAAAGAAGGGAAAGAGAAATAAAGAAGGATGAGAACAACAAAGAGTACCGGATTCCAAGTTAATATTCTCAACGCGCCTTGAATGATCAGAATGATGAGCAGAATAACCTGAAAACATACAAGAGCAGGTCAAAATGAGTAAACAATAATTGTCAAGGAAATTCAAAAAGGACGGCATTACGCATTTACCGTCGGAGTTTTGGGGAAGAGAATCCCTTGGTTAGGATTGGCCACCTTGATCAGGGCGAGGAGTAGGTGCTTGCTGGATGCTCCTATCCGCATTATCACCCATTCCTTCATCAAGGGGAATATCCCCGGCACCACCCCCAGCGGCAACACCAAAGTTCTCCTGCTCTAGGTTGACCTCAACACCACCTCCTAGGTTGTTCCCGAGACCAACCTAGTTCAGAGGATCGACATCAAATATGGGCTCACCGGATGAGATGGTCTCCACGTGTGTAGTCCGCCTCTTCTTCCTTTTATTATGCACACCCGAAGTCCCTTCTCCTCTCTTTTTGGCTGCAAGGCGAGCTGCGTTCTCTTATTATTTCTTTTCCAGAGCAGCTACCACCTCAGGATCCGCCTCTTCAGCCCAACGAATTAGAGCATCCTTAGGAGGGATGGCCTCTCCGAAAACGAGCGGGTCGGTCGTCCTCTTCGGTTTGACATGGTTAGGATCCACACGAGGACCCTTGCTAAAAACCGTCCCTTCGGTCTGACATATTAACCGGAAGAAATATTAACTATATAAACAAATTCCTAAGAAAAAACTGGAAGAAATATGCCATGCCTATAATATAACTTAGAACCGGGCAAATAATTACCATGACCCTCGGCATCCTTTAGAAGAGGCTCGAAACCCGGATTCTTGAAAACCGAGAAAAGATGACACATCCACAACAAACTCACAGTAGGTTTACGCAACGGTATAACCACTCGGCTTAGTCTCACGGCATCATCCTCTGGGTAAGCAGCCGAAAACTCATCATAAATTTTTGAGTCCTTATGTCTCCAAAGTATAGCATGCGGAATCACTCTTCGGTCAATCAGAAAAAACTTCTCCTTCCAATGTTTTAGCCCCGAAAGTACTTTCTTAAAACACTTATGAGCTTTTTTACCCGTCCGGTTTTCAAAGGAAAACCAGTGCCCCTGCTTGCACAATCGATAGAACTCCCGGAATAACGAGACCCTAGGTTGAATATCTAGACTATAACACCTAATCTCAATAAGGGTCACACGGCTTAAACCTAGCGGAACCAATTGGGAGAAATGGACCCTAAAATGCCTAATAACAGCCCGCATGAAAGAGGAAAAAGGGATCCTAACACCACTGGTATCCAACTGCTGAGGATAAATTCGTATCTTATCCTCCGGTAGTTTATCCATGGTCATGTCATCCGGAGGTAGCTGAGGGCGTAAATCGGTTGGAATTCCGAATTCGGTAATTATGTTTTCTAATTCAGATTGTTTTAACTTAGAAGTATACTTATGCATATCAAACTTTGGTACTACTGAAGGCTGGTCTTGGGTCTCAGCCATGTTCTGCGGATGTCGGACGATCTCATTTTCTGTGAGTGGAGTGTTTGTTCCCCTGCTTCTATTTTCGGCCATTACTAAAAGATGTCGAGGAAAATGTACAAATAATTACAGGAGAAGAACGAGACGAACCTTGGAAAATGTGAAGGAAAGACGTCTGGCAATGAAAAGGCAGTCGTGTGTGTGTAAAATGTGAAAAACAAATGAGGTAAAAAGTGAATATGTATACTGAGATAACCCTAGTTGACTGTCAAAACATCTCATCAGTCAGTAAAAATGTGACGTGGCATCATCTGAACCACCCACGTCCTTCAGATCGCCTAAAAGATAATACTGACAAGGCCCAACAGATGCCCAAGCCCATCGGGCCAACCCAAGCTTTGCAGGCTTAGCCTTCACAGGCTTAATGACCGGAGAAAAATGAACAGTGTTGATAAGACGAATGTTTCTAGTATTGCATTACCAATTTCCATCCGGTAAACATACAATACTGGGGGGACATGTTGGCGTATGTGTCCGGACGCTCTTTGGTCCGGAGGACCCAACGTCCGTCCGGTACATCTTTTTATCCGGACTAGCTATTATCCAGCAGGTAAAGCGTGTAACCATGTCAGCGCCACCACCATCACGTGGCATGACACCTACTGAGTAGGGTGGCCATAGGCCTGCCGCGCCTAGACTAATGTTCCAAGGGTTGGGGTAGCATAAATACCCCAACACATTTAATGCTTGCATTCAGTTTCATATACACTCACTCTCTCATATTTATTACCGTATTTATTCCTTACCCTCCGCTTATTCTCACGCCGGAGCTTGGTCCCGAGGCGAGGCTAACGCGTATTGCTTATTGTGCAGGAAGGACCGACTTCTTTCCTCTGGATAAAAGAGCAAAGGATTGGACCTCCGGACAAAGACCGGGACGCAGGATTTTGCTTCAACAATAAGCATGGAATTTCAGGTATGTAGTTCAGTAACAATTAAGATCAGGTGTATACTTTACTCATAAATTCTTAAAGTCGTCAAAAATTGGAAGTGCAAGTATATAGACAAATTTGCAAGTTTATATTCAAAGGCTATGGCACAAGTTCAAGCAATTTAAATTAACCATTCACTCACATATATACCGAAAAAGTTTCTGAAATAACCGAATTTCAGTGGCTAAATCCACACGAGTAAAAGATATCTCATTAAAAATAGTTTTAACCTCATCCTCCTTACAAAAACAATCTAACAAATAAAATTTAGCATAGCTTTAGTATTCTCAGAAAGTAAATCATACAACAAGGGTTTACAATGGTGTAGAAGGGAGGCGGACATAGCGCGTTGTTCAGGATGTGGTCAAGTATCAGGATGGTGAATTTTGCATTAGAGAATCCAGCCGATTGAGTGAGTGTGTGTTTCTGATATTTTTAAAAGGAAGATAAGCAGGTGGGTGCATGCTTTTTCCCGATGGATATTTGTGTTTGTTTAGCTTTGATCATGACCCTTCATTTCTTTTTTAGTTGGATCCGTGTGAATACATTGGAGGCCTGTGATCAACTATGTCAAATGTTTGCTAGTTGCATTTTGTCAATGTGTTTGTTCTCAAGTATGTGGCTGACTTCTTTCAACCTTCAAATTCAATCTCAAGTGTAATCTCAAATGATCTATTTTAAATGATCTATTGTAAAGTTGTATATATGAGACTAATGCAAAGAGCAAGAGTAGTGCAAACTTGTTCAAAAAAGAGAGTAATGTAAACCTCAGTAAGTAGAGACTCTATTTTATATGATACACTTTGAATCTTGCACGTGTATCTTGACTTTTTATACATTATCATAGTTTTCTCAATACAACAATATACTTATAAATAGTGTAGTATCAAAGAAATTTATAAGGGTAAATTGAAAATTTCAGTCCCTAATGTTTGCCAAAATTGTAAATAATACACCAAGAGAAAAAAAATTGCAAATTTTCCACTGAGAGCTAAAGTTGGGTGCAAAATATCCACCGAGAGCTAACAGTCGTTAGTACCCCATTAAGTCAAGGTCAAACACATGTAAAATGACTAATACACCCTCGTCTTCTTCCCCATTTTCTTTGGAATTTGAAGTTTTCTTTTTGTCCACCTCATCAAAAACAAATCCAACACCACCACCCCTCTAACACTAATTACACTCATATTTGGGTCAACACTGATTTATTTAATTTGTGGTTATCAAGAAAAATCAGCGAGTCTCTTTCTAGTTATACTCATTTTTGCCTAGGAGAGCACAAAGTTAAGGACAAAGTATCTTATAAATCCAACAAAACATATTGTGCATACAATAGCAGCAGCAACTTGAGATGCACGGTACTCTAGAGGCATATTTAGAATATACGCCAACTTGACATTTTCTCCAAACATCGAGTATCCAAAACCGGCGGCATAAAGATATGTCACTAAGCTCAGGATGAAGCTGTGTAATGGACAAATTAACATAAAGCTAATTATGCATAAAACCTTTAAGAAGTAAAAGATCTCGCTGAATTTACAAAAAGTTTGCAGCTTTTTACTTACAACCATACTAAGATTGTGTGGTATGTTACATCCCTTTCCCTTGTCATGATCAATCTATTTAGTACTGGTAGATAGGGGTGACCAACAAAACAGTATCCATAGAGGCCACTTGTCGTTGGCAAACTTGATAGTTTGACATATTTTGTTGTTGAATGTGCAAGATAGTCCCCAATCCTGATTAAACAAACTGGCCAAGTTAAATATTTAAAGGCTTTACAAATCAATAAATTAGTCGTTATGAACTTTACCAGTCACTGACTCGACAACCATCATATTAAAACTAAAATGCCCATGGATTTGAGTGTTTTGGCGAAAATGCCCATGGATCGTGGGTTTAAGGTAACAAATTGACGGCCGACGGGCGGATGTAAGGCAAAAAAGAGAAGATAACAATATATAAGAAGTTGGTTTTTCTCAAAATCCAAATAAAATCAATATGTATTTTTTTCTACTTGTTCATCATTGTGTATGTGACCGTGTTTGTTCATCAATGGTCAACAGTTTTATAGTAACGGTGGCGATGACGGAATGACGGTAGAGGCTAAGCTTGGCCCATGTTGATTGTGTGTGGAGTAATGGAAGATAATTTGTGAGAGTGGGAGAAGTATGTGATCGTGTGTTTGTGAGATGAGCATTATCTTCTCTTTTTATCTTCATATACATGTCACATTAGGGAATTTAACGAAATTATATAATAGACGTAGAGATAAGGATGAATGGTGTTACAAAGCTAAAATACAAGGATCACTCATGCAAAAAAAATTCAGAGAACGTGATAGGAATTTGGCCCAAATCGCAAGGACGAACAATTTAATTTACTCTTAGGTTAATATAGTGTCTTTTTTTTATCAAGTCACGAAAATTTCACTCACTTTAGTGCAAAAATATGTTTCAGTAGAAATTCATAAGCATTTGATTAACTGTTAAAAATTAAGACCAATTAAAACTCTAATCACCAAGAAAACCAATCTTGTCCATCACCCTTTCAATGACTTCATTCTAGTTCTTAAGCAAACTATTTGTTCTTTTTTGATGGTTGTGCAACGTTTTAGTTTAGGAAACAAAAAACTGTAACTTGGTACATGTATTCAGGATATAAAGATTGTATTTTTCCATATGTTATTAAATCCTCATGTACTAGCTTGATGATTGTTAAATAAATCAAATAATCAAATGTTGTAATCAACATAAAAGTCTATCTACGAATTTGAACAAAATGAAAAATGTAACAGAGAAAGGAGATCTACCTTAATGTTACAATTCCGAGACCACCTATTTTACTGATGATGAAAAGATAATCGCCATCGCACATGCCACACACGTTTTTTATTGCCTGAATTCATGTGTTTGTAGGCCGGTCGAAATACTCTAACTTTTGGAAGAAAAAAAAGAAAGTTTTGCTTGATTTTTTTTTGGTGAAACTGAGATTTATATACTGAAATGAATGATCTTCATGGTATTGGAACTTCCATATGAGACCAAGAATATATATTTTATAGATGAAAGGATATGAGTTTGGATATATGGAGCTCAAGAAATATTCAAGAACTTGAGGTGATATATAAAGGGATTGAGGATTGCAATGAAGGTGATTGAAACTGCAAACTCAATGGATATGCACTAGCTATGTGATGTTGAGTTATTGCTACTAGATGATTTTTGTGCTTAAATACCAAAGGGAAGATCTGCCCAAGTCTAAGCACATTCTGCATATGACCTCTTTTAGTTTTTTGCTTTATTGATGATAGAATGACTTGCAATTTAGTACTATATTAATGACCAAAGCCAACCACCATCACAGTCACAGCTTTATATTGATTATAAGCTAGAGGTTACTCACACCTAGAGCTTTAAAAGCCTTCTTTGTTTACATTATTTGCATATGTTTGGTTTAAATGCTTTTGTGTGCACAAGTATGACACTTTGAAAACACCCTATAGTTGTAGGTTTAAATTGTTTGCATATGTCTGGAAACCTTCTTTTGTCTAGATATTTAAAAAACCATCTAAAAGTGTTTGTATGACTTTGTTTGCATTGGTTTCTTTCTTTTCTAATTGACCATTCTTTTCTTATGCAAATTCGGGGAATACATTATGTGTAGTTGTGGGTGTTAGTTGAGGTTGGCAAACCATAATTTAAAGGCTGGTGAAAGTTTAACTCTTGCATCCGTAAAAAGTGTGAAGGACTAAAAAATTTAGAAAACTCTTGATTACCTCCAATGCAAAACTATTTCAAAACTTTTTTAATCAATTTTGGGACATTGTTTAAGGAAGTAATTGTTAAAATATTTATATTTTACGAAAGCAGTCATTGCTCGATAGCTTGATAAATATGTGATATAATAAAGTACCAAGCATAAGCTTCAAGTTAAGTTTTGTTATCAAAAGAGATCAACACTTTGTCACTTTAAAAACACATTGAAATGAATAGTAAAAAAGGTAATATTAATTGTCTTTTTCTTATGATCAGTGTTCAAGATGCCCATTCACATATAAATTAAGTTATATAAACTTCATAAGAAGAGAACTTGTCTTTGGCAGGAAGGTAGTGGATTGATTCCCATTAAATGCCCTTATAATAAGTTTTCACAATGTACACTTATTTATCTTCTTTTACATGGAGCATGCTTTAGGTTTACTCTCTGTCATGGTAGCTTGTTGTAGTATGCCAGTATTCATTTTGTATTTGCAGATAGTTATATGCATGTTATAGGTGCATATTTATGACTATAACAGCGCCATGAATGTTATAGTTGCACTAACCCATAGGCTTATTGTGTTATAGGGTTTTCGCCATGCTAACAATGAGCGTTAAGCCTTTCCTTTTTAGTTAATTATAACAAGTAGTATCTTGACTTTTTGAGTTTTTTCCCTTTTTATGCTTAGTTTTTAAAACTCTTCCAAACCTATGCTTGTTTATATCTAGTATTCTTATTCTATGATTTTTTTTAACTTAAATGAAAAGAGAAAGAAGAAAACAAGAAATATTAGAAATTTAGAATACTTGATGACTGTTGAACAATATTACATTAAAAACACAACACATAAAACTAATATCACATTAAAACAAAAAAAACAAAATACATGCAACATCTTTAGGATGTTGAACAATTCCTCCTGGTACCGCTTTGGCGGCATATTCCACACTTCTTTTGTTTTTTACGATAACGTTGATCCATCTCATTTTGCATCCTCTTTTCGCGTCTTCTACGACGACTCATAGAAAGTATTGAGTTATCAGCTTTAATCTTCCAACTAGGATTTGTCCAATAATCAACATGAGGAAGAGTCTGAAAATCACAATCATATTCACTTCTAAAAGTTAAAGTAGTGTAAATCTCATTCACAAGAGTGATTGGATTCTCTCTTCATGTCGATAAACTGCAATTGCATTAGAACAAGGAAATCTGTGAGTTTGTCATTTACCACATGTGCACTTTTGTCATTCAATAATGTTGCTTTCTACTTTGTGTAAGGATATAGGTGACTCAATTTAATGAAAGCAATAAATATATATAATGAGATGTATAGAAAGTTAAAGTAATCAGATAAATGAAAGAGAAATGACATAATCCTCATTTTGTAACTCAACAATAAATGAAGTCTAAAATTATAATAAAAAAATTTAGGAGGAAATGGACCAAAAAGAAATACACGTGAAAGAGATATTTGGAGGAGAGTTGGGACAATTTATTATGAGCAATATAAAGATCAGTTGGGACAATTAAATTGGTAGGTGAAGTTGTTACAGTGATAATTTAATAATGTTGCTTTCTACTATATGTAAGACTATAAATGACTCAATTTAATGAAATATATATATATATATATATATATATATATATATATATATATATATATAAGGAAGGGATCCAGTAAGAAGAAAAACTAAAATGAGAAGAATAAGAAGAATTTTTAGCCACACATTTCAAATAAGGGGGAGATTTTTAAGGGGAGATGCATCTATTTTAATAGATGCATCTGAAATATGTGGTTGTGGTTTCTTCTTATCATTCTCATTTTAATTTTTCTTCTTATTTGATCCTAACTCTATATATATATATATATATATATATATATATATATATATATATATATATATATATATATATATATATATATATATAAGGTTAAAATAATTATATGAATGAAATATAAATGACATAATGCCCATTTTGTAACTCAACAATAAATGAATTCTAAAATTATAATAAAAAATTTGGGAGTAAAAGGACAAAAAGAAATACACTTGAAGGAGATATTTGGAGAGGAGCTCTTTTTTATAATTGAAAAGCATAGAATGAGAACGACATATATAAACAAACACTGTGTTGTCCAAGTTTTGAAAAACAAGCGTACAATGGGAATTGACTAACTTTTTGATAAGTTTTTTACGCTAATCTTCTCAAGAAAGTTTCCACCCATATATTCAGTGACTTAGATAGTTTTCCTAAGTATCTAAGTTTCAAAATGTCTTGTATTTGTTGAGGAGATCTTCAGGGAGTCAGTGAGTTATTGTCATCACTGACTCCATCATGTTCTTTTTTGTTCAGGTACTTCACTCACTGAGTTATGCCTCACGAACTGTTGAGTCTTTCTTTAGACTCTGAAGATGACTCTCTGAATGCTTATTTCCATTCAGGGATATTGTTTACACTTACGTTAATTTCTATTCAAATCAAAGACAAAGATCATTGGGTACTGTATTTGCCTAACACGTTATCGTGCTTTTTTTAATGTAAGTTAAAGAAAAATTGTAGGTCCCGTGTACATATAACTTAGGCTATACTTGAAAAGGCATTTCTTTGGTTTAGTGTTATAGGAATGATATAGAGTAAAGAGTACGTGACAGATGTATAACACCTTTGTAACATAAACGTTACCTTGCACTCTTAGGACTATATGTTTGACGGATGTATAACACTCTTGTAACATAAACTTTACCTTGCACTCTTAGGACTATATGTTGTTTGTCTTTTTGGTATTCTTGCATGATGTTGTATCATGGGTTGTCCATGGTTACAAAGGTTGACTTGTGTAAAATAAGGTTGTGAGTAATACTCATATAATTACAATAACATATTTCATTTTTTTTTAAAGGCACATTAACATATATAAAGAAAACAAGAGTAACAAATAGAGATTACAAAAACAGATACAGACCTCACAAGCCAAAGACACTATTCCTCCCCTTTATACACTAAATCTATAAGACATAGAAGTAAGAGAGCAAAAAAGAGAAAAAGAATACGAAGCATCCAAGAGTACTTATGCCTACCCACGAAATCTACATGGAAATAAAAAAAAAGTACACCAACTGCAGCTATGGAGATGCACTATCAGACCCAGACCCACTGGACACCATGATAGGATAGAGCATGAACACATCTTAGAACTTGCATGCTTTTACTGGATCCGAACACCACTCGAACCATGAAGAGATCGATCCTTTAGCTCTAATAGAAATCCAATAATAGGAGAGAACTTGTAGTTCATCGCAAATTGTCGTAAGATTTGATACTTTGTTTTCAAATACCCTCTTGTTACGAGACAACCATATGATATATATCATTGACCAACAAACCGCTTGCCAAATAGTTCTTTGATTTTTATGGAAATTCACACATCCTTTATGGCATAAAATATCTTCAACATATTGCACATCGAACGACCCCAATTTTGACCATTTAAAGACTTTTTTCCAACCCTCAACAACCTGATTACATCTTAAGAAACAATGATCCACCCTTTCTATTTCATTTCCACAATGAGAGCAAAGATTTGAATTGAGATCTATACCAATATGATAAAGCCACTCAAACACAGGTAACCTTCTTTGTTGTAGACGCCAAATGAATATACATATTTTTCTTGGGACAATTTTGCACCATCTTGTTTCTTGGGCATCGTTTGGTGAATGGATAATCGTTTCATCGATCAACTCTCTTAGTCTTCTAACCGTGAACATTCCTTTGTCTTTGTCATCAAGAGACCATCTCCACGTATCTAGCTGAAAAAATTTTGGTACAAACCAATTTATTATGTCCATCAATTCCATAAGATCGCTTAACCCTCTCCCTCTAAGATCCCTAAACCAGTCCCAACACCAAACCCATGTCCCTTCACACATCGATCTCTTCTCTCCAACTGTAATTCTTTTATTGACTTCTAATCTAAACAGCCTGGGAAAATTTTCACTAAGCACCACCCCATCATCTACCCAACAATCTAGCCAAAAAAGCGTGTTAACCCCATTACCTAATTTTTTTTAAAGAGGAGAAAAAGTTAATACCCATTTTTTGAATATCATAACCAACTTTTATAATATCCCCCCATTTACTCCCAGCCCATGACCCACCTGACTCCCCTCTACCCCCAAAACTCAACCCACCTTCATTTCCATAAATACTCTTAATAACACTAACCCACAAGCTAGACTCCTCAACTCTAAAACGCCACCACCACTTTCCTAGTAACGCCCAATTAAGAGCTTTTAAGCTCCCAATATTAAGACCCCCCAAAGATTGTTTTTTTAAGAACCAACTCCCATTTGACCCATGCCATTTTTCTTGACTCATCATTACCTCCTAAAAAAAATTGTTGTCTCACACTTTCTAGTTTTCTAAGAACACTCATAGGCGCACAGAACAAGGAAAAGAAGTAAAGAGATAAGCTACCAAGGACCGACTTTACCAACGTCAATCTCCCACCAAACGATAAAGTCATTGCTCGAGTGAAGAAAGGTTTCCCATGGTTACAAAGGTTGACTTGTGTAAAATAAGGTTGTGATTAATACTCATATAATTGCACTAACATATTTCATAAAAGATGACGTTTTACTCATATTTGTTGCACACAAGGTGTTTGATGAAATGTCTAGCTTAGATTTTTAGTGTAAAATAAAGGGATGACTTAGAAGCTTCGATTGAGGAAGATATCAAAGTAATGTTTTTTAATCGTTAAAGATGACGTTTTACTCATATTTGATGCACACAAGGTGTTTGATGAAATTTCTAGCTTAGATTTTTAGTGTTAAATTCGCGTTAAATGCTCTAATTTTTGTATCACAACACATTATTCATCATTTTATTAATGTAAGATTAAAATAGTAATGTTTTTTTAATCGTTAACATTTTTAAAAAATGTAAGTTTGGTTCATCAGTTAGTCTTTGTTCATCAATTAATTTTGTTCATCAGTTAGTATTATTCATTAATCAGTCATTGTTCATCAGTTAATCTTGTTCAATATTGATGAGGTGTTAAACAATATTAAGTGATGAACAAGACATACTTATGTTCATCATAATGAGATTTTGTTCATGAACTGTCTTTTTGACCATTTTACTTGTGTTCATTAATAGCACTAAGCGTTTTATTCTTGTTCATCAGTAGCCATGATCGTTTTACTTATGTTAATCAAAAAACTGGAAGATATGATAAGTTGAAATGTATATGTATACTTTGTTGGTGTACCAAAATACATTTAAAGTTGATATTGTTCATCAGTTATTTTTCATATTGTTCATCAGTTATTTTTTATAACGTCCATCAGTTATTTTTTATAATGTTCTACAGTTTTTAAAAAAAAATCATGTTGTTAATCAGTTTTCTAAGACAAGAAAAACTAAATGTTCATCAGTTCAATCACAATTGTTCATCAATAAAAAATTATTGTTCATCATTAGCATTCTTTCATCAATAATTAGTGTTGTTTATCAATACAAAGTGTTTTTCATCAATAAAAAAAAATTATAATATTCACCAGTTTATAATTTTTCAAAAAAAATTATAATGTTCATCAGTTGTCTACAAAAAATCACAATGTTCATCAGTTATTGTCACCGTGTTCATCAGTTTATCAGTTGGTTGTTCATCAGTTTATGAGTTGGTTGTTCATCAATCAATCTTTGTTCATCAGTTAAAAAAAGCTAAAACAACAAAAATAACAAAAGATGTATTGTGTTACACCAATTAGTGCATGTAAATATACTTTTATAAGAAAAATCTCTTTAGTCATTTTATCAAACACTTTGTGTGCACTAAGTATTACTAATGCGTCATCTTTAACGTACGATATCTCACTCATATCATATCGGATTTGAGTGATTCAAATTTCTGGGTAAAGAATAGCCAAAAAGCTACAACTTTCGTGTTTTACATTTTGCATAATTAGCCCTTTAAACTAGACAAAATTAAAGCTGCAAATGCCAAAAATTTCAAGAAAATCAGACCCATTTAAAAAGCTGGAAAAAAAATTGCGGTTCATATATCAAAATGTATACCAAATTAAGAAGAATTAAATTTTAAATTTTTTGGTGAAATTGGTTTTTCGTAAAAGTATGTCGTTCGAAAGTTAGTTGCGTTTCAAGTTTGTGGTGGACTTAAAAAAACGAGTAAAATGACAAACGTGCCCGTTGAATGAAATTTTAATAAAAAATGAGGGAGGAAAGATATGGGACACGTGTAAGATACTCAATTGTTTTTTACACTTTGCATTTTTTTCCCCTTTGTAACCGATCGCAACCCTTACAACTTAAGTCTAACGAATTAAAGTGGAACTATGTTTAGTATTAGTATTTAAATATCTATACTACTTAAAGCTTATCCCCCTTAATTTAATGCGCAAGGGGGGTTGTGCACAACCAAAAGTACGGTACATACATGTTTATGCATACCAAAATAACTACAAATGATTTCGTTTTAGTATGCCCTCATATTCAATGCAAATTCAGATTGGTTTATGAAGAGGCTCGAGTTGAATGAAAAATTCAGTTTGGTTTATGAAGAGCCTCGAGTTGAATGAAAGATATCCCTAGCTTGAATGCTCGGACGTTCACACTAAACACGTATTCAATGCTGGAAACACAAAAGGGCTGCGAATTTGCAACCTCAAAGAATATGGATCAATCTACAATTAAAACACTACTAAATGGAACCTGCATAAATAAGCCTTACAACCCATTATCTGCACAGTCATTGTGGGTAGGCATACAAGTAAAAAAGGACCGTTATCTCTATAATTATGGCCGTAGAAATCGGAGGACCAAATGCACTATTGTTACTGGACGAATTGAAACTGGATGAGACCGGCACGATCGTAGTGATGCTTTGTAGGATGTGGGATATAAATGCTCCTTCAGGCCGATACTTGAGCACTGATTTCTTGGTGTCCGATGCTAAAGTATGTTGACATCCATCACCATGTGTGAAAAACCTGAATAATGCCAATATGTAATACAAAATTTATCAAATGTCTCTGTTGTTTGTCAATTTTTTCTTACATACTTTTTATGCAGGGAAATTTTATCCACTGTACCGCCAAGGCAACGGTAGCTCACAATTTCTTGAAGTTAAAAGAGGGTGCTATATATTCGGTTAAAAATTTTGTAGTCATGCAAAACAAAGAAGATTTTCGTATCAAGAAGGACGATACGTTCATGCTTGAGTTTAATGGATCAACAAGCATAAGGAAATCTTTGGTTATATCTAAGGGATTTGTTAGGTATCCGTTACAATTGGTTGATTTTGATCATATAAAGCCCACAGAAAACAAATATCTCATTGGTAATGTGCTGTTTGTTTAGGTATCTTAAAATTAATTGTTTTTAAATATTGTTGCTATAAAAGCTTTTACTTTTCAGATGCTGTAGGTTATGTGACAAATGTTGGTAGGATGAACTACACCAAAACAGGAGCCAAAAACCTTGATTTCTACCTGGCGAATCATAGGTTGAAATTTATATTTGTTGCAAAGGATGTTGTGAAAATGAAAATTTTTTTGCCAATGTGTATTAGGAAACTTACATGTTCTCTTTGTTTCGATTCCCTTTGTAATCAGGGGCCAGTCCATACGGGTGACCCTGTGGGGAGGGCTTGCTGATGTGTTGATTGAGAAGAAGGCGACGCACGTTGGCATGTGTCCTGTTGTGGTGACTTCAACCTCTGCAAAGCAATATAACAGTAAGTGGCTTATGGACTATTTACCTTTTGCATGTTCAACACTTTTCGTTTACACATTTAACCTTTAATATTACCTTCTAGATAAGCTCTATCTATCCAGCAGTTCATCCACCCAGCTCCTAGATTCCATTGACATTCCTGCAATTAAAGAATTGAATTCAGAGATTTGGTAAGAAGCCAATTCTTATTATTGAATATATCCTAAAACCAGCAAAATTTAACAAATCATACAACTGTTTGTTAGCATAACTGATGCTTCAAAGGGAGCTTCGCGCGTAGACAGCTCTGAACCAAGAGAAGGATCTATCGAGAATCTGCTCATGTGGGCCCGAAATAAAAGGAATGATGTATGTATTATTATGCAGTCGCCATCTCTATATTATCTTTATAGTGCATGACATTTACGAATCTAATTTATACACAGTCTGCCGCCTTCATAATTAAGGCCAAGATTGATAATGTGCGTACTAGAAAGGGATGGAATTTCCCATCGTGTGGGGGAGACAACTGCAGGAAAGGGGCTACTAGAAAGAATGGGAGATTTTGGTGCGAGTCATGCAGCAGACCAGTTGAATACCCGGTAATAAGGTAATGACATATTTGCAACTTATATTTTGATTGTTTGAATGTGTTATATAAAATTGCTCACCTTGACATTTACCATATGTTGAATGCTTCCTTCAGGTATCGTCTTGAACTTGGTATATCTGATGATACCGAGCAGACTGTGGTGGTCCTTTTTGATGATGCATTCGTTGGATTGATCGGGTTCCCAGCTTCGGCGTTAGTGTCGGATGAGGATGAGGTACAGTTATAAATCCCCGCCTACTTACACACTATTACATCATTCCCATTACTCACGGCTTACTCTACAGGGTTTAGACGATCATGCAAACTTGCCATCACCTATAGCTGACCTCATTGGGACAACACACATGTTTGAAATCAAATCTCACACATATTATGAATATGGAACATTCGAGAGTTTTACGTGTTGGCAAGTTGACCCGCATAATCCATCAGCTGAACCCACAAGCGCAAGCACCGTTGATAATGAAACCGCTGTTACATGCTCATCATCCAAGTCACCCGCCCGGTCGCCAACCCTCACTACACCGTCCAAGCCTGTAGAGGATAGGAAACGGAAAAGGTAGTCAAAACCAATAAAAAAAATCAGTACAACATGTATTTGTATAAAGTCACATACTGATAGAATTTCATTGTTTGCAGGGTGGTTATTGATGATTCAACGACAGAACATGAACTGCTGCCGGTTAATGATGTACAAGGTGATGAGTCTGATATTGCAAGTAATAATACATCTTCAACATCCAGCCCATTGTTCAAACGGCTGATAAAGACCAATCATGCAAATGATAATAAAGATAATAGGTTAGCGACCTTAAAACATTTGGGTGACAACAAAATATGTTTACCCTATCTATCTTACTACTACAATACATTTAACATAATAATCATGTTTCGTTGTATGCAGTGTTGATATTGAGAATTCGGACGCGGATATTGAACTGATAACTGTAGACATTGAGCAGGATGGTGATGATAGCACCCTACCCGTCAAGAAGAAACAAAGACGATGAGCACATATTGACTGTCACTTTTTTTTCGCTAACCCTTTTACGTTTGCCTGCATAATAACACGTTTCTCCCTATATATTTTGTAAACAGGTTTGTGGTTGAAGAATCCGAATGACCCCAACCAATCAGCGCCCCATCAAGCCTTTATAAAATGAATACTTTTGACAATAATAATATATTTGATAAAAACTGCTCTTGGGATTTTGTTTTACTTTTGTTTTAATTGTTGTTTGGAAGACACTATAATTATCCGTTTCGTTACATTTGGTTTTATTTTTTTCTGACAATATGTTTTGGTTTGCCATCAAATGAAATATTGTTTGTTTTTGTGCTAAACTCCATTTCAGGTACCTCCAAGATGAACATAATGTGGCTTTGGACAATTGCTACATGAGATCAAATAGATACGTGTGTTAGTAGTGCCAGCTGACCAAGAAAGCAATTATGGTTATTTTGATTTTTCCATCAGACATTGTTACCAAGTGTAATGTCTAATGTACAAGACATTTGTTTATGTATCTTAAAATTATTTGATTTATCCATCAGACATTGTTACCAAATGTAATGACTCATGTAATAGTCGGCAAGGATTTTTTTTTTTCAATTTCTGCATCAGACATGGTTACCAGGTGTAATGTCTCATGAACAAAATAAATATGTGAATGAACCAAAGATTTTAATTAATGAAACTAATCTCTATGTAATTTACTACTTTTCCTGTTGTATCCCCTTTTTTAATCGCTCCTATAACCCTTTCATGTGATGAACATGTAACCAAACATCCAATTAATGAATCCTATTTCTGTATAATTCTCTAACTCTCCTATATTATCCCCTATTTTCATTCACTCATATAACCCTTTAAATAATTGATCGACTTAAAGTACATAACAGGCCATCTAAATTCATGAACACATGTCATTGATTCATTGTGAATACCTAATAAAAAGTTTTTCAAAACCTCCGGAAATTACCCAAATGTTAGGACGGTGTTGTTTTAAATCTCAAATGATAAAGATATTGAAGATGGTTATGCTGCTTAATGCAATCACCAAGATTGCCTAAAATTGACTTTATTATATACCTAATGAATTAAATAATGACTGTAACATTATGTTTGGTATGAATTATATGAGTTTGAAACCCTCCTTCTATTTATATGTATTTATACCATCCACTACATATGTTTAATTTACACATACATTATTATTTTATACACAACAAGTGTGATATAAACTTATCTTATAAGGCAATTTATAAAACATGTTTATTCCTACATTACTTTATAACAATTAAGAGTTTTTTACTTTCTCCATATGTTATATAGATGAACCATCCTGAATTTGTGTGTTATACATAACAAGTTATTATTTTATATTGGAAAAAAATCAGTCTCATTATTAAAGCAATAATAAGAATCATAAAAACATGTAGATACTTACCATAGAAGCATGTTCATTGTTCAGTACACTTATTGCATCAGTTCAACACTAGAATCCCAAGAGATGCTTTAATATACATCTTGCTTCTATATCTTTCCAAACCTGCAAGGTTATGTGTTGCATAATTGATACATATCATCCAAATACTAAATGAATACAGGTACATTTCAATTTAACAAAATACTATACCTTCCAATTATGTATATGATTAAATCCATATTTGTTTTTCCGTTACAGGGTCAGAAAATGATCATGCTCAGGTTCCATCCCTGTCAGACATGTTGCACAAATCTTTCGTTATTGATTCGAAAACAATTATCAGTCAAAGTGGAATAACACAAAGCTATTGTGGTTTACGGCTAAATGAAATTGTCAAATCATTTACAGGTATACACCAGCTCCAAACATTCACTTGCGTTATTATAGTACAAAATTGTTGCAACAATTGATACCTGATTCGCGTGTTCACCGTAATTTGTTAGGACAAACAACACGCTCAGGGGGTGATTTACCAGATATGACAGCGAATCAAATGGCTTATGCTTCAAATCAACCCTTTATGTATAAAAAAAGAAAATCAGCAGGTGTTTAACTAACCAAATTACATTTGGCACACAATTGTTTCCGTAATAATGAATAATACCTTAATGTTATTCATACAGGGACACTCTCACAGCGTGCAGCTAAAAAAAACGCATACGGAGCCGCACATGCATCTGCAGGTAGTTTCATATTTAATAATTGATTCCTTATGTTATTTGATGGATAAAAATGTTGTTATCCCCAATAAAATTTACCTTTTTTTGGCAAGGTGTTCCCGTTGTTTACCATAATATTGGCCATCCATCATTTGAGTGTCAAAATTGCAAAGCGATTATGTGGTATCAGGAGAGAAGCGATAAATCAAAGAGCGCCTCCAACCCAACTTTTTCCATTTGCTGTCAAGAGGGAAAACTTCTTTTTCCAAGATTTAATGAAACGCCTTCACCTCTTAAAGAGTTTATGGACTATAATAATCCTGCAAGTTTAAGATTCAAAGACCAGATCAGGGTATATAATGGCATGTTTTGTTACACATCTTTTGGAGCAAGAATAGACCATTCAATTAACACGGGCAGGGGTCCATATACCTTTAGAGTAAATGGCCAGAGCTATCATCGAATAGGTTCTCTTCTTCCAACACAGGGAATTCAACCTAAATATGCACAGCTATACTTTTTTGACACTGGAAATGAAGTGAAAAACCGAATGAGAGCTTTTATAGACAAAGATGGGGGATATGTGTTAGATCCAAGTATAGTAGCGAGATTGATTAAAATGTTTGATCAATCAAATTCAATTACTAAGGCATTTCAAATGGCTCGGGATTGGTGCGAGAACCACAATGCAGCCACCTTTCAACTACAGCTGATAAGTGGTCATACTACATCTCGGGAATACAACGCACCAACTGTGGCCGAAATAGCAGCTCTAATTACTAATGACTTTGGTGATGGTATTCCTACAAGAGATATTATTGTAAGTAACAGGGATGAAGGTTTGAAACGTATTTCTGAGTTGCATTCAGAATACATGTCACTTCAATATCCATTGTTATTCCCATATGGGGAGGAAGGATTTCATGAAAAGATACCATATTACAACAACATGTCTGTACACAAGACCAAAAGGGCTTTTGTCACAATGAAAGAATACTATTCATATATCATACAACAGCGAAATAACCAAGGTACTACACTGCTTAGAGGTGGGCGATTATTCCAACAATACTTGGTGGATTCATATGCGGCTGTTGAAGAAAAGAGGCTAAAATGGACCAGAAAAAATCAAGATACGTTACGCGTTGATCTATATCATAATGTTTGTGACGCTGTAACAAGGGGGATACAAGTGCAGCAGGACTGGGAAAACGGATCATTCTGCCAAGAAGTTTTATAGGCGGTCCAAGGTATATGATGCAAAACTACCAGGATGCAATGGCTATATGCCGGACGTATGGGAATCCAGACATGTTCATCACGTTTACTGCTAATCCAAAATGGCCCGAGATTGCAGAAATGCTAAAGCACGTCTCGGGCCAAAAAGTCCATGACCGTCCAGAAGTGGCAACACGTGTGTTCAAGATTAAACTTACTGAACTGTTAAATGACCTTACAAAAATTCATATTTTTGGCAAGTCACAAGGAGGTAAACAAAAATTAACCCATAATTTTAATCTGTTTACTCTTTTATATATACATTGTGTATTATCTTATGTTTGTTTACAATTATATTTCAGTTGTGTATGTCATAGAATTTCAAAAACGTGGACTGCCACATGCTCATATCCTACTGTGGCTAGAAGAAGAATTGAAATGCAAAACCCCATCCCAGATAAATGATATAATTACAGCTGAGATACCATGTTGAATCAATGATCCGGATGGGTATAAAGTAGTAACTGAGTTTATGTTACATGGACCTTGCGGTAAAGATGAAAAAAAAGCCCCATGTACAACTGAGGGTAAGCGCTCAAAACATTTTCCTAAACCTTTTGTGGTTGAAACAATTGTTGATAATGATGGTTATGCTATTTATCGCCGGAGGAATAATAACGCTCACCATATAAAAGGGAAATTCAAATACGATAATAGATATGTGGTGCCTCACAACCGTTATCTCCTCATGAAATACCAGGCCCACATTAATGTGGAATGGTGCAACAGATCCAAAGCAATTAAGTACTTATTCAAGTACTTAAATAAAGGTCCCGATAGAGCCACAATTGTTATACAAGAGAATGTTAAAAATGATGGTGATACAACAAATGTACAAGTTTTGGAGGTGGACGAAATAAAAAACTATTTGAATTGTCATTTTTTAGCTCCATGTGAGGCGGTGTGGCGTTTGTTTTCATACGACATACATTTCTCATATCCGTCTGTTATGAAGTTGAATTACCACTTGCCGAATCAGCATGCAATCACACTACGTGACTCGGAAAGCTTACACGCCCTAATTCAAAGAGAAGGTATCGACATGACCATGTTCACTCATTGGTTTGAATTAAACAAGCGTGATACAGAAGCGAATCAGTATACGTATGCTGAGATACCTACACATTACGTGTGGCATGAGAAAGACAAACTGTGGAAAAAGCGCAAATTGCAAAAATGCATCGGGCGGATTGTTTACTCGCACCCGGCGTCTAGAGACCGATATTATCTTAGAATGTTGTTGAACATTGCAAGAGGTCCTGATTCTTGGGAAAAACTCATGACTGTTCACGACAAACTATGTTCGACTTTCAAGGAAGCATGTTTTGAATATGGCCTCTTAAATGATGACACGGAATGGACATATGCTATATCAGAAGCAAGTGTATGGATGTTTGGACCACAGTTACGTGACATATTTGTAACAATTTTAATATTTTTCGATGTTAGCAGACCTTTAAAATTTTGGGAAGAAAATTGGAAGTTTCTATCAGAAGATCTTCTACACAAGAAAAGGAAAATGTTTAATTATCCTGACTTGGAGTTGACGGACGAGCAACTAAAGAACTATCGTTTGATAGAGATCCAAGAGTTATTAAATAGAAATGGGAGATCTTTATCTGAATTCCAAGACCTACCAGTGCCTGACCCAAGGTTACTAACCAACATGGACAATCGTCTCATACGTGAGGTGTTGAATTATGATATGAAACAGAGTAAGATTGAACATCAGGAACTTCATTCATTGTTAAATCCCGAACAACGTTTAATCTATGAAGAGGTGATTGAATCTGTCCATGGTAAAAAAGGGAACTTTTAGTTCGTCTACGGTCCAGGCGGAACTGGAAAGACGTTTTTATACAAGAGTATCATCTCAAGATTAAGATCAGAACGCATGATAGTGCTCGCTGTTGCATCTTCAGGTATAAATTTATACTATATTTTAAACAGTCAACTATTTTAAAATGGATAAAAATTTGTTACTGATTAACACTTTCAATTTGGGTAGGAATAGCTTCATTGTTACTACCAGGTGGGAGAACCGCGCATAGCCGTTTTGTTATACCGCTTGAATTATTAGAGAACAGTACATGCGGCATAAAACAAAATACACATATGGCTGAACTCATACAGGAAGTTAAACTTATTATATGGGATGAAGCTCCGATGACTCAAAAATATGCTTTTGAAGCATTGGATAAGACGCTCAAGGATATTTTAGGATATCATGATCCTGATAGTAGGAATCGAATATTTGGAGGAGTGACGGTCTTGCTTGGAGGTGACTTTCGACAAGTGCTGCCAGTTATACCAAAAGGAAGCAGGGCAGACATTGTTCAATCGTGCATAAACCAATCTGAACTATGGAAGCATTGCAAAGTATTTAGACTTACACGTAGCATGCGTGTCAACGAGTATACTGAGAATGGGGAGCTTGATACTCGAAAACAAGATTTCAATAGATGGGTTTTGGCTGTGGGGGATGGAAACGTGCCGGCAAAATGCAAAGAAGGGGAGGACGACCCAAGTTGGATTGACATTCCTGAAATGTTCCTAATTAAATCGTGGGATTGTCCAATAAAACAGATTGTCACAGAGACATACCCTGATTTTACAATGAGGCAAACCGACGATGTGTACCTCAAAGAAAGGGCAATACTAACTCCTCGGAATGATGACGCTGATGACATCAATGAGTACATGTTTAAACAGTTATCAGGGGAATCTGTTACATACAACAGCGCGGATGAGATTTGCAAGGCATCTACAGATAGCCTAGAACAGCACGAGCACTATCCGATTGAATTTCTTAATTCCTTAAATTTCCCCGGTATGCCCCCACATGCTCTTCACTTAAAAAAGGAATTACCAATTATGCTATTGCAGAACATCAATCCAAGCAAAGGGTTGTGTAATGGAACAAGGTTGCTAATCACAGATCTAGGCCAGTTTGTTATTCACGCTAAGGTGCTTACAGGTTCAAATATAGGGGATAACGTTGTTATACACACGATTATACTGACTTCAACGCAATCCAAGTGGCCATTTATTCTAAAACGGCGACAATTCCCTGTAAGACCATGTTATGCAATGACAATTAACAAAAGTCAGGGTCAATCACTTAATTACGTTAGCCTCTATATGCCTTCTCCCGTATTCAGCCATGGTCAGCTTTATGTGGCGCTATCTAGAGTTACCAGCCCTGACGGCCTTAAGATACTAATGGTTGAAGACAAGGACCCAAAGCTTAAGAATTGCACGCGTAACATTGTTTTCAAAGAAACATTCAGCAACCTAACGTAGGACATATATGTGATGTTCAAACAACAGTTATTTATTATTACTTGGTTGTTTGCCACGAAAACTCATAATGTGCATGATATTGTTCCAACTCTTAACATGTATTCATACTGCACCACGGTTACTCTATAATCAAATAACCACAAACTGTAATAGGCACGACTTAACTATACACCTTAAAACAAAAAAAAATTTACTATGATACACTTAGACTTAGAAGTCAAAGACACCAAACTGTAGTCAGAAAGCCAACCACCTTCAAAAACAAATAACCACCAATAATCCAACACCAACTTCTCAATCCCTCAACCTACTCATCGCCAGAAACTAAGACAAACAGAACACACACCCAAGATTAACAAGACTCAGCCGAGAGAATTGGGTGTGACCAGAGCAGGTATTCACACCTCTCAAGGAGGCAGATCAAGAAGTTAGTCACACCGTTTGCACCCTCTCGACCAAAGAAAAGTTAATCTTAAAGGAAAGAACATAAACTTACCGTGCTATAAAGAAACCAACCACCTTCAAACACAAATAACCACCAATAATTTAACACCAACTTCTCAATCCCTCAACCTACTCATCGCCAGAAACTAAGACAATAGCTAAACAACAACAATTAAGGGATTAAACAGAACACGCACCCAAGATTAACAAGACTCGGCTGAGAGAATTGGGTGTGACCAGAGCAGGTATTCACACCTCTCAAGGAGGCAGATCAAGAAGTTAGTCACACCGTTTGCACCCTCTCGACCAAAGAAAAGTTAATCTTAAAGGAAAGAACGTAAACTTACAGTGCTGTAAAGATAAATGCGGAAACGAGTCACAACACTCTTAATTAAGAGATATTGATTAAAGTAGGTGCCAATATGAATAGCCACCGATCTGAACAGGGTCTCAACACAAACAGCCTTAAACACCAATAACCCATCTAACCTGCATAACGATTACACCAACCACCACCGTGATCACCACAACCCTCCTCATCACCACCATAATCTCCACCGCTTTCGCCGTATTATTCTTCTCATCCACCCCAACGCGCCACCACACAGCCACCATCATTCACCACGCGCCACCACTAACCAAACTAAAACACCCCACCATCATCCTCATTTCCTCAGATGCCTTCAGATTTGCCTACCAATACAAAACTCCAACACCCAATATTGACAGACTGATAAACAATGGAACCAAGGCGAAAACCGGGCTTATCCCGGTTTTTCCTACGGTAACTTTCCCATCTCGATATCGCTGAAACATATACCGGTTTTAAGTTTAAGTTTCTTCCTGTATATTACAATTAAAATTGTCACATAAGGAGCTTAAAATCAAGTCAACAAATATTCTAATAACCAAAACTTAACTATAAACCTTAAAACAACCAAAATTTTGCCTGAGAAAATCATACTCATTCGTAACACATAATTGGACTTTCAAAATATCAATTGTAAATGGTTTTGAACATTATTAGATTCGTTAAAAACAACAATCCAAAGTGTGGCTTACCCCATAACAGCCCATCTCAGCGTACAATCCGCACCTTCTTCTACCAATAATCAACAATGCCAACAAAATCCCAAAATCAACAATAAACCAACTTTAGCTCAAAATTATTAAACCTGCAAGGAGTGTAATTATTAATTAGATATAAGCATAAAAAAATTCCTGTTTTTGTTTCAAGACACCATCATCATCCTAAACACTATCTATAAAAAACTTCAAACTCTTACAAATTTATACCGATAGGTAAAACATACGCTTATTTGTTCAATTTAATCGAAACAAAAATAATCCCATATCCTTCTTAAATCAATAAACATCATAAAGCAAGTAACACTCAATAAATTCAAACATTTAAATATGCACGCTTTAATTTGATCATAATGAAATCGAATACCTGAAATATTGGAATCAATCGACAGATAATCAGATCCTTTATCATAACCCTCAAAAACAATATATTGATTACTATTTTTCTTGATCAATTTTTCCTTAGATTAAAAAACCTAAATATGTTATTTAGGCGTTATTGCGTATTTTTACCAAGTGTGAGAGAGATGTGTGAGAGAAAAAGTCAAACGGGTGATACTTTACCCTTTTTAATATATAAAAAAAAATAATAATAATAATAATAATAATGTAAATACTTAAACATAATCTATGATTATAACATCAACATAACTGATCATCGATCAGTTTCTTCCATTGAAAAAGTTAAACCAGCTACATAATCATCATTCACATAAACCATACATTAACCCAACCAACTACATACATCAAAAGACAAAAGAAAATCCCCAACATGCCCTAATCTTCATCATCAGAACTTTCAGCTTCATCCAGCTTCTCCAAAAGCTCCTCCTTCTCCAACAAGCTTTGACGACACAAAACAAGCAGTTGAGCCAACAGATCAAGTTTCCTGCGATTCTTCAGTTGTATTTCAAGGATAGCATCATGACCAGTTGCTGCCACGACATTGAAACGAGAAAAAGTGCTAGCTGTCTCATTGATTGTTTGCTCATTTTTGTCAATCACGGCCCTTAACTGACTGCTCTCCTCCCCAATACGAGCAATTAAACCTTCCTCCTCTGCTTTAGCGTGAGTTATCAGTAGCCTGAAACAATCAACAAGTTTTCCAGTTTGAGTGAGAGATTTCAATTCATCGAGATTTGGTGTGGCTGACATTTTGATTTTAGGGTTAATGTGGATAGAGTTGTGTGTTAAAATTAGGGTTAGATGTAATTGCTCTTCGATTATATATACACAAAATTGTGTGGTCTTAATAATTAAGGTTGGTATACAAGAATTTGCAAATAAAACAACACAAAAACAATAATTAAGGTTCGTAAATAAGAAGTTGCAAAAAAAACAACACAAAGACACTGAAGAGGCATTGTATCATTTAATTTGGGTGTTACTGGAGACTTTGAAGTTTCCATGCATAAATGGGGAATGCAGTATTTAGGAAGATGTCCAACATTGCAATATAACACCCTCAATTATACATTTGATATAAAACAAACCCTACATACACAATGCATTACAATTAACATCCTAACCTTAAAAGACATGCTTATAATTTATAAAGCTTCGTTAATTAAAAATTTCGTAATCAAAAAAACAAGCAAAAACACTAAAAATTTAAATACCATCAAAGATATCTAAATCAAATTTACTAATTAAACTCATTCATTTTTTTAGCATTTGACTCTTCCTCACGAACACCGTCTTTAGCTTCCCTAAACAAATTAACTAACTTTTCAAGCAATACACGATGCCTCTCTTGCGTCTTTCTCAAAGCATCAATCGAATCTAAAGCTACGCCACGATGACCTAACGCTTCAATGTTCAAAATCATCGTGTTGTTTTTGGCCATTACACACCTCAAATGATGACAACAATCAAAAAGCAACTTTGATAATCCATCATCTTCACATGTCTGTTGCACAAACCACAAACGCATACAATCATGCAATTTAGATGATCCTGAAATATTCATCAAATTCTCTAACAACTCAAAATTTGCCATTGAAGAGTACAAATAGTTTTATAATTCCTAATAACAAAAGTCACAAATAAATAAGAAACAAAACACTTATGTAACTTACTCAAATTAAAATACTACATATGAAAAGACTATGTTAATAAAAACTTTTAATGGAAATAAAGTAATGTAAATACAAAAGTAATTATAACATTATTAGGCATCTAAGTATAGATTCCACAAAAATAATATAAACTAAACTAATGATAACATTACAACATTATTGATAAAAACATGACTCCTCAACCACTAGACCGGGCATCGCACGGGTTGAGGGAAGCCTCGTTAATTATAAATTTAATCCACAAACTTTCTTCACACTCACTTATATTTATATATAAAATAAAATAAAAAATACAAGTATAAACAAATTAACGTTATTATACAATGCCGGCTCTATGCACTAGTAAACGTATAGTTTTATACAATATTGCAACGACTATTAATATTATGATGCTCAAATACTAATTTACTAGGAGTTTTAAAGAAAATATGTTGTTAATGAAATTGGATTTGATGAAATTAAAAGTAGTTACATCATGAGTTGGATGAGCTGTCTTTATTGGATTCGTTGCAAACAATATAATTTTGTAAGTTGTTGTGGTAAACTAGGCGAGTATTTATATACATTGACAAAAATCTATCTAAAAAAATAGTTATAGTTGCAATATTATGGTTAATTGTTTAGTATATTTAAATGAAGTTGTTTTCTACAATCTACGTACCTTGACCGCATCTTGGATGCAAGTGTTTTTCAAAAATGACATAAACCTTAATGGGGTCACTCATTTCATATTTCTCCACAATTACGCAATAAGAAAAATGATAAATAGACTTGTTATCCGCACATTCACTTAACATGCTAACCGATGAAATGCTAGAAAAGATGTTATTTGTTATAACATGTTTAGAAGAGTCAACAAAAAGACTTATTGGAGATGGTTAAAGCTTCTTATTAGTGGAATTGTGGTTTGGGTGTTGCATTTATTCGATACACGAGCAGGTTTAGGATCGAACCATACACTTTGGCCATTTGGGAAGAAAATGAGCTTTTTAGGACACACGTTGAAAAGCTTCATTTTGCAGAGATATCTTTGATAGACAAATCAATTGTTGGCATTCCCCAGCTCGTTGACAAGCTGAGTCGGAAACTGCTTGCCAAGGATATGTCGTGCTCTAGATGAGTGGATCAACGAGTCTATTATCAAACTAGACCGTTTGGCCACCGTTACCACTCCATTAGTAACATTTTTTAGATTGCTTTCGCCTTTCATTGAAAAACCTTGAGCTATTTTATGGAGTTTAAACATGATGATCTGAATATCGCCCACCCGAAAGGTCTTCTCAAATTGTTGAATCAAAGTCGAGGGGAAGTTTCGACAGACTTTATTTCTTCTGAAATTTCAATTATAACCACCTTCCCTGAACCACAGCTGGCTTTTAGTCATGAAGTCATTAAGGAACATATCACTCACATCTTTGAGATCATGGTTAAGTACTTTGAAGGTTGGTGTTACAAGGTTGAGGCTCATGTGAAATCGTAGTTCCTACTTGAATTTGACAAACATTATGAAGAGCACTTTACTTCACTGTCCAAGGTAGCTGCTTATTCGGTAAGGGTCTCAAGAAGAAGCTTATGAGAAGTCTCGTCAGGTTTTTAGATGTTGAGAAAGTCCCAAGATGCAAGAGCAACCCGCTAATTGAAGAATCAATTCACCACTTGATGGTCACAGGCCTCAGAGAGTTTAGGAGAAGTGTGTGGAAGCGTTCTCAAAAAATGGAATTAAATACTATGAAGGTTTAATTGATGTGTCTCATCTCCACAAGTGTCCTATTGAGCATAGGAAGCTCACCTAACGCCTCAAAGTTCGGTTGTTTAGATACTTGCCAACTGTCTACCAAGGAATCGTTGATACAGCGGCTCTTCATTTCTGAAAATTAATCGCAAGCGTGAGAATTTAAGTTCGAAGATCATATAATAAGATGGAGATTATATAAGTGACCCAAATGTGTAAGCATACAAAACAAGGACCTAAACGTGTAAACCTACAAAATAAAGGACTTAAACGTATAAATATAGAAATTTGTAAACGTATGAAAAATTGACCTAAACGTTCAAACATACAAATTAAGGGACATAAATGTGTACACATACAAAATAAGGGACCTGAATATATAATAGCGAAAACTGATGGACCTTAATGTAAAAGCGTATAAACTGGCCGATTACGAAAAATGTGTAAACATACAAAATAAGGGGCGGAACCGGGATCAAATATGATCGGGTGCACAAATTTTTTGAATCGAAATATAATAGAGTTAAAAACTAACATTGAAAACACATTTAGATACAAGGATCACCCATTCAAAAAAAAAAATCAGAGACCGTGATAGGAATTTGGCCCAAATCGCAAGGATGAACAATTTAATTTACTCTTAGGTTAATATAGTGTCTTTTTTTTGTCAAGTCACGAAAATTTCACTCATTTTAATGCAAAAATATGTTTCAGTAGAAATTCATAAGCATTTGATTAACTGTTAAAAATTAAGACCAATTAAAACTCTAATCACCAAGAAAACCAATCTTGTCCATCACCCTTTCAATGACTTCATTCTAGTTCTTAAGCAAACTATTTGTTCTTTTTTGATGGTTGTGCAACGTTTTAGTTTAGGAAACAAAAAACTGTAATTTGGTACATTTATTCAGGATATAAGATTGTATTTTTCCATATGTAATTAAATCCTCATGTACTAGCTTGATGATTGTTAAATAAATCAAATAATCAAATGTTGTAATCAACATAAAAGTCTATCTACGAATTTGAACAAACTGAAAAATGTAACAAAGAAAGGAAATCTACCTTAATGTTACAGTTCCGAGACCACCTATTTTACTGATGATGAAAAGATAATCGCCATGGCACATGCCACACACGCTTTTTATTGCCAGAATTCATGTGTTTGTAGGCCGGTCGAAATACTCTAACTTTTGGAAGAAAAAAAAGAGTTTTGCTTGATAATTTTTTGGTGAAACTGAGATTTATATACTGAAATGAATGATCTTCATGGTATTGGAATTTCCATATGAGACCAAGAATATATATTTATAGATGAAAGGATATGAGTTTGGATATATGGGGCTCAAGAATATTCAAGAACTTGAGGTGATATATAAAGGGATTGAGGATCACAATGAAGGTGATTGAAACTGCAAATTCAATGGAGATGCACTAGCTATGTGATGTTGAGTTATTGCTACTAGAAGATTTTTGTGCTTAAATACAAAAGGCAAGATCTGCCAAGTCTAAGCACATTCTGCATGTGACCTCTTTTAGTTTTTTACTTTATTGATGATAGAATGAGTTGCAATTTAGTACTATATTAATGTCCAAAGCCAACCACCATCACAGTCACAACTTTATATTGATTATAAGCTAGAGGTTACTCACACCCAGAGCTTTAAAAGCCATCATTGTTTACATTATTTGCATATGTTTTGTTTATATGCTTTTGTGTGCACAAGTATGACACTTTAAAAACACTCTATAGTTGTAGGTTTAAATTGTTTGCATATGTTTGGAAACCTTCTTTTGTCTGCAAACATCTAGATATTTAAAAAACCATCTAAAAGTGTATGTTTAACTTTGTTTGCATTGGTTTCTTTCTTTTCTTTGACCAATCTATTTCTATGCAAATCAGTCAATACATTATGTGTATTGTGGGTGTTAGTTGAGGTTGCAAACCAAAATTTAAAGACTGGTGAAAGTTTAACTCTTGCATCCGTAAAAAGTGTTTTCGTTGCTCAATAGCTTGATAAATATGTGAATCTTCTGTTTCTTAAAGCAGCTCTTGATACTCGTTTTAGCCATTGAACAATTGAAAAACTTCAGGATCTTTTTGAACCAAGTGGTGCCACAAACTATAGGGCGTTCATGCCTTTGCGAACCAACTGGTGTAATGAACTAGACACTAAATATTAGTTGCGCCTTTGTGAATATTTGAAGTGTTGTACAATGACACTAATAATACTGATTGTATCACTTAATTATCTGTGGTTGATTCAGACCATCAAACAAACAGAGGTGACATTGCTGGTTTTGGGCCCAACATGAACCGAAATTGTTTAATTTTTTTCTAGACTATGTAAACATCATATATGGGTCACAGTTCTTTAAGCAAGTCCAGGGATGTTTGTTAAGCTTAAGCTTTGAAGTTAATAGTACATTCTGAAAAGAACTCCGTGTTTGTAACCAAATCTTATTGACTTTTTCTTACTCCCTCCGTCCCATAATATAAGTCCATTTTGACTTTGTCAAAGTCTTTTTATTCAAACTTTGACCATAATTATTTGTTTTCGTGTTATATAATACTTGATGCAAAATATAGAAATCGATTTGTGTTTTAAATGTATTATCATTGGTATACTTTGCATCAAATATTATATAACACGAAAACAAATAATTAGGGTCAAAGTTAGAATAAAAAGACTTTGACAAAGTCAAAATGGACTTATATTGTGGGACGGAGGGAGTATTACAAACTAGCTGATAATCAATAAACATAATAAAGTACCAATTTTGTTATTAAAATAGCTGAATCAACACTACTTTGTCATTTTGAAAAGACATTGAAATGAAAAGTAAAAAAGGTAATATTGTCTTTTTCTTATGATCAGTGTTCAAGGTGCCCATTCACATATAAAATTAAGTTATATAAACTTCATAAGAAGAGAACTTGTCTTTGGCAGGAAGGTAGTGGATTGATTCCCATTAAATGCTCTTATAATAAGTTTTCACAATGTACAATTATTTATCTTCTTTTACATGGAGCATGCTTTAGGTTTACTCTCTGCCATAGTAGCTTGTTGCAGTATGCCAGTATTCATTTTGTATTTGCAGATAGTTATATGCATGTTATATGTGCATATTTATGACTATAACAGCGCCATGAATGTTATAGTTGCACCAACCCATATTGTGTTATAGGGTTTTCGCCATGCTAACAACGAGCGTTATGCTGTTTCTTTTTAGTTGTTTATAACAAATACTATAACAAGTACACAAGTTATTTTAACCAACTTTCATGTCTAAATAATATAAGCTTAAACTTTAACAAGATACTAGCATGGTACCCGCGCAAAGCATCGGTTCGGAGGCGAATGTTGTTTAACGATCTTATGATTTTACTTTTTTTGCCGAATATTATTTAACGATTTTCTATGAAAGATAGTTTTTAAAAATTATGTGTTTATGTTGTGAGAATGTGAATAATTAATATGACATTTTATATATGCAAATTCAAAAAGTTATTAATTTTAACTCTAAAAATATTAAGTTCATTGAATTAGTTATATTTTAGTTATTGTAACATGCATTCAATTTAATGTCATAATTTAATGTGAGTTAGTGTGTTTTTAAAATTTTAATTTCAAAAATTACTAATAATAGCAAGTGTGTTAGCTTAAAATTTAAGACTTCTAAGAATAAAAGTCATAAATGCTTTATAAAAAGTAAAGATATAAACGGGTAAGTAAATACAAAGAGTTTTTCAACGCTTAAATTCTTATCAAAAGTGAATCAAAGAATTTACTTAAGATTGTTTGCAGAATAACAATCTAAGTTGAATGACAAAGTGTAGTGATCTCCTCACTAAACTTAAACGAAAACCTAAGTTAACATTTAAGTAAGAACTTAATTCTATCAGGGACTTAATTCTGTTTGGAGGAGTAAATATTCTCTTCAAAGTATATCACTTAATTGCAAGAGATAAACTTTTACTCATTTACGACATTCCTATTTGTAGGCGAGAATCAAGGTGAATTTCCGTGGAGTAATAGCGATGTGTCAAGCATTTAACTGTGTAGTACAATTAAACATTAAATGCATCTAATCCTGGGACATGTCCAATCATGCTTTAAAGAACAATGTTGATGACTTTTTGTCTTTTTTACCGACTCTAGTAGTATCTTGCTTTTTGATAAGTGTTTTACAGTAATCTTTCCAAAATAGTTTTCGCTCATATATTCAATGACTTAGATACTTTTCCTAAGTATCTAAGTTTCAATTTTGTATTTGTTGAGGAGGTCTTCAGAGAGTCAGTAAGTTATTGTCATCACTGACTCCATCAATTTCTTGTTAGTTCATATACTTTACTCACTAAGTTCCGCGTCACGAACTGTTGAGTCTTTTCTTTAGACTCTGAAGATGACTCCTTGAATTCTTATTTCCATTCAGGGACATTGTTTACACTTACGTTATTTTCTATTCAAATCATAGACAAATGATAATTGGGCACTGAATTGGCCCAACACGTTATCGTGCTTTTAGACTATATGTTGTTTGTCTTTTTGGCATTCTAGCATGATGTTGTATCATGGGTTGTCCATGGTTACAAAGGTTGACTTGTGTAAAATAAGGTTGTGATTAATACTCATATAATTACGGTAACATAGTTCAATCAGTTCCAAAAATAAATGGACACAAAATCTGCAGCAAAAAGATACGCAGGTATGCGAGGTTTCGGAGCTGCATTCGTGTCCGCAGGCCGCTCGGGCTCGCATGAGTTCAAAAGCTTCGAAACCCCCCCCCCCTGCGCGCGCGCACGTAGGTGTTTTAGTAAAACCAACAAATCAATTTGAAGGTTCATAACAAGATTCCTATATAAACAAGCTTTCATTTCTTGTTTTGGGCGATGTGGGATACTCCCAATTTTCCAATTTTTGTGTTCCAAGTACCTCACTTTGAGACACGATATCTCATTCATATCAACTTCATTTTTGACACTCTTTAGCTCGTTGCGAATCTCTCGTCAAGGAGAACGCAAAGCTACCAAGAAATATATATATATATATATATATATATATATATATATATATATATATATATATATATATATATATATATATATATATATCATATACATATATTAAATAGTGTCTAAAATTTGCAAAAACTCATTTTGCAAAACCAATTTTCTAACAATCCCCCACATGAATGGAGATCGGTCGAAAACACACGAAAGTTTCGGTGAAATTTCTGCGGTTAAGTCTTGCATAGGATAGGTAGGTGCAATCCTTTGAACCTTCCTTTGTGAGATGCACTCAGTCTCCTAGATCTGAGTAGACGCGATGTCCTTGAACTCAGCCTCCGTTTATGTAGACGACATTACACTTCACACAAGACTCTCCCTGACATTGTCAAGTCCTCATAGTCGTGTTCGTTATGGTCATGAACACTAGCCTGGTTCTGTAAGATCTCTTAGGAATTGCGCCCCCCACAATTCCATTCGAAGCGACCTCACTTCTCTCTCACATAGGTGATTTCATATTGAATCATTAAAAACATATGTTTTGTGATTTCATCTCGATTCATTATGCTTTGTGATTTCATCCTGAATCATTAAAGCCATATGTTTAACCTCTCAACAAGTCACATTTGTTATAGGAATGGACTAGGAAGTTACAATATTTAGTAACTCCCCCACATTGACGTGACTTCCCCCACATTTCTATGATTAGGTTGTCCTATTGAACCTAGATCTTGGGATCTCCAGTCAAATGGGTTAGGTTTTCCTTAATAGAAACTCATTCCTTCAAGGGATTTAGTCTCATTCCTTTAGACGACTTACTAACTAACTCTCTGCTTAAGCCTTTCGTAAGCGGATCCGCGATGTTATCCTTTTACTTCACATAGTCAATTGAGATAAATCCTGTTGAGAGTAGTTGTCGTATCGAATTATGTCGACGACGGTTATGTCTGGACTTTCCATTATACATTATGCTATGAGCTTTGCGAATTGCCGATTGACTATCACATTATATACTAATGGTCTTTACCGGTTTAGGCCACCTTGGTATGTCCTCTACGAATTGACGTAGCCATTCCGCCTCTTGTCCGCATTTATCTAACGCGATAAATTTTTATTCCATCGTGGACTTAGCTATAACAGTTTGCTTAGAAGACTTCCAAGATATAGCCGCCCCTCCTAGTGTAAACACATATCCACTAGTCGATCTAGAACCCTTTATGTCAGATATCTAATTTGCATCACTGTATCCTTCTATAACAGCTGGATATCTATCATAATGCAACCCATAATCGCGAATGTATCTCAAATAATGAAATACCCTAGTCATAGATGCCCAATGTGCATAGCTTGGATTACTAGTATACCTACTTAGCCTGCTAACAGCATATGCTAAGTCAGGTCGGGTACCTGTCATTAAGTACATTAACATGCCAGTAATTATTGAATACTCTAATTGGGCAACACATATGCCTCAATTTTTAGATAGATGCTTAATGGTGTCAATTGGAGTTCTAGCTAGGCCGGAATCCCCCGCATTGTGAGTATTAAGAATTTTGTCCACATAATGTGCTTGACTTAACACAAGTCCATTGTGAGTTCGTATGATCTTTATTCCAAGGATCACATCAGCCAAACCCATATCCTTCATGTCAAACTTTGATTTCAACATGTCTTTAGTAGATTTGATCATCTTGTCGTTACTGCCAACGATAAGCATATCATCAACATATAAACACAAGATTCCATATCAACTATTTGTGTCTTTGACATAAACACACTTGTCGCATTCATTAATTTTGAATCCACTCTCTAGCATGGCGTGGTCAAATTTTTGATGCCATTGTTTGGGAGCTTGCTTTAAGCCATATAATGACTTAACAAGCCTACAAACTTTGTTCTCTTGTCCAGGAGCCATGAAACCCTCAGGTTTGTTCATGTAGATTTCTTCTTTTAAATCTCCGTTTAGAAATGCCGTTTTCACATCCATTTGGTGAACTTCCAAATTTCTTAAAGCGGCAATAGCAAATATCATCCTAATCGAGGTTATTCGCGTAACAGGCGAATTCGTATCAAAGTAATCAAGACCTTCTCGTTTTCTAAATCCTTTGATTACTAATCTTTCTTTGTACTTGTCAATGGTGCCATCGGCTTTCATCTTCTTCTCGAAGATCCATTTATAGCCTAGTGGTTTACAACCAGGAGGTAAATCCACGAGCTCCCAAGTATGATTTTGTAAAATAGAATCTATTTCACTTTTAATGACTTCTTTCCATTGAGGCCCTTCTGAGGAAGTAATCGCTTCTCGGTATGAAGTAGGTTCGTTTTCAACCATAAAAGAAACAAAATCGGGTCCAAACGATTTCTCGATTCTTGCCTTTTTGCTTCTTCTAGGTTCAACCTCTTCTTCCTTAGTTTGATCTTGTCTCTCATCTTAAAGATCATTATCAGTTTGTTGTCTCTTATCTTGGACAACTTCGTCATTTATTCTAGATGAATTTCCAGTTTCCTTCGTTAAACAAGGAAATATAGTTTCAAAGAATGAAGCATTCCTTGATTCCATTACTGTACCCTTTTGTATATCCAGATTTTTCAAATCATGTACAATGAAACGATAAGCACTGCTATTCTTAGCATATCCTATGAATATACAATCCACAAATTTAGGTCCAATCTTTTGGGCCTTGGGAGTTGGTATAGCTACCTTTGCTAGACACCCCCACACTCGTAAGTACTGATATGATAGTTTTCTTCCCATCCATAATTCATAAGAGGTCTCTTCTTTTTCCTTACGAGGTATCTTATTTAAAAGATAAGTAGCCGTTAGAATGGCTTCCCCCCACATGTCCTGGCTTAGACCAGAACTTATCAACATGGCATTAACCATTTCTTTCAAGGTACCGTTCTTCCCTTCAGCAATACCGTTCTGCTGAGGTGAATAGGGAGCAGTAAACTCATGTCTGATTTTATGTTTCGCACATAGATCAGCGAATGGAGACACATATTCACCTCCTCTATCACTTCGTACCACCTTGATTTTCTTACAAAGTTGATTCTTAACTTCGTTTTTGTATAGAAAAAACTTTTCTATAGCTTCATCTTTACTTTTCAGTAAGTAAACATAGCAATACTTTATACAATCATCAATAAACGTGATAAAGTACTTATTGCCACCTTTTTTTGGGTAGTGATTTCAAATCACATATGTCAGTGTGTATCATACCGATGTGAAAGATGATCTTATAAGTTTGGCTTCAACACAAGTTTCACATTTATATTTTGAGTCAATATGAAAATTAGGAATGCAATTAAATTTAATCAAACGACGCATTAAATTAAAATTTACATGTCCAAGACGGTCATGCCACATATTAGAAGACTCAATCAAGTAAGCAGAAGAATTCATTTTATTGATATCTTTCTTAACAACCATTACATTGAGCTTAAACATATCATTCAGGGCATATCCCATACCAACATACATTTGATTCTTAGACAGAACAAACTTATCAGACTTAAAAACAAGACGAAAACAAAACTTGTTCAACAGCCAACCAGACACAAGATTCTTGCGAATCTCTGGAACATACAAGACAATAGTCAACTTGAGCTCTTTCTCGGATGTCATCTTCAAGATTACATCTCCTTCGCCCTTGATATCAGCAGTTGCAGAGTTTCCCATGTACAGCTTCTCTCCACTATCAACCGCTCTGAAAGAGTGAAATATACTCTTATCAGCACACACATGACGGGTAGCCCCAGTATCAACCCACCATTCCTGTTGTTGGAACCTACCAGGTTAACTTCAGATATCCTGGCAATGACGTCAGACACCATAGCAATCATGTCCACATCTTCATTCACCAAATTAGCCTGGCGTAGAGTCACCCGCTTCGGCATCTTATAGTTAGCAGTACGAAGACCCGGCTGGTCACAATTGAAACACACCCCTTGGAACTTCTGTTTCACAATTTCAGCTTTAGGAGCAAGGTACTCAGACTTCCCTTTGATCTTCTTGTCATTCTTTCCTTTTCCTTTGCCTTTACCTTTGACATTAAACTTTGAAGATGACGAAGCATGCTCAACCATATTTGCCTTGGCAGAATCAGGCGTATAAGTGTTTTTCTGAGCCAGCTTGTTGTCCTCTTTAATACAAAGACGAACAACCAAGTCTTCAACACTCATCTCCTTTCGCTTATGCTTCAGGTAGTTCTTGAATTCTACCCAGCTTGGAGGTAACTTTTCAATAATAGCAGCAACTTGAAAAGTTTCACTCAAGGTCATTCCCTCAGCATGAATGTCGTGTAGCAAAACCTGCAGATCTTGAACCTGACTCATCAAATTCTTTGAATCAACCATCTTGTAATCAAAAAACAAGCTACCATGAACTTCTTTGTACCAACATCCTCAGTTTTGTACTTGCGTTCCAATATCTCCCTTAATTCTTTGGCAGTCTTGGTCTTGCAGTACACGTTGTACAAAGAGTCTACCAAACCATTCAGAACATAGTTGCGACACAAAAACTCTGAATGTTTCCATGCTTCCAAGGCTTGAACAGCATGTTGATTAGAGGATTGACCTTCTGCAGGAGGTTCCACGTTAGGTGGGTTCTCTTTTAAGAACCGCGCAAGGTTCAAAGTAGTGAGATAGAAGAACATCTTCTGTTGCCACCTCTTAAAATTCTGCCCATTGAATTTCTCTGATTTCTCAGCATGATTAGCAACCGTGTTAGTAACCAGCGCACCAGTTACATTCACAGGAGTAGTCACATGAGGGGTAGTGGTGTTTGTCATCCTGAAAATTCAAACACAAACAGTTAAACAAACTGTTGCAAATCGGTATCTACTTGTACCGGATCTGATTCAACAAAACTCTGTCTTGGTTTCGATGGATCGAGTAAATCAGTTTACTAGGAACTCAATCTTGGTTTCGATATAAACTGATAAGAACAACTGCTTAAAGAAAATGTTATAATCTGTAATCCAATCTGAATGTTTAAAACTGTTTAATTTAAACTGATTTCCAAAGAAACTCAACTAGGTTTCGACAGAAAACAATTTATAAAATTCTGTTAATAAATAATCCGATTTTAACAAAGTGTTTTAAATTCGGTTAAACCGAATCTGTTTTAAGACTGGGGAAACGGTGTACACTTTAATTTATGAAAATCATATGATAATTACAATAAATAAATTAACAAAAATAAACGAAAGTAAATAAAATAACAGACAGAATGGGGTAGAAGCAGAAGACAGACTCTATAACGATATATAAAAGAAAGCAGTAAAAGGTCATGGAACGAGGCTCGTGTTTACCACGATTCCCTTAAAACAGATTCGCCGTCTGTTTCCCAGGGTACAACGTTCAAAGTTGTTGAATAGCCGGACTAGGCACACTTGCCTGAAAGATCACTGAAGCTTTATGTATTTCTGATAGAAGGAATTACTGGAAAACGTTTGCAGTGGAGCTGCTTTTTTTCTATCCCAAAACCGAATGAGAGGTGTTTAATTTATAGGCTAAACATATCTTGGTCACCAAGACAAAATATCTGCCAAAATATAAACAGACATGCAAATCTGTTAAATATTACACACGATTTCAATATCTTACATTTATTTAAACCGATTATGTCTAACTTGTTTACAAAGTTCAAATCAGTTCCAAAAATAAATGAACACAAAATCTGGAAATATATTAAAACCTGACAACAAAATCTGCAGCAAAAGATACGCAGGTATGCGAGGTTTCGGAGCTGCATTCGTGTCCGCAGGTCGCGCGGGCTCGCATGAGTTCAAAAGCTTCGAACCCATTTTGGCCCATAAATCCTGAAATTTGCACCCCCTGCGCGCGCGTAGGTGTTGGAGTAAAAGCAACAAATCAATTTGAAGGTTCATATCAAGATTCCTATATAAATAAGCTTTCATTTCTTGTTTTGGGCGATGTGGGATACTCCCAATTTTCCAATTTTTGTGTTCCAAGTACCTCACTTTTAGACACGATATCTCATTCATATCAACTCCATTTTTGACACTCTTTAGCTCGTTGCGAAGCTCTCGTCAAGGAGAACGCAAAGCTACCAAAAAATATAAATATATATAACATATACATATATTAAATAGTGTCTAAAATTTGCAAAAACTCATTTTGCAAAACCAATTTACCAACACCATCAAGTTAAAGATATCAAATAGGAACAAGAAGTTAGGCTGGGCACAGTCGAGTTCTACTCATCGGTTGGGCACCCAAAAATTTCCACTTCGACCGATATGTAGATCGGTCATCTCGATTGTGGGTGTTGGTCACCACATCGGTCGACAGCCTCAAATTTTGAATATCGGTTGAATTTTCAACCGATTTCAAACGTATACCAATACCACTTTTTTCCCGTTTACATTTAAAAAAAAAGGAAAAAAAAATTAAATTACCACTTTTCGCATCCTATAAATACCAACCTCAAACTACTTCTCAACACAAGATTTATTATGGCTTGTCGTCTCTCCAATTCCGTTGAAGATATGAAAATGTACGTAAACAAACAATGCGAAGAAGATGATGTGGCTCGAAGAAACGCTATTATAGACGTTATCCATCTGTTTGAGCAGGCAAGGGCAGAGAAGCAACGTATGAGAGCAGACTACACGACTTGCAACGACATTGCGCCTGCAGGAAAAGCCGTGATTGACAAATTTTTTATGGATGAAGCCCGCAAAGACGACGACATTGCTGACAAGTTGTGGGAGTTTGTTCAACAAATAACGAACAACATCAGCACCAAAATCAATTGGAGCTATCGGGAGAACGAAAAAGATGGTGTAGGTGCATCAACTTTGACTGCCAGCTTTGTTGGGGAATCTCTGCTAGACCAGGAAGATTTGGCTCGCATCGAGAAATTTTCCAGTTATCGGTCTCCCTCGTATGACTCTGCATGCGGGGAGCATTCGGATTAGAATTTATGATTTATGTATTTCGTATTTTTATTTTTAATATATTGTAATGTTTTTATTTTAATGAATTTTAAATTTGTTGTTTAAAATGTTTGAATTTAAAAAAAAATAAAAAAAAAATAAAAAAAAAAATCGGTCATTGACTGTGGCAACTTGGTCATGTCTGGTCGTCGGAGAGAGAAAGCTGATGTGGCGCTGGTGACCTGGGTCACGACTGTGCCCAACCTTAAATACTCTAATAAATAAATTAAAGTGCCAATGAAACAAATACTACTCATTTTTGTTTAAAGTGTTAAAAGCAAGTAAATAAGTCATTTATTTGTTTTATTTAATATTAAAAGAAATATATTTATTGTTTTGATATACATTCACGTGGGTGAGATTGATTACTGTATGTATTTTTTATCTTTTTATATTCACCATCTCTCTCTTTCCGTCAATAATTATCTTCTTTCTCTAACTTCATCTTGTATCTTCAAATGTGCTTCTTCATTGTTTTCTTTTTTCTTATTCTATTGCAACACAAACTTATTTCAAGTTAGGAAACGTGACTTTTTAGGTGAGAAACGTTTCCCCAAATGTTTCCGAGATAAGGATCGGCATACCTCAAATGAAGAAACGTTTCTACTTTTTCCGGAGACGTTTCCCCGGCGTTTCATGACGTTTCCTGGCGTTTCCCGTTTCCGAAATGTTTCGGGTACGTGATACGGCATCCCGGTCGCGTTTCCGTGTATCCTAGATTATGGTTAATAGTTTGGTATATTTAAATGAAGTGGTTTTCTACAATCTACGTACCTTGACCTCATCTTGGATGCAAGTTTTTTTCAAAAATGACATTAACCTTAATTGGGTCACTCATTTCATATTTCTCCACAATCACACAATAAGAAAAATGATAAAAGATGTATATTTTATATAGTGGTGATTTTGATACATAAATAAATGACATTAAATTTCATATTATTTTAAAAAAAAATGTTGTAAGAGGTTGTAAAGCATTAATCTTTAGAATTCACGCTTTCAAAAAAAGGTAGATGATGGTAACTACCAACATTGATGGTAAAAGTAAAAAAAATATATATATATTATCAAAATGTTGAAATATAAAGAGTTCGCACAGCACATTAGGGAGAAATAAAGATGATCATTAATATAAAGATTATTATAAGCACAATGAGTATATTAGTTTTTTTCTTTGTTCTTGAGAGTTTTTAAGCATATGTCTAGCAAAGAATTATATTATATGCAAGTAAAGATAAGCTTAGGAGGTGTTTGATCTTGATTATTATATTTATTTAAAAATAAATTATTTTAGGCTGCTCTTGGGACGTACAGTAAGTTTATTAGATCATAAAACTTTAATAACTCGACCTCTAACCTTAAGCAACGAATCGAGGCCAATGATAAGAATGGCGGAAAAGAAGTGAATTAAGTAGCTTGAGAAGGCAAAATTGGGTTTGTAGTATCATGAGGGCGACATTGGGCTGATGGGAGTGAACAAGAGGCATAAAAGGTTGGGAGGGATCACTAACATCACATTGTGTGCCTGTGTGGTGATAGTTGGTGCTCTTTCATGCACAAGACATTGCTGGTTCATGTCTAGTCTAAATACACGAGGATGATATGCTTCATTAATGGGCCCACCTCCTAACCAATTATCCAGACCAAAATCGATCAGTTGTTTCAGTTGTTAATTAGTACTTTAACTAATTTTATGTTAAGTTGTTTATTCTTATTTTAAGTGTTTTGCCCATAGTCACATAATCGCTACAGTAGCCACGAATTGCGATCCAGTTCGTTCGATCCAAAACATGGTACGAAATCGATCCAGATCGACTGGGATAGCGAATTGGATCGGTGAAAATAGCGTTCCAGAAGTTAATTGATATTCGAATCGGGACAGAGCAATTCGGGTTCCAGTTATTTCCGATTCGCGTTCCAATTAAAAACGATTCACGTTCCAGTTATATTCGATTATGTTTGTTTAAGTTATGTTGCTGATAAAACTAGTTTTTCATAATTTTTAAGTTAATGTGCTTTTTAAAGTAATGTAGGTGAGCTAAAAGCCGGACTAAGCTTAAAATTTAGTTTTTCATATTTTTATTGTCTTTTGGATCTTGATTATGCTTTTCTAAGTTATATTGCTGATAAACTTTTATAATATGCTCTTTGAATGAATTATGAGAATATGATAAGTGTTATATTATGAATGTTTGGATTTAAATTAATATATAAATTATTGGCTACATGGGTACATCGTACCATATTACTTGGTGCATCGTACCGAAGCGATCCCAAATGAACCTACCCCCCATCGAACCAAATTTTAGGTGCCTAGCGAACCACGATCCCGATCCGCGATCCCGTACCGGAACGATCCCCGTTCCATGTGACTATGGTTTTGCTTTTGCCACAAAATATGGTTAACAGCACTATGGGACTAAATTTGGATAGATTATTTAGGAGTGTAAATCGCGCGATCTAACCTGGTTTTAAGCATATTTCATTAACTACTTAGACCAACACCGCTGTTAATTTCTGGATGCCGTCTAAGTGTGGTTCCGTGTCAAGCAGGAATACTTGATTGTTATATATATGAACATAGAATTCCTTGTAAATTTTAGCAAAAGTTCGTCGCATTATTGTGTTTCCAAAACGTACATAGCGAGAAAATAAATGTATAACACGTCAACGCAAAGAGAGTGTGAGAGTGTTTTTGAAAAGGAAAATCCAGATTGCTTATAATTAGCAATGTACGATATGTCTTGTTGAAATAGTTCTGAATACTCGATAATAGCTACATTATTTTATTTCTTCATTTTTCAGGATGAATAAATCTTTCACATTTATATAACACTTATCTCACAATACATATTTATAAATGTTTCCAATAACACTTAAACTTGTAATCTCTTAATCAGAGGACAACATTCATATCATATATCAGTAAACTTGTAATCTCTTAATCAGAGGACAACATTCATATCATATATCAGTAGGCTTTGCCTCTTTGGTAATAATAAATTGAAAAAAAGTAAAATAGAATAGTCTCTATGACTATCCCATATAGAAAGGGTGTTAATACGTACACCATCTTTTTTGCTACATACACTATATTTGTGCATTACAATATTGTATAGTGTGCATTACAGTGTTATACAGTGTGGTGTATGCATAAAAAAGGATGGTGTGCGTATCAACTTCCATATAGAAAATGAGATCAAATAAGAATTCACATGTCTCTAATATAATTGTGCAAGTGTTTTTGAAGCATTGTATCATTCAAACTGTCAATCTTTTATTCGAAAATCTTTTGCATCATGAACATATGAGGTGCATTGATATATTATATGTTTGTACGTCCACATTTTTTATATCGTATATAACACTTTAGGTTATATATACAGTTGTGAAATTTGTGAATTGGTCGACTTACTGATGTGAATTTGTAATTATGATTAGTTCTTAAGAGTTCTTATTAATATTTGAGGTTTTATTGAAACCTCGCTAATGAGATCAAAGCATGATATGTGAATCAAAGATTTTTGGTTTAGTAGTATGTGAGTTGCCTAGCAATTTAGATGTTGCGGGCTGATAGCACTTTTAAAATATATTCTGAGATATCTGATATAGGGTATGAAAAAATTATTGTTAAAAAAAAAAAAAAAAAACTTGATCTGTGATTTTGTGTTTATAGTAAGACAATATAGAACATTCAAGTGTCTCCTCATATTACTTTATCAACAAGCATGTGACCAATAATTACTTGATTTTTACAAGTAAACCATAAGAAAGCATATATATGTTGATTTCGGGCACAAGAGGTTTACTTAAACACCAAGTAAACATTCATGACCTTATTTTCTTGGTCACCCAAGGCTTGGTAAAGCCAAATGTTTGACAACTAGGGTTTTTTTAAGACCAGTGAGATATAAGACATATTGTGTTCTCTAAAACAATAAATTTTAAAATGAACTGGTAAACGGATGAGGTTTTCTATGTTTAGATTATTCGTAGAGGACGAACTTTTTTACTCAGATGCACGCGGTCTCATAAGATTAATTAATACCGGGATTGTTTCCGACCCTTCTCTACCCACCCTCAAATGTACACATGTAAAGAGGTTTGAACCCTTGGCATAATCCAAAGTAGATAGATGTGGTCTTTGTAAACTTGCACAATATGTTAAACTTGGGCATCAAGTTTTACTACTTTTGGGAAGATTATAAGGATCTGTAAGAGCACATCCAGCGTCTGTAGCAAAACAGTACACATAACACAAAAAAGGTCAGTATAATACAATATCAGGGAAGCCCGCCTATCGCAGAAGTTGGTAATTAATTCAGTTCATGTAACGGACTAATGTTGGATATAAAGGAATAAACTTTCCATCGTGAGAAAATATATTGAAGAGTATCACATTACGTATCACTGGTACCAGCAAATGGTACCTAGCTAATACGAGAGTAACTAAATATCTGTAGTGGTGAACTTCAAATATGAAAAAATATAGTATATTTTTTGAAATGCTGAGAAATCTATTAATAACTAGGCTCCGAGAAGGAGAGCTAAAAATATATGGAATTTTATTAATGGCACGCTAATCCTACTCGGGGACAAAATTAAAAGAATACGTGTCTTAACGAAAAGATATAAAACTCACAGCAATAAATACCTATCTAATGATACTAAGAGCATCCACTATGATAAACCTTTACAAAGGTTTTTAATTATGCCACATCATAAACACATAAACCTTTTAGATTTATAAACTTATTTCCACAATAAATAAACTTGTTAAAGCTTTATAAATGTATAACATAATTCAATGCGTTAAATTGTGAAAAGGTCTAAGATATTTGACTTCTTCATGCCATGTAAGCATAAAATTAATGTCCACTATGGTTAACAATATTATGAACCTCTTCATCCTTTTATAAACCATCATAGTTGATGCCCTAATAAGATATATCCCCTAAATTAGTCCCTATGTTGTGTGTAATGGTGATAGCTGCTAACGTATAGCATTTCCACATTATACAGAAAGAAAAGTATAGCATTACGAACAGATCATGATTACCAACCTGTTTGAACATGAGACCAATGGCAGGCCGACTGGCAGTTACAAGACTCTCACTAAACCCCTGGAAACATGCAATCACAAATTTATGTGAGATACGACAGAAAAAAGCGCATAATACAGATACAGAGACTAGTATAATGATATAGTAGCTATTGGAACCTTGCTCAATGCATTGATTGCTATGATGATTTGTTGGATACTGGCAATTTTTGATGCCGACTCTTCTGTTTGAGTTCTGGAACTGGCGATCAATATCTCAACCTAATTCATTACCATATTCTCGGATTATATAACTTAAATAGAAACAAAAAAAAAAAAATCAGTTCAAGATTTATGGCATCATAATTAAGAGTCAAGCCTTCACCTGTTGACAAAGAGGAGTAAGCAGAGATGACAAGTACTCCGATTGCTTTTCTAGTGGCACATCTTCCATCCCAATTAACAAACCAATTGCCTGTAAATGAATACAAATATTATAAGCGGGAGGAACATAAAGGGAAAGCTGTTATGACGCGTCATCCACAATTACCTCGAAAATGTGACTCCCGTCTTCGGATCCGGAAAGCTCTGTTGACGCATAATCCATATTCGTGAACTGAGAAACCGTATCATTGAGATTCTGCACAATGAAAAGCTTATCATCTAACTCATTTATAATCACATAAAAAACATGACTTAGCAAAATTGCAATAACATATACCTGCAGAATTGTTTCAATAAACGGCACGAGCTTTGCTTTTAGCAATTTAACAACTCTCATAAATAAATAACTCGCCCTTCGACTCACTTTCACCTTTGGATGATGTATACCACGATCATCGAGAAATGCAGTTAAAACCAAAGGAATATACTGGTTGTTCTCGAGAACAAACTTCATGTATCTCGTTATTGTGTCGAGATACACCAGTGAAACAAGCCTATTCGAATGACAAGGAAATTTGGTCGATAACAGCATTGGAACAAGTTCTCTCAATATACCACTACCGGTTTTCATCGCCTCTTTGGTTAACGATTCCCCATATGCATAAAAGAGTGACAACGAGGCCTCCACTTCTTCAACGTTGATATCGAGAGACGACCCCACAGCACTCGAAAGTGAGTTCCTTATGAATAATTGTGTAACGTCCGGTGCTACACGGCCTATATTACGTAGCAAAACAAGCAAATATCTCCTATGCTCAGCCATCCGATCTTCCTCTTCGCTCCCTACTTTATCTAACACGTCAAGATGATCACGGTACATTGGATCATACCTGATCTGCATACGAATGACTTCCAGTATCTGACCCAAGTGAAAAAGCTGAGTTTCGCTCAATGGAGAAGGGGTTTTCATTGTGGCGACGTATCCGGAAAGAAACTGTACAGTACTTAACGTAGTGTCGATCTCACAGTTTTGCATTATGTAAAAAACCGACTGCAAAACCGACGGCAAAACTTCGTTCAAAAGCTCAACCGACACTCGTTTGAGATCTTCACCGTTCAGATGCTTTAAGCAATCTAGAAGCTCGGATGCATAACTGGTAAGCAAAGAAGCCAACCCCGACACAAGCTCAGAGTCGACATCACCCGCTACCAACCCAAAAACCCGACTCATTTTCAAGCTCTGCAAAAGGGTAAGCTTAGCTTGCGGGTCCATCCGTTTAGCCACCACCGCAAGCACACACCCGGAAGCCGCACACCTAAGCTGATCCGGCAACCCGTCAACCAACATTAACTCAAACAACAACGGCAAAAAAGTATTATTCGCAATCAACCCAATATCAATCCACGAGATATACCTCCTCATCGTATCCAACACAAACGCACACATCTCCGAATCCGAGTTCCTATAAACACTCACAATCTCATACCACGCGTGCACAATCTCCCCCACACACTGCTGCCTCATCGCATTCTTAATCTTAACCGAAACCACCCCCTCCTCCACACTCGGATAATCCTGACTAATCAACTCATCGTCCAACATATTCAAAACACGACAAAACATATCAATCACAACTCCACCTTTACTCAAATTCGGTATAAAATCAACAAAAACCGACGACCATACCAACGGATACTCAAAGTAAATCAACGTCACCAAAACCTGCGCTAACTTATTCTTAACATACCCCGGCCCATCCAAAACCTTAACACATGCACTATCACTACCTACATTATCATAACAAACTAAGGCGAAAATTGACTTCCTAACGAAATTCTTTTCCTCGGCACTCATTGTACCGTACCTAGCGCGTAAAACATCGTGCAAGCATTGTAATGACCAAAACTGGACTTGAATGTAACTGGAAAAGCATAAACGATCAATACAAATAGAACAAATATTGGAAGCATTATTATCCTTAACCTGTTGACAGTAAGCTAAGGCTTGCGATTTCAAATTTGACGAAACCGAGCCGGTTTCGTCGAATAAGATTAGTATCGCTTTTTCTAAATCGTCCATTGATTCAATTCAATCTAACTAACCAGTTAAATTTATAAACCCTAACTAAACTAAATCATTCAAATAAGTGAATCGATTGGGAGTGTTTGGGATAATGGATCGAGTTAGGGTTTGGGTTTTTTTAGGATTTTATAAAAATTTGCGGGAAATTTAAAAGGGAGTGAAAAAGAAGGGGTTTTTATAATTTATTTGAAGAGAAAAAGAATGAATTCTTTTTAAAACACATCGCCATCTATTTATAGGGTTTGATAATGGATTCGTTTTTAGAGTAATTTTTTAGTAATGGGCTAATTTTGGTGAGATTAATCTTTAGTAGGGTGAGCATCGGATTAAATCGAGAAATCGGACTGATCAGAGCGAACATATTTTGGTCCGGTCTTTTGTCTATCCTTTCTCTCATTTTTGGTTCTTGGTTTGGTCCAGTCCGTTCGGTCTTACACAGGACCGACTATTATGCTTTGTTGGATCGAATTAACGGACGAAACATACTAGAGTAGACCCACCTATACATGGAAAATAGTTTTAACCTCATCCTCTTTACGAAAACATTCTAACAAATAAAATTTTAGTATAGCTTTAGTATTCTCATGAAGCAAATCATACAACAAGGGTTTACGATGGCGTAGAAGGGAGGAGGACATTGCGTGTTGTTCGGGATGTGGTGAAGTATCAGGATGGTGAATTTTGCATAAGACGATCCGGACGATTGAGTGAGTGTGTGTTTGTGCTATTTCTAAAAGGAAGATAAGTAGGTGGGTGCATGTTTTTGCCCGATGGATATCTGTGTTTGCTTAGCTTTGATCATGACCCTCAATTTCTTTTTTAGTTGCATCCGTGTGAATACATTGGAGGGCTGTGATCAATTATGTCAAATGTTTGTTAGTTGCATTTTTGCAAATGTGTTTGTTTTCAAGTATGTGGCTGACTTCTTTCAACCTTCAAATTTAATCGCAAATGTGTTAATGTACTACTATTACTTATCTTTTGTTGTAAAGTTGTATGTATGAGACTAATGCAAAGAGCAAGAGTAGTGCAAACTTGTTCAAAAAAGAGAGCAATGCAAATCTCAGTAAGTAAAGACTATTTTATATGATACACTTTGAATCTTGCACTTGTATCTTGAATTTTTATACATTATCATAGTTTTTTTCAATACAACAATATACTTACAAATGGTGTAGTATCAAAGAAATTTATATGGGTAAATTGCAAATTTTGTCCCGAATGGCTAATGTTTGTCAAAATTGCAAATAATACACCGAAAAAAAAAAAAAAAAAAAAAAAAAAAGGATGAAAATTTGACACAAAGAGCTAACGGTCTTTAGTACCCCGATAAGTCAAGGTCAAACGCATGTTAAATGACGAATATACCCTCGTCTTCTTCCCCACTCTCATTTTCTTTTGAATTTGAAGCTTTCTTTTTATCCCACCACATCACAAACATATCCATCACCACCTCGCCTCTAACACCACACAACCAACACCATCACCCTCTACCACCAAACTGTTGGAATTAGATATCATGACATTCAAATAAATAACCACAAAACATCAAAGTAATCATGCGGAAGCGTATAGGATTTATTAATGAATAATTATTTAACATAAAAGAATATGCGTACATTTTCTTGATTCTAGCAGAAACAAGAATCAAATCCACAAACTAGCAACGGATGAACCCTAATTTTATTTAGTTAGGATTATATGAATTACCCCTTACCGTTTTGTAATTCAATCCAAGATAATAACAATAGTGTGTTATTACTATGTTCTTGTACACACGTACTAAACCGAATTAAAGTAATGCTAGTTTTTATCAAACAAATAACTTGTTATGTGGAAAAGTGGTGGATCGATCCCTTAGGGGTGTCGACCGGTTTTTGAGAGCAAAGAAAACACACACAAACAATTTAGGGTTTAGCAATGTGCACCAAAGATGAGTTTACAAACACCCTAGGTTTTGTATATATACTCATGCAAACTTGGTGAACAAGTTTGAGTCAAAGTGGGTTTGGGTTGGGTCCTTGTGGCCGATCGGTTCATTAATCCCACAAGGGATTCCGGAACCTTCCCATCTTTTACAATTTGGTCCTTTTCCATAAACATTTAACGCGCGTTAGTCCATTACATTAATTACTTAACATTCGTTAGTTATTTCGTTTAATAAATAAATAAATATAACATTTATATTTAATTATTAACTTTAAATTCTCATACGTAAAGTGTGCAATCCCATAGTCTCGAGTTCGATCCTAACTCACGTCTACTAATTTATATCCATAAAACTAACAGCTCCCACTTGGATATATCTTAATAGAGTGATCACATCAGTTAGCGTCTAGCAACACTTCGATGCCTCTAGTACGAATCGAGTAAGGCTCCTGGAAAACCTTTTAATGATTTTTCATTATTATTATCATTTTGTTTCTAATACCCACTACAAGAAAAGGGGGCTTATAGGACGCCTGTTAGTGTCCTATAAAAATAGTTTATAGGACCTTTAACATAATAGGACCAAAATAAAAGTGTCCCATAGGAAGGGGTTGTAATAGATATTTAGGACATTTATCGGGGTCCTAATAAACTAGAACATTTTAAAACTAATTCTTTGGTCCTATAAAATTGTTTATGCGACCAAAATGACGTCCTAATAGATCACATTATGGGATGCTATCAGGTGTTCTAATATATGCTTACCCATTTGTTATATTTTGGGACACTTTCACAGGTCCTAACACACATTTTCATAGGACAAAAACATAATGGATAGAGTCATATTTTAGCACCAAGAAAAGGGTCCTAATACATAAGTGCTTTGTTAGGACCAAATTTGGTGTCATAAAAGACATTTTGTCCCATGTTTAGTTAATAGCATTAGTGTCCTAATAAGTGACATCATAAAACACTACTAAAAAGGGAAAAAGCTAAATATGCTTAATGTACTTTTCACCAGATCTTATTATGCTTCATCTACTTTCAATATTGTCATTACGCTTAACGTAGTTTACAATCAATAGATCATTATACATAACTGGGTCCACCCTTTTCACATGAAAAGACTCAAATACCCTTGTCTTCTTCCCTATCCATTGCTGCCATTTTCACTTGCCAACACTTCACCATTTCCAAATGCCAAAACCACCACCACGAGGACACGAAAAGCCATGTTCGCAAATCCACGTTGTTTAGCTAATGACGAACGACCACAACCACCACCAAGTTAAATAATTTGTTTACAGGTGAAAATACAAGAAGTTAAATATCCTCTGTTTAGCTAATAATTTAACTTGTAAGCCCACGTTTTCATCTTACAGATGAAGGGCTACATAGGGAGTTATTTCAAGGAATGGCCGAATGGATGATGATAACATGGATCAAACGTCAACAATGGAAACAATGGCTAATGACGTGTTACCTGTCAAAGATAAAACTGGTGACTCCTTTCATGTTTTTTTCTGATTATGAGTCTCAACTAATTAAGTTTTGCGAGGACAAGCAAATACAAGATTTTGACTACTGGGTAAGCCATGAATTATCTGAAATACCTTGCTCATTTCCAGGTTTACCATTTGATAACGAGATTATGCCTTTCTGGCACGTGGAGAATCGAGCTGAATATAATATGATCGATGACATTGCTTATGTCAAGTTGTGGGAGAAGTAAAATTCCATACAAAATGTGGAAAAATCTGGAAATATGCGAAGAAGATGAAGTTTAGCACAAAAAATATTAAAATCTGGAAATATGTATAGGAAGAAGATGATTATGTGTAAATTGACCAAATTATCCTTAACATACAATTTCTAACGTGTATAATGAGAATAATCGAAGTACACGAAGCATAATGAGTTCTGATAGGAAGTACATTAAGCATATTTAACTTTTACCCTACTAAAAAAAAGGAAAAAAAAAAAAGAAAGAAAAGAAAGCAAGTAAATAGAAGGCATATAATTCAATAAGCACGAAAAGATTTCATTTCCATAAGATAAGTTTTTAACCAAGTTATATTAATATCCAAGATAAAGGTCTTTCACAATTCAACATAAAATAGTAGGAAAGAAAAGTAGCAGGTGCTGATGGACTTGATCCATCATGCAACAATAACAGGAACAACTAGAGGACGATCTTGAGCCATCAGGCGACAATAACATGAAATAACAGAAAAAGTGTTTCCCTCGCTTTATACTGAGCCAATTCATTGCTAAGCCGTTCAGCAGTAGACTTCCACTGGAGCTTATCTCTAGGACAAGCAGAATGACTTGGAACCATACCCCAAACATTAGAAGCACGAACCCCTAGCCCATACATCTCTACGGTTCCATTCTTATCATTACCCATTACTTTAGCATATATACCTTAAGGTCCAGGCTCATCCCGTTCATCCTCAGAAAGTTGAGAAGTCAATTTTTCCATTTGTTCCTGTATAAAAAGTATTAAATATGTTAAACGTGACACCTTTTTACTACCAAACTTACAAGAAATGGAAATAAATCAACTTATAAATATGGAGTGTATAAATATCTTTCAACACAAATGACAATTAGATATGTGATAATTGAAGCTATAAATCTGGTACATATAATGGCATCCGAAAAGCAAGCACGGAACAACACCTTTCTTGTTGGTGCACGTCCCAAGATTACATGTTTAAAAAAATGCTAATTCCAAAACAGCCCAAATGATCATTCAGAGGACAAATAAAACACCAAAAATCTGTGACAAAAATTGAAGATAAGTGGCCTTGTGTTATTGTTAAAGGTAAAAGTATCAAATCAGAGACAAACTACCTAAATTTATTTTTGCGTCAAATACTTACATGCAACAATAAGTGACCATTTCAAAATGAGAAATGGTAACTATTTACAGGTTAAAACACACACAAAACAAGATAAGGACCATATTCTAAACAACATTAGTTATTTTATCCGCACAGAAGTGACAAGCTGTTGAAGTATTTATTAAGTGCAAATATAATATACAAAGTGCAGAACCAAGTCCAAAAATAAGTGTGTAACTAGCTGGACTAACCCGTGAAGCCTTTTAGTTGATATAATGGTGTCATATCCACATTGTGTGTGACCACATACACTTAGTTGCAGATGAGATACACATGAACTAAAGGTTAACTCAAGATTACAACTAACTACCTTTCCCTCCAAGTTCACCATTACGGTATTACCTTAGCTAAGGCTATCAGAAGAATGATTTTATTAGTTTTTGTATTTGCACCTCATGCAATCTCTCAATAAGTTTGCATATATAACATCAACACTTGCACGATAATATAGAAATACCTTTTGTCTTTCACGAACATGAGCATAACTTGTTTTACTCGTGACTGCACCATCTTCTTTTTTGCTCGATCTAGTGGCCTTATTTTTTTCACTGAGTCTCTGAAGTAGAAGAGTAAGGAGTTAAACTAAAAATAAAAATTATTATTCAAAGTTAAAAATTATATCTCATACCTTAGACTTTCCTTTATTCCACGACTTGACAAGTTTCTTCCACTGAGACGCAAGCACGCGTTTTGGCTTGGAGTTTATCTGTTCATGAAATAACAAAGTTGGATTATAGTAGTCCTTTTTAACTCTTGCCCTCCTGTTCTTCACTTTCCTCCCAAAAGATTTTAAAATCTCAATGAGTAAAATATGTGATAATTCCTAACATACATGTAACGTGTCAAAATCCGTCTCTTGGCATTCTTAACTTTGTTCCATCGTTTGTGAAGCTTGCAAAACTTTCCTATCCTTGCAAGAGAACCGTTGAAATGGGTCAATGTACTAGTTGTTTTCTTGTCAGCAGGTTGCCCATATCTATTAAATAAAACACTAATACGATCCGCTTCGGTTTTGATCGAAACTTTTGGCATAAATGCTGGCCCTCTAACTCTTCTGTGTGTACAAAAAGAAAAACTCGTAATTAACAAATATTCTAACAATGTAAGAAGTTAATATGTACCAATACAGCAAACCACATAAAAAGTAAATACCTTGAGCATTGTTAGACAGGTTAGAACCTACTTCAGTTTCATCTTAAACTTGTTGGCTATTGTTCGGAATTAGATGCTGACTCCATTATCGATCCTTAACGGCATTCCTAAGTTATAATATAATAGATGAAAATACAACAAAACTCTAGTAAAAATAATATACATTCTAATTAAATGTAGTTATATTCATAAACTTTTGTCGACAAAGAAACAAGTAAATAAATGGCACCAATAAGATATTTACTACTTAGTGTCAAATTTGACAATGCTAGTAAAAAAGACAGTTATAAAGCATCTGAGAATTATAAGCAAGTCTCAAAACAATTAAGATATCTAACGAATCGAGACACCATCCTAACCATAAGAAAGCACAACATTGAATAGTCAAGAAATTGTATATATGATAGTAAAAACAGATTAAATTTAATTAATTCTTACATATTCAGCATAAGGTTTTTCTACTCAACATAAAGCGACTAAAAAAGAAAGAACCTGCACATCAAAATCCCTTGCAATGCATAAAAGTATATAACATAACCTGGACTTTTGGACTTTTATGGATAAGGCAATAAATAAATACACTTAAAGGGCAAATACCTCTAAATATTGTTTAACATTACTTCACATAACAAATTTAACAATTCAATAAATTAGGTTGGAAGACTCTAAAATAACAACACAGTTGGTTAATTAAAATAATAATCAATCTCAACCAATTGAGCAAGGCATTTATAAAATTGAAACATTGAAGCATCTTGCAAGGATTTAGCCATCACCAAAAACAGAGTTATAGATACAGTTACTCTGTTTGTTAACTAATAACTATGTTGTTAAGCAAAATCACACACTTAACTACTGACATAACTTAAAAAGTAAACAAGATTATACTCTGAATTTAAACTCAAAAAAGAAAACTTTACCTTCTAATTTGAAGATAAACCGAAACCCTAACTTCAATCTCGGCACCACAAACTGTATCTGGCATTTTGATTTAATCAATATAACCTAACCTTAAAGGTGTTAGAAGAACGTGGAGCCTTCAATTTCGCAGCGCCAAAATTTGTATACCCTGAATCACAGTTTTAATTTTGCTAAAATAAATGGCGGGTTTGATATTCCCCCAATTTTGGTCAGTTACAGAGATTACAGTTTACAAGATAAGTCCTCCATGTTCACTCTTTTATACACTTACTATAGTTTTTCAGCTGTAGCACATTGGGGCTGAGCATATTGAACCGAAAACCGAACAGAAAACCGAACCGACCATATTTGGTTCGGTTCTGTTCGGTTTCGATTCTATATACTAACGGTTTTCGGTTTTGGTTTTGGATTAGTTCGGTTTCGATTCTATATACAAACGGTTTTCAGTTTTGGTTTTGGATCATTTTGGTTAGACCCAAAACCGAGAAAAACACACCTAAACCTAGGGCTGAGCAAATGACCCGAACGGACCGGACCGACCGACGAACCGACCGAGAGACCGGACCGGTCCGGTCGACCACATTCGGTCAGGTCCTCGGTCTCGGCTATTGGGCTAATTCGGTCCTCGGTCCGGTCCGGTCCAGTCTGGTCCTGTCCGGTCTTGTCTGGACCACAAACCGACTAATTTGGCCTTGTTGGACCGGACCGACCGAAGGACCGACCGAGACCGAGACCGGACCGACCACACATTCGGTCCGGTCTCGGTCTAAGATTTTTGCCGAAATCGGTCTCGGTCCGGTCCGGTCCTGGCCGGTCCGATCCGGTTTTTAGACCGTGATCACCCCTACCTAAACCATAAAACCGAACCGTACCGACAAAATACCGAACCGAACCGACCATATTCGATTCGGTTTCGGTTCTGTATACTAATGATTTTCTGTTTCGGTTCGGTTTGGTTTTCTTCGGTTCGATTTGGTTTTGGACCGATGCTCCCACGGTGTCGTGGGACCCGATGGAAATATGTTTTTAGTGTTTAGTTTTCATAAGAAACTATGACCCGATGGAAATATATATTTGGATATATATTCTAAAACTTGTTAGACTCTTCAGCATTATCTATCTTTTCGGTATAAAGCTCATACTCAAGTTTATTTATTAAATGAGTCCTAAATTCGGTTCAAGCTCGGGACCGGGCTCTATAATTCTCTATTCATATGAGATACTGATAGGGTATAGGACCTTTAGCCCAACTAAATAAAGGCCCATTATGCCATACGCTTTAAACATGCCCATCACGATCGAAACTCATCATAACGCATGGGACGCAAACTCCCAGGCCAGGCTAAAGGCCTGGCAAATACAAACTGGCAACGACAGGACTAGGTGCTTCACACAAGACCGTTGCAACAAGAAAATACGTGTCACTACCTCATTAGCTCGGAGGAAGTGTTGCAATCGTGCACGGATCATTCCCTGCATTCGGCTAAGCCAAGGATTACACGCCACATGTCATTTTTGTCTCTTTCATTGGATGTCCACCATGTGTACCATCTTCAAACCATGGATGGCTTTCTAGAGGGGCACAAAACCCTAAATCCATCCCTATAAACACCAAGTTCGTTCTCCCGGAATGACTTAAGTAAAACATTGTGAATTCATTCACACACACTAGCTACACCATGAGTGTTACCCAACGCAGGACTTCAGTCACACTTTGAGGTCCTTTCCGAACTTGGGGAACAAAACGATTAGCTACCCTCCTCTCCAATACGTACCTTACGTAAACAGATACAATTATTTTCATTATTTTATATCGCTTTAGTGTAAAAAGAACATAACCAAAAAACTCATTGCCACTAAAGATATCATTAAATAAGATTGTTTCATGCACATCCATGGTGGGAGGTTATATACGGCCATGTCAAATTTTAAGAATGTCAATCATTGTTCATCATTATTTAAAACTTCCCCGAATGATTTCAAATCAATTATATCTAATACTAAAAGAAAAGATATGAATTACTAAAATATGAATTAATTTGATAAAACACTTTTAGAGTATACAATTACAAATATTCTCATTGAAACATTTCACCAAACACTTGATAGGCGTGTCAACAATTCCATCTTCTTATAGCTAGTTAATTGAACCTGAACCTTCAACCGATATAGACATCAAGAACCGAGAACCTAACTGAGTTGATATCAACAATATCGAGAACCAATACTTTCAACAAACAAGATTTTCTCTTAATGAACCAATATATTCACTCACAAGTCACAATATGAAAAACCGCTTCTTCAAATCGGTTGTTTGATAATCACAATAATCACAAGCCACAATACCAAACACTTTAATTAAAAAATATATATATGCAGCTTGTAGCTCATATATATTAACGGTTTTGCAATTTATGAATTATAGTATACAACTTACAGCTAGTTTTGCCAAACATACTCATACCCTTACAAGTTGAATATAATTTATTTGTAGATTGAAGGTAATCGTTGATGTGGGCCCAATGTTCCCCAAATTAGTGGTTTGCTGTATTTTCGAAAATACATTTACAAGTTGTAATGCATGTGGACGTGTGTCAAGGTAAGGGTTAATTGCTTGAAAATGTATCATACTTGTCACTTTTTGTTATTGTGTGTACTAAACTTTTTTTTTCTTTTCTTATTATGTGTATTGAACTTTCAAATTTCGATTATTGTGTGTATTTTGTGACCATTTTACCCTTTCTTTTTTCAAACTTTAAAGAGTAAAATTTATCATTTTACATGGCTGAATAGTCACAAAATACACACAATAATCGAAATCTGAAAGTTTCAATACACTCAATAAGAAAAAAAAGTTTAGTACACACAATAACAAAAAAGTGACAAATATAATACATTTTCAAGTAATTAACCCGTCAAGGTAACAACACTTTTTAGACTTTTTACACAACTCAACCTTTCTATTCGATCCCGTTTCTACACATTAAACCCCAATTTTTAAGAGTTTGTAGCATGTGCAAAAATGTACCTTGATTTTGTGTTTTATTTATTTTGTATGTCTTTCGACCTATATGTTTCGACTTATTACTCATTTGTTGTCCATTTGCCTTTGATATATTACTGTGTTTTATAAACACACTAAATATCAAATAAAATTTTATAAAAGATATGTTGTATGTGTCGTATTCTATAATAACTAGCATGTTTTATAACGTGTAGTTTATTACGACTTATATGCAAGTTCCAGTTATGTTAAATAAAACTAACATAAAAGAAACCACAAGTAAATTTTGGTGTTCTAGGACTTTTGTATCTAGTGTCCTATTATGTCTAATTAAAATTAAACCCCAACTAATAAGCGCCCTCTAATATACATGTGATAGGACGCACATAAAGAGTGTCATATAAAGTTCTAATCTGATACGACCACAAGAAATAAGTGTCCTAATAAACTTAACATAATAGGACTTTTTTATCAAGTGTCCTATTTGTCTCATGATAATAAGACCTTACTAAAAAAGTGTCTTATAAATTAGTTTATTAGGATCCACGAATTAAGTGTCGTATTAGAAACTAGTATAATAGAACTCAAAAGTTAGATGGTTGCATAAAATGTTTTATAGGACTCCATCTTAAAAAGTGTCCTAAAGAAGGGTCCTAAAAGCCCCCTTTTCTTGTAGTGACCACATTAAATAAAGATATAGAATTAAGTCATTCTTTATAAAACTATTATGTTTCTCGTTATAAGTAATTGACCAAGATTACCGAATCATCTAAACATATTTAGGGGAGATTTGGGTGCGGCCCAACAGTATTAAACTCCAAATAAATTTGAAGGAACAAATGATATCTTGACTACAAGAATAACCCACAAACTTTGTAACATTTCTGAAAACAACCCTTATGACTACCAGTTACGTATAGCGTTAAGTTGCTTTACAGAAATGCACTACATTCATGACACTTATCTGGTATCTCAAGTCTGAGGATAACTATTCATAATTTACTCATAACAATATCCACAAAGTAAATTATGTAGTTGGGATAAGTCCTATATTCAATTCATTGAATATCATCTGAAATTGGTATGCATTCTCATCAATATACTTTTAAGTATATTCTACCACATCTCTCAGATTTGTCTTAGTTTAATGATACTCCCATATCATTAATCGACAACGGACATTTAGAATAACTTAGTTATTCACGGATTAAACATGCAAATATAGGACTACAATATTATAAATGAAAATAAACATAATCCAAACTTTATTTCATCAAAATAATAAATGTTTTACAATATCCTTTATCCAAATACTAATCACAGTTATGCATGAAACTATTAGCTAAACGAAGTCCAATTCCATTGGCAAGTCCAATAAGCTTGTCTTTAGCTAAAGCCTTAGTGAACGGATCAGCTAAGTTATCATCTGTGTGAACTTTTAGTAGATTTATTTCACCTTCCCGGACTTGTTCCCGAACACAGTGATACTTCCGTAGAAAATGTCGGGTGCCCTTCATGACTCCAGGTTCATTGGCAAATATGATTGCAGCAGAATTGTCACAATACATATCAATAGGTGATTCAATTGAAGGCATAACACCAAGCCCTGAAATGAATTTCCTAATCCAAACAGCCTCCATTGCAGCTTCTGAAGCAGCTATGTATTCGCCTTCTGTCGCAGACATCACAATCGTACTCTGCTTCTTGCTCTTCCAGTCAACTGCTCCTCCATTGATGACAAAGACATAACCCGTCTGAGACTTCGTATCGTCTTTATCACACTGCCAGGACGCATCACAGTAACCTGTAACACCAAGTTCTGTGTCTGGATTTCCTCCATACACTAAAAACATATCTTTCGTATTCCTAAGATACTTCAGAATATGTTTAACAGCAATCCAGTGAAGTTCACCCAGATTCTGTTGATATCGACTGGTCATGTTTTGAGCGAACGCCACATCTGGCTTTGTGCATCTCATAGCATACATAATAGATCCTACAGCCGAAGCATAAGGAACTTTCTGCATGCGTGCCACCTCAGCAGGTGTTGAAGCACACATATCGCTACATAAGCCATGCTTTACTTCCATCGGCAAATATCCTTTCTTGGAATTTTGCATATTGAATCTCTTCAATATTTTATCAATGTAAGCGCTTTGACTTAAACCAATTAACCGCTTTGACCTATCTCGGTAGATCTTGATTCTCATAATGTATGCAGCTTCTCCTAAATCCTTCATGGAAAAATACTTCCCAAGATATGCCTTAACATTTTGCAAACTCGGAGTTTCTTTTCCCATAATTAATATGTCATCGACATAAAGAATTAGGAAAATTATATCACTCCCACTAACTTTGTGATATACACATGGCTCATCAAGATTTTGAATAAATCCATACCTTTTGATTTCTTCATCAAATCTTTTATTCCATTGCCTTGATGCTTGCTTCAATCCATAAATGGACCTTTGAAGTTTGCATACACGGTTTGGAAATTGTGGATTCACGAACCCCTCAGGTTGCTTCATATAGATGTCTTCATCTAAGCGACCATTTAAGAAGGCGGTTTTGACATCCATTTGCCATATCTCATAGTCATAGTATGCTGCTATAGCTATGAGAATTCTAATAGCTCTAATGTCCGCTACAGGAGAAAAGGTCTCCTCGTAATCAATGCCATAAGTTTGAGTAAAACCTTGCGCAACTAGACGAGCTTTATAGACGTGTACATTTCCATCCATGTCAGTCTTAATCTTATAGAGCCACTTACTTCCAACCACCGTGGCGTTTGGAGGTAAGTCAACCTCTACCCAGACTTCATTTTCTCTCATGGATTGCATTTCCCCATTCATTGCAACCTGCCATTTTTCCTTATCAGGACTTGCCATGGCAGCTTTATAACTAGTAGGCTCACAAAGATCTCCTAACATAGTTTCCTCAACCTCTACGTTAAGACATAGACGTTCAGGTGCACGCGTATTCCTTACAGATCTACGAACGGGAATCACTTCAACTTCTGGTGGAGGACCCAGACTATCAGGTTCTACCGGAAGTACGTTAGTGTTTTCAGAAGGTAATGCATCATCTTGATCATCTTCCAGATCATAAACTCTCCCACTGAATTCTTGAGATACGAGATCTCTTTCAAGAAAATCTCCAAACCTAGCAACAATTACTTTATTTTCAGTTGGATAGTAAAAGTAGTAACCCATAGTTTCCTTAGGGTATCCTACGAAGATACACTTTATAGATCTTTGTTGGAGTTTATCTGCTGAGTCACGTCTAACATACGCCTCGCAACCCCAGACCTTTAAATAAGACAGGTTAGGAGCTTTACCATGCCATATTTCATATGGTGTCTTATCAACCTTCTTTGTGGGAACCATATTTAGAATGCGAACAGCTGATTCCAAAGCATAATCCCAAAAGGACAAAGGTAGAGTGGTAAGATTAAACATAGATCGTATCATGTCCAACAATGTACGATTTCTTCTCTCAGATACACTATTTTGTTGTGGAGTATATGGAGAAGTGAGATTCTGGACAATTCCATTCTCAGCTAAGTAATCTTTAAACTCTTGGCTTAGATACTCGTCTCCTCTATCGGATCGAAGAGCTTTAATCTTCTTTCCCAATTGCAGTTCTACTTCAGCTTTGAAAACCTTAAATGTTTCAAACACCTCATGTTTATGCTTAAGTAAATAAACATAACCATAACGGCTGAAATCATCAGTAAAGGTTAAGAAGTAGCTAGCACCTCTCTTTGACACATGTCTAAGTGGTCTACACACATCAGTATGAATAAGACCAAGTAGATCAGAAGCCCTCTCCATATTGCTATGAAAAGGTTTCTTAGTCATCTTCCCAGATATGCATGACTCACATTTATCAAATGATTCATCATTGATATTTTGCAAAAGCCCTTCTTGTTGCAGCTTATGCATGCGAGCCTTGCCTATATGAGCAAGTCTACAATGCCAAAGATAAGAAGAATTCAAGTATAACTTTATCTTTTTGTTAATGCTAAACATTGAATTATTATTATTGTTAGATTCATTTCCAATCACATCAATTTCAAACACACCATTCAAAGTAATTGCTTTAAAATAAAATACACCATTTAAAGAAACATCAATTCCATTACGTGAAATAGTATGAGTAAAACCATCATCCAACAAAACTGAAAAGGAAACAACACCTCTAATTATAGAAGGTGCGTAATGACAATTGTTCAATAACAGTACTAAGCCCGAAGGCAATACTAAACTAAACGTTCCTATGGCTTCAATAGCTGCATGTGCACCATTTCCCACGTGCAGATATTGCTCCCCATAGGCAAGCTTCCTTTCCACTCTAAACCCCTGCAGTGTATTACAAATGTGAATACCACAGCCCGTATCATATACCCAGGAATTATTATGATTTAGAGTAAATAATTCAATGACAAATAAATTACCAGAAGAACCGGCGCCCAAGGACCCTTCGTACTTCATCTTATTTGCCCACAATTCATCAAGATAGAGAGCACAGTTTCTCTTCCAATGCCCAACGCTCTTACAGTGGTGGCATGCTTGATCCTTTTTAGGATTTTCCTTCCTAGGAGTAGGGTTCTTCTTGGGTTGAGGTTGATAAGCCATCACCTGTTTGCCTTTGTCAACCTTTCCCTTACCCTTCCCCTTCTTGTTGTTCGCACGCTGCGGTTTTGGCTTATTAATCCTTCCACCCTGAATAGCAAGTACCTGGGCAGTAGGAACCTTTTGAGGCAACCCTTTCTCATAGTCAATTAACAATGCGTGTAGGTCAGTAACTGTCTTCCCCACGCAGTGCATATTGAAATTTCTGACAAAACCATTAAAATCCTTGTTAAGGGATCTATTAATCAGATTCACGGCTATGTCATCATCATAAGTTTTGCCAAGTGCTTTTAGCTGGTCCATGTAACCTTTCATTTCCAGCACATGAGCACTTACGGGTTTACCCTCACCTTGCCTACAGCTGTGTAACGCGTCGGTCAAGTCATAAATCTCGACGACAGCTGGCTTCTCAAACATAGTTCGAAGTTCATTGAGCATATTAAATGGGAAATAATGTTCGAACTGCTTTTGAAGAGCAGATTTCATTGTTCCCAACATAAGGCAAGCCACATCATTATGACGCTTATACTCAAGTTGCCAAGCGTCCATTTGAGCTTGAGTAGCATCAGGACCAGTTGGTTGTTCAGGGCAAGGTTCATACAGATATTTCAACCGGTCAGCAACTCTACAGACAATTCTCAAAGAGCGGTGCCAATCATTGAAATTCTTAGAGCCAGTCAACTTTTCTCGATCAAAAAAGCTTTTGAACGCAGAACTTAGTGCAGTGTTAGTGTTATCGTTATTTTGAGCCATTTCTACAGAAAAAAGTTCAAGTATTAGTATTTTCGATAATACAATTTTTCAAGAAAATAAAATATACCCAACGGTAATATAAACATATAACCATATAATTTTCTCGAAAACTAGGATCCAAATTATCATAGGTTCATTACATCAGTTGATCTGCTAGCAACGAACGCATATAATAAGGTAATCTGTCGAACATTAATTGGCAAACAATTTCCAACTCCTGGATCATTATGGGATTTATATTTTCCAACGCTATTGCAAATATAAACATGTTTCATCCCATCTTATGCCATTGAGTCCAGGTCTCACTTCCTACTCAACTTAAGTGTCTAACTTAAAGAACTGCAAATATGTCCATGTAAGGTCTGACTTTACATAGAGATTTACATCTCCATCACAATCTAGCCAAGTACTGTCATGACATAAATTGCAACTTCAAGTGTTCCTTTTAATTAGATGGCATATAACTTAATTTAAAAGGGTACTAGTTTTGATTTTATGTGGTCAAATCAAATATGTACAAAGATGTCATGCATTCATCTTGTAGCATAAATTTAATAAAAAACTTTTTATTACCAATTCATAAAGATCAAATTATCAAAGTTTTGATTAAGGTATTGGGTTCACCAATTTAGTGTTAATTATCTTCCATTATACCGTACTTTTGCATAAGTATAAACACTTAGTGTTTCGGGTAATTACCACAGAAGTGGCGCATGGAATTAAAACTAATTCGTCCTTAAGATGAGTTTGCACATTTTATGGCTTACTAAGTAGCTCCATTCGAACTTACAGGGGGCAGAGGACCAGGTAAGCGCAAAGCATAACCTAAGACATCTTTTCAGTATGACTGTGCGCACTTCTTTATTAACCCCTTTATAGTTTATTCTAGTGGGTGAGCCGTTCAGACCATTTGTACCAAAGTCACCAATCAATTAAACTATTGAAAACTTAACTCTTCCAAAACAAATCAAATTTCGCCATTGTTTAGTCCGTATTATTTTTCTATTCAAAATTACCCTTTGCTTAAAACTGTCTAACATAATAAACAAACAAGTAACAAATAAAAAATAAACTACTAAAAAACAATGCGCACATAATAAACAATTTATACTTGTAAACAAGTAGCCACATGCAACTTATTCGATAAAACCCTATTAATAATCAATATCTAGGTTAAATTAATGTATATATTAATTAGAGCTTTCACTCTCTCAATTGAGAGTGAGCCACATACATCGACGAATCGATTGCGTAAACCCAAATTTTATAATATACCAAATTGTACATAATTGATTCATTAATATACATAATTGGAGTCTTCCCCAATTCAAGATTTATCGTAATTAAATATGTCTCAACAATTAAACAATTATCAAAGCAACTTATCCATGACTAACATGCATGTATAATCATGGATATCATAATAATTATACAAATAAGTCACAAGATCGCATATAAAAATTCCATGACACATAACAAATTATTCACGAATTAATCACGTAATCAATATTAATTCTAGGTTTTAATAAGGTTAGCAAATAATTTTCAAAACCCTAAAAATTTATACATGTGTCGACATAAATAAAATAGGGGAACGCCCCAAATAATAAAAAAATCGACCAACAATAATAAACATAAACCCTAGATTAACATATCAAACAACATACAAGTATTTGTTTTATTACGCGTTTATGTAATTAATTACTCATTAAAAACCAATGACTCGTGATGTCACTGTTGGAATTATATAACATGACATTCAAATAAATAACCACAAAACATCAAAGTAATCAAGCGGAAGCGTATAGGATTTATTAATGAACAATTAATTAACATAAAAGAATATGCGTACCTTTTCTTGATTCTAGCCGAACAATAATCAAATCCATAAACTAGCAACGGATGAACCCTAATTTTATTTAGTTAGGATTATATGAATTACCCCTTACCGTTTTATAATTCAATCCAAGATAATAACAATAGTGTATTATTACTATGTTCTTGTACACACGTACTAAACCGAATTAAAGTAATGCTAGTTTTTATCAAACAAATAACTTGTTATGTGGAAAAGTGGTGGATCGATCCCTTAGGGGTGTCGACCGGTTTTTGAGAGCAAAGAAAACACACACAAACAATTTAGGGTTTAACAATGTGCACCAAAGATGAGTTTACAAACACCCTAGGTTTTGTATATATACTCATGCAAACTTGGTGAACAAGTTTGAGTCAAAGTGGGTTTGGGTTGGGTCCTTGTGGCCGATCGGTTCATTAATCCCACAAGGGATTCCGGAACCTTCCCATCTTTTACAATTTGGTCCTTTTCCATAAACATTTAACGTGCGTTAGTCCATTACATTAATTACTTAACGTTCGTTAGTTATTTCGTTTAATAAATAAATAAATATAACATTTATATTTAATTATTAACTTTAAATTCTCATACGTAAAGTGTGCAATTTCATAGTCTCGAGTTCGATCCTAATTCACGTCTACTAATTTATATCCATAAAACTAACACAAACAACCACCACAATCAAATCTCCTCTTTTTTTACTTTTGTAAAACTGAATCCACCCTGTTTTATTTACAATGAGTTTAGACGACTCTATGTATTCCAAAGCTTGATTCCTGCCATAAGAAACTAAGGGCATGTTTGGTACGGGTGAATGGAAATATCATGAATGGAATCGGTAGCATTCCATGTGTTTGTCTGTGTCATAGAATGAGAATAGATAATAAAAATGGATTCTTTTTCCATTCTATCCATTCTATTAAAAAAGCGGGGAATACTTGAGAAACGATTTTTATACGTGTATCCTTTCATCCGTTCAATTCATAGGGAATGCAAACATCAACTTACAAAGACTGGGTATAGAACCCATGATCCACGTGCAAGGCACATTCAACAAAACACACACACACACAACTCACTGAAACCAATTTCTATCTAGCAATTGCAATTCTTCTTCACAAAATCAAAACTTTATTAACCAAATCGAATGCTTTTTTAAGTAAATTAACCTGCTCTTGGTCTTCATTGTTGTTTGTTGTCACTACAAATGCTCGTCATTGCTGTTTTTATGACTTACAATTAGGTAGATTAATATATGATCTCGCTGATTATGATATCTACAAGTAAGAGATTTTATAGGCTATTTACAGTTTTGGTTATAAAGGAGCAATTTGGTCAGGTTGGCGTACACTGATGATATCTTGTGGCGCATGTTATGTGTTTGATAAAATGTCAATTTTAAATTTTATCAAAGGGGAGTCTATAAATGAATACAAACTACAAGGTTTGTAAGTGAAGTGAGATGGTCAGTAAAATCTAAGAGAAGACTAAAAAGAACATTAATTTCTATTTAGAATTTAATCTATGGATGTTTAACCAAGATTTAGTGAATAGGATGGAACACAAGGGCTGTTGGAACAAGTACAAGACAGGGTTAGAGAGTACAGGAATCACACAACTACACAAATGTTCGTTTGTTGCTGGAGCGTGTCACTTTCCTAATGTTTCCAATTTCATTTGCTACCGTTTTAGGTGTTAAGTTGTTGTTGCTCGAGTGTAATATCTTGCAGTTTGCGGTGTTTTGCTGCTACTGTTTTAGACTAAATTATCCTGAGTTTGAGTTATTGTTTAATGCTGCATTTTTCGGTGCTATTAATTTGTATCTTAACATCCTTTTGTGGCTCATGGTTATGAAGATGTAGTTGCTACTTAACTTTTGTTAACATTATGGTTTGACGACAAATCAAGCTTATTTTATATTGAAGCAATGTTATGTACTTTTTGTGTTTCTCAATAAAGTGGAATTGAACACTCGTTAACATATTCTAGAAAAACTATAAGAATTGTTACCATAAAAGCTTTAATATGTGAATGTTATCAAAATCGTTATGTTAAATCTATGTTTAGAATGGTCAAAAAAAATTGTTATTCCATGATAGATTACAAACTCATGATGACGTTCTATAGTGAGTCCATTCCCATGGTCGAGTCAAACAAGAGAATCAAGTATTTAACATATTTCTTTGTTCAATTCTTCGTGAATACCAAACAATGGAATCGATTCACTTTCTATGACCTTATTCTCTTTCTATGCAATTCCATTCTTTCTTGTCATTCCTTTCTGCGCGATTCAGTCGTACCAAACGTCCCCTAAGCTTTAATAACTTTAATCATTACTGTCTTTGGGAAACCCTCCATTCAAAGCACACTATGTAAGTAGATCCTTGCATAATATAGGTACTAAGAGTTCGTTGCATTACCTCGGCTCTCGACATTGTTAGCCATCTTATTTTAATAGCGCATACGCAAGGGATTAGTAATGACTGAAACAAAAACAAAACAAACAAAAAGCATTAGCTTCTAAATAATGCTTCATAGTTCATATCTGTATGACAACCAAAGTGGGATTTGAAATCAAACCACGACTATCCCAAGAAGAGATCCCAAAAATGCCATCATTGGACACTCATATTTCACAAACCAAAATTAAAAAAATATATGTTTAAGGTAGGGATGATCATTTGGACCCGAATCCTGATACCGAACCTAAACAGTACCAGTACCATACCGATACGGTATCGACTCCTAATACACGGTACGGTACCGGTACAATGAATTGAGCCAAAAAAAATTCGGTACCACTAATACGGTATCGGTACCAAAATAGGAAGTACCGAAAAAAATCCCAAGAATTGAGTAGTTATATTTTTGAATTAAATAACTTATCCAAACACCCATTTGATCCGTTTCATGTCAAACAATAGTCATGTAAACATATGGAAAGAAACCAAATGTTTGAAAAACTTATTATGGCAACTACAGATCCTTCATAAACGCTCCCAAAAATTAAAACCGAACCTACTTTTATAAGTTTTGGAACGTTTGTATGTTATGAATATCTTGGTGATGTATTTATTTAAGTGTTGGTTGTGTTTTGTGCCAAGTCGTGGTTTGAAAATCACTTGAAATGCATGTGTTTTTCTATTTTTTGTTGCATTTTTTTGAAGTCCTTTTTGGTTTGACAAAAAATGGGAAGAACCGTATAGGTACCGATTTTCCGGTACCGAGTACGGTACCGAATTCGGTACCCGAGTCCCATCCGGTACGGTACCGGTACCCACTTTCATGCTCGAGAAAAATTCAGTACCACCAATTCGGTACGGGTTCGATACCATTCTAGTACTGTGCTCATCCCTAGTTTAAGATTACAAGGTTTATATTGTTTGTGCTTTATGCTAATGACACTCATATTTGGATCAACACTGATTTATTTAATTTATGTTTATCAAGAAAAATCAGCGAGTCTCTTTCTAGTTCTACTCATTTTCGTGTAGGAGAGCACAACTCAAGTTAAGGAGAAAGTATCTTATAAATCCAACAAAACATATTGTGCATACCATAGCAACAATAGCAACTTGAGATGCACGGGTACTCTAGGGGCATATTTAGAATATCCGCCAACTTGCCATTTTCTCCAAACTTCGAGTATCCCAAACCGGCGGCATAAAGATATGTCACTAAGCTCATGATGAAGCTGCGTAGTGGACAAATTAACATAAAGCTAATTATGCATAAAAACCTTTAAGACATAAAGTAACCATTGAATAAGTAAAAGATCTCGTTGAATTTACCAAAAAGTTTCTAGCTTTTTACTTACAACCATACTAAGATTGTGTGGCATGTTACATCCTTTTCCATTGTCATGATTGATCTATATAGTACCGGTAGATAGGGGTGACCAGCAAAATAATATCCAAAAAGGCCACTTGCCTTTGGCAAACTTGATAGTTTGGCATATTTTGTTGTTGAAAGGTGTTCAGCAAAACCATTAACATAGCGGAGCCAAAACAAACACAAAACAACGAGAATGTTCAAGATAGTCCCCAATCCTGATTAAAAAAATGACCAAGTTAAATATTTAAAGGGTTTACAATTCAATAAATTAGTCGTTATGAACTTTTCCAGTCAGCCATTTATCAGACTCCTCAACGTTCACTTTTTCAAAAATTAAAGTCACTTGTATTATCATTCACAATCACACCAATTATTATCGTCCATTTTGACTGATCGTCTAAAATTGCAATGATTTATGGCGAAGCATACACCCAGCTTGACAAATTATTGTCACTGACTCGACACATCCAGCCTACATGAAAGAGATATAAGACAATTTAATAAGATTGTTTTTTCAAATGTATACTTAATTCATATTTAGTTGCACTGCCAATCTATCCGTTAAAAAGACCAGAATAACTTGATTTAATCTGTTGATCGGATTTTATGTATAGTAGACTTTTGGTCTTCAAAATACTATTACGAGCTCATTGTAACAGTAACTGATTATCTCATCCTAACTCATTATAACATAACTAGTGGACATTTCACTTGCTATAATTAGCTAAATTAGTGAGCTCTAATTAGTGATTTTTCTGATCTATATTCTCTTCTTCATTGTATTTGAAATTACAATATATAAAGATTAAAGTTATTAAAGGTATTGTGTGGGGATTTGCTTTTATACAACGCTTTTGGCAAAAACATGGTGCATAGAATTTTGAAGAAAAAAAAGGATTTGATGGTGGTGGTTGTGTGGTGGTAGAGGGCGGTGGTGTGGTGTTGGATGTGTTTTTGATGTGGTGAGACAAAAAGAAAGCTTCGAATTCAAAAGCAAATGAGAGTGGGGAAGAAGACGAGGGTATATTAGTCATTTTACATGCGTTTGACCTTAACTTAACAGGGTACTAACGAACGTGAGCTTTCGGTGGCTATTTTGCACCCAACTTTAACTCTCGGTGGCAAATTTGTAATTTTTTTTCCCTCGGTGTATTATTTGCAATTTTGGAAAACATTAAGGATGAAATTTGTAATTTACCCAAATTTATAAGTTTCTTTTGGTGGAACAAACTTTCATTTAGTTCCATAACGCTGATTCTTAGGATATTGGCAAATTAAATTTAAAGAATCAGAACTAAATAAAATCCCATTTACATAAATTTAGCCCACAACCCATTTTAGAAGTTAGCCAGAAGTTGAGCGCGTTAAAAATTTCTATTTTAATCCATGCATGATTTCAAAGGCTTGTTTTGTCCTTTTATCTAGTCTTGATTCAGTTTTTGTTGATTTACAAATAAGCTTGTGGTTGTTGATAACCTATATATTACATGCAATGCTATTTGTTTTAGGTAGGGAAAATCACATAAATAAACTTACCTATTTTTTTAGTTGTGTACTTGTGTGTAGCCATCTTTTTTCTTTACTTTTATATACCTTAAACTTTTTTTTTCGCTTTTTGTTTGCATTTACGCATATAAAATAAACATTTTACCATTCGTTGTCAATAGAGTGGTCAAAAAAAATGTAAGGGTATAATGATCATTTTACATGCGTAAATACACACAAAAATCGAAATTCAAAAGTTTAGATTATATAAAAGCAAAGAAAAAATATGGCTACACACAACTAGAAAAATTGGTAAGTTTACTACATTTTTAGATGATTTTCCCTTTTGGATATGCAAATATGCTTTATTTGATTAATTAATTATTTTTTTGTTATTATATTTTGAATCAGCTCATTTAAAGAAAAACTATTTGGAGAGTCATGAGGTGACATCTAGCTCACTAGACTTTTTATCAGCGCATTCACTTAACATGCTAACTGAGGAATGATCGAAAAGATGTTATATGTTGTAACATGTTTAGAAAAGTCACCAAAAAAACTTATTGGAGATGGTTAAAGCTTCTGATTAGTGGAATTGTGGTTTGGGTGTTGCGTTTATTCGACACATGAGCATGTTTAGGATAGAACCACTCACTTTGGCCATTTGGGAAGAAAATGAGCTTTTTAGGACACACGTTGACAAGCTTCATTTTGCAGAGATATCTTTGATAGACAAATCACTTGTTGGCATTCCCCAGCTCGTTGACAAGATGAGTCGGATTCAGTCGGAAACTGCTTGCCAAGGATATGTCGTGCTCTAGATGAGTGGATCAACGAGTCTATTCTCAAACTACACCATTAGGCCACTACTACCACTCCATTAGCAACATTTGTTAGATAACTTTCGCCTTTCATTGAAAAACCTTGAGCTATTTTTTGGAGTTTAAACATGATGATCCGAGCATCGCCCACCCGAAAGGTCTCCTCAAATTGTTGAATCAAAGTCGAGGGGAAGTTTTGACAGAATTAATATCTTCCGAAATGTCAGTTGCAACCACCTTCCCTGAACCACAACTGGCTTTCAGTCAGGAAATCATTGAGGAACATATCACTCACATCTTTCAGATTGTGGTTAAGTACTTTGAAAGTTGGTGTGACAAGGTTGGGGCTCATGTGGAATCATAGTTCCCACTTGAATTTGATAAACATTATGAAGAGCACTTTACTTCAATGTCCAAGGTAGCTGCTTATTCAGTAAAGGTCTCAAAAAGAAGCTTACAAGAAGTCTCGTCAGGTTTTTAGAAGCTGAGAAAGTCCCAAGATGCAAGAGTAACCCGCTAATTGAAGAATCAATTAACCACTTGATGTTCACAGGCGTGAGAGAGTTTCGGAGAAGTATGTGGAAGCGTTCTCAAAAAATGGAAATTAAATACTATGAAGGTTTAATTGATGTGTCTCATCTCCACAAGTGTCCTATTGAATATATGAATATTACCTAACGCCTCAAAGTTCGGTTGTTTAGATACTTGTTAACTATCTACCAAGGAATCACTGATACAGCGACTCTCCGTTTCTGAAAATTAAATGCAAGCATAAGAATTTTAAGGTAGATGATCTTATAATAAGATGGAGATTATATAAGGGACCCAAATGTGTGAGCATACAAAAAAAGGACCTAAACGTGTAAACATACAAAATAAAGGACTTAAACGTATAAATATAGAAATTGAGTGACCTAAACGTAAACATACAAAAAAGTGACCTAAACGTTCAAACATACAAATTAAGGGATGTAAATGTGTACACATACAGAATAAGGGACCTAAATGTAAATAGCGTAAACTAATGGACCTTGATGTAAAATTGTATAAACCGGCCAATTACGAAAAATGTGTAAACATACAAAATAAGGGACGAAACCATGACCAAATATGACCGGGTTTTTGAATCATAATATAATAAAGTTAACAACTAATATTGGAAACACATTTAGATGGACCGGGTATATCTAAGATGCATTCAGGAAAATCAATATTTTTTCAAAAATTAACACTAAATTAAAAAATTCCATGAGTGTCCGGATCCCGTGGAAACCCTCTTGTTCCGTCCCTGTGGATGCTACAATTGATGTTGCTCCTAGGAAAGTGATTAATCGCACTCACAAAAATGCACCATTAGATTAAGAGTAAGTTACACCGTTCATCTCGGTGGTTTAGCTCAAATCCCTACCACGGTCCATGATCTTTTTTTTTTGTTTGCACAACTAACCCTTATACTGAAACCTTTCCACACGATGTCCTTATCACTAACATCCGTTAATTATATTCGTTAACCCTCTCATGTGACTTTTTTCACTTTCTTCTTTAATTTCACGCTCATTCTCTTTTATAAAACTTTCTTTTTATTTTATTTCTTTTATTAATTTGTTTATATTTTAATATATTATTAAAAAATTATATATGGCCACTCATCCCTACCAAAATGTCTATTATAAGAGTATTTCTTTTTCTTGCCTGTTACTTTGCATCGAAATATGCATGTGATCGTAACAACTATCTCAATATTCAATTTGCATATTATTGGGTTCAATTTCTACAAGCCGCCATATCAAAACTAAAATGCCCATGGATAGTGGGTTTAAGGTAACAAATTGACGGCCGACGGGCAAATGTAAAGCAAAAAGAGAAGATAACAATATATAAGAAGTTGGTTTTCTGAAAATCCAAATAAAATCAATATGTATTTTTTTTTTTTTTTTTGCTTGTTCATCATTGTGTATGTGGGCGTGTTTGTTCATCAATGGTCAACAGTTTTGTAGTCTAACTGCTAAATAATAACTAAGTGTTGTAACAAATTTAAACTAGTACTAACAAACTATACTAGCGTGAAAAACCATATGCTAAACATGTCAATATGCTAAATTTCCATCCAAAACATTTTGTTTCTCTGTTTGTTAGTTGTCATAGTTAGTGGAGTGCTTATTTTTAAGTAAAACTAAATACGCAATTTATCCTAATAGTCAAAACTGCAAATAAACCAACCCCCTATAACCCTAACCGAAACCTACCCGACCCTGATAACCCGAACAAATAACACCCTGATGAATCACTTTTCTCTATTTATTACAACAAAATGCGTATCATTAAATTTAAATAAAATGAAAGAGAGATATCACAAGAATAGTACCAAAGTAAAGGTATAAACACTCCAACCATAGAATTCATTTTCTCAAATTCTTCTTCTGTGTTGTTACACCTTCTCACGAGCGTCATTACCGCCTTCTTAAACAACGTCATATCATCTATCTTGTTTTTCGAATGCGGTAATGACGCTGGTGAGAAGGTGTAACAACACAGAAGAAGAATTTGAGAAAATGAATTCTATGGTTGGAGTGTTTATACCTTTACTTTGGTACTATTCTTGTGATATCTCTCTTTCATTTTATTTAAATTTAATGATACGCATTTTGTTGTAATAAATAGAGAAAAGTGATTCGTCAGGGTGTTATTTGGTCGGGTTATCATGGTCGGGTAGGTTTCGGTTAGGGTTATAGGGGGTTGGTTTATTTGCAGTTTTGACTATTAGGATAAATTGCATATTTAGTTTTACTTAACAATAAGCACTCCAGTAACTATGACAACTAACAAACACCGTATTGCTCACCACTTGTCATCTAGAGTTTACACTTTGCTTCTTGGTGTCCGTCACCCTCATCTAGCAAGCTAATACAATGATGGTAGTCGGCAGCAGCCGTGATGCCACCAGACTCCATGAAAACTTTCTGAAAGATAGAGACAAAATGAGGAAATGAAAGTGATGAAAAAGATGAAGTGTAAAGCTTTACAATGACTGTATATTTGACAGAGATTAGGGTTTTAAAATTTTATGGTGATGTTCTGCATCGCCACTAAGCTATTTTCATGGACGTGGGACCTTTTATTACATAACGTTTTAGAACGAGTATTGACCTTGGTCAATGGTATCTAAATAAATTCGTTATCCCAAAACTGCTGGTATTATTGTTACACATACTTCGATAAGAAAGGAAATCATTTTTTTTATTACACAAATAAAATGGAGTTTTTCCAAAGCTACATACAATGCAAACGATATAATGTATTGATTTTGAAAGGAAAGAAAGTTATTGTTTAGGGTGCGTTTAGTTGGAGAAAAATTCTCTTGTTTTCTATCTTTAGTTTTGTGAAAATTTGAAAGGAAAATTTTTATCTTCACAAAACACTTGAAAATATAGAAAACACATTTAGTTGATGTTTGTATTTTCTATTTTAAAGAAGTGGAGGGAAGGTTGTGGGTTACAAAGGAAAACAACTTAAATTTATTTTGTAATTTTCCTTGTTAAGTTAGAAAATAGAGTATTTGTGTTTTGCAAAATATTTTGTTAAAAAACGTTGATTTAAACGCGATCTATATTTTCCTTATTTTTCACAAAACATTGTGTGGAAAACAAAGGTGTTTTCTCCAACTAAACGCACCCTTAATCTTTCTAAAGATACTCTTAAGTTGTCTTTGTTTTCTTAATAAACTCACTTAATACCTTTTAAAAAAACTATAAATCAGAACGTTAAGAGCTTTTGACAATTAATGGTATAAGGATCACTCATACAAAAGAAATCAGAGACCGTGATAGGAATTTGGCCCAGATCACAAGGACGAACAGTTTAATTTACTCTTAGGTTAATATAATGTCTTCTTTTTATCAAGTCACAAAAATTTCAGTCACTTTAGTGCAAAAATATGTTTCAGTAGAAATTCATAAGCATATGATTAAGGGTGAAAGCTAAAGATGCGCAACATATTTTTTCAATTAAACATGTCTACGCAATATACTTTGTAAATTGTCAAAGATACGCAACATATTTTCAAATAATCTTTGATCTAGCTAATATTACCAGTTATAGCACGTTAATAGGTTACAACAGGATTAAAAGTTACACCTTTGGTCCCTAAACTGAAACAAATTCGCGTATTTAATCCTTTTTTGATAACGCTCAGTAATTTATTCAAAAAAAAAAACTTAAAATTTTTTTTCTGAAAATCTAGACAATTTTTTTTAGTTTTTTTTTTTTTAAATTGCATAAATCTTTTTGTACATATTTTTAGTCTCGGTAAATTTTTTATGTTCGTTTAAAAATTTTGAAAATCGTATTTTTTTTAACTATAGATTCAAAATCTAACAGTTTTTATAAAAGAATGGAAAAACCTTTTTTGAAAATCTGATAATATTTTTTATTATTTTTTGTAAAAAATCTGGATATTTTTTTTTAAATAATTACAATTTTAAAGATTTTAAAATAAATATGAAAATTTTATCCAAACTAAAAAAATAAAAATAAAAATGTATAAAACAATTTATCCATTTTTTTAAAGTTAAAATTCATAAAAAAAATTATCTAGGATTTAAGAAAAAAAATTGAAAGTTTTTTAAATTTTTTTTTAGGATTTATGAAAAAAATTTATAAGTTTTTCTAAATCTTTGTTAACGAGCGTTACAAAAAAAGGATGGTGTACGCGGATTTGTTCCGGTTTGAGGACCAAAAGTGTAACTTTTAATACTGTTAACCTGCTAATAACCGGTCATATTAGCTAGTTCGAAGATTATTTGAAAATATGTTGCGTATTTTTGATAATTTACAAAGTACATTACGTAGACATGTTTATTTGAAAAAATATGTTGCCTATCTTTAGCTTTCACATTATGATTAACGGTTAAAAAATAAGACCAATTAAAACCCTAATCACCAAGAAAACCAATCTTGTCCATCACCCTTTCGATGACTTCATTCTAGTTATTAAGCAAACTATTCGTTTTTTTTTTTTTTTTTTTTTTTTTTTTTCGATGGTTGTGCAACGTTTTAGTTTAGGAAACAAAAAACTTTAATTTGGTACATTTATTCTAGATATAAGATTGTACTTTTCAATATGTAATTAAATCCTCATGTACAAGCTTGATGATTGTTAAATAAATTAAATGATCAAATGTTGTAATCTACCAAAGGGGTAATACCCCAGCGGTATCTCCGAAGTCCCCATGTGATGGGTTTGGCCTGCTCACGCAGGTTCGAATCTTGATGGGGCAAAGGTTTTCTCCCAATTAAGTGTAGTGCCCGTGGGCTGCTTAGTTGGGGGTTTTCCCTCCCCCTGGTTCCCAGACTCCATCGGTCGCTAGTCCCTTAAGCCCACCGCATACTGCCCAATTGGATGTCACTGTGGGTAAGGTAAAGGGCTAGCCGTCCCGTTGAATGTTCAAAAAAAAATGTTGTAATCTACATAAAATTCTATCTACGAATTTGAGCATATTGAAAAATGTAACAAAGAAAGGAGATCTACCTTAATGTTACAATTCCGAGACCACCTATTTCACTGATGATGAAAAGATAATCGCCATGGCACATGCCACACACGCTTTTTATTGCCAGAATTCATGTGTTTGTAGGCTGGACGAAGTACTCTAACTTTTGGAAGAAAAAAAAAAGAAAGTTTTGCTTGATAATTTTTTGGTGAAACTGAGATTTATATACTGAAATGATTGATCTTCATGGTATTGAAACTTCTATATGAGACCAAGAATATATATTTTATAGATGAAAGGATATGAGTTTGGATATATGGAGCTCAAGAAATATTCAAAAACTTGAGGTGATATATAAAGGGATTGAGGATTGCAATGAAGGTGATTGAAACTGCAAATTCAATGCAGATGCACTAGCTATGTGATGTTGAGTTATTGCTACTAGATGATTTTGTGCTTAAATACAAAAGGCAAGATCTGCCCAAGTCTAAGCACATTCTGCATATGACCTCTTTTAGTTTTTTGCTTTATTGATGATAGGATGAGTTGCAATTTAGTACTATATTAATGTCCAAAGCCAACCACCATCACAGTCACAGCTTTATATTGATTATAGCTAGAGGTTACTCACACCTAGAGCTTTAAAAGCCATCTTTGTGTACATTATTTGCATATGTTTTGTTTATATGCTTTTGTGTGCACAAGTATGACACTTTAAAAACACTCTATAGTTGTAGGTTTAAATTGTTTGCATATGTTTGGAAACCTTCTTTTGTCTGCAAACATCTAGATATTTAAAAAACCATCTAAAAGTGTATGTTTAACTTTGTTTGCATTGGTTTCTTTCTTTTCTTTGACCAATCTATTTCTATGCAAATTCGGCAAACCAAAATTTAACTCTTGCATCCGTAAAAAGTGTTAATGACTAAAAAAATAGTAACACTAGATTACTTCCAATGCAAAACTATTTCAAAACTTTTTTAATCAATATTGGGACATGGTTCAAGGAAGTAATTGTTAAAATATTTATATTTTACGAAAGAAGTCATTGCTCGATAGCTTGATAAATATATGAATCTTCTGTTTCTTAAACCAGCTCTTGATACTCCTTTTAGCCAACGAACAATCAAAAAACTTCAGGATCTTTTTGAACTAAGTGGTGCCAGAAACTATAGGGCATTCATGCCTTTGTGAACCAACTGGTGTGATGAACTAGACACTAAATATTAGTTGCGCCTTTTTGAATATTTGAAGTGTTGTACAATAACAATAATGGTACTGATTGTATCACTTAAGTGTCGGTCTGTGGTTGATTCAGACCATCAAACAACTGAGGTGACATTATTGGTATTACATATTTTTTACACCAAAGTTTCTGGCCCAAAATGAACCCAAATTGTTTAATTTTTTATCTAGACTATGTAAACATCATATTTGCGTCACAGTTCTTTAGCAAGTCAAGGGATGTTTGTTAAGCTTAAGTTATGAGGTTAATAGTACATTCTGAAAAGAACTCCATGTTTGTAACCTAAGCTTAATTATTGACTTTTTCTTATTACAAACTAGCTGATATCATTAAACATACTAGTACCAAGCATAAGCTTCAAGTTAAGTTTTGTTATCAAAATCGCTTGATCAACCCTACTTTGTCACTTTGAAAAGACATTGAAATGAAAAGTAAAAAAAGGTAATATCGACTTTTTCTTATGATCAGTGTTCAAGGTGCCCATTCACATATAAAATTAAGTTATATAAACTTCATAAGAAGAGAACTTGTCTTTGGCAGGAAGGTAGTGGATTGATTCCCATTAAATGCCCAATAATAAGTTTTCACAATGTACACTTTTTATCTTCTTTTACATGGAGCATGCTTTAGGTTTACTCTTTGTCATAGTAGCTTGTTGCAGTAGGCCAGTATTGTAGATAGTTATATGCATGTTATAGGTGCATATTTATGACTATAATATCTGGAAATTTTGGTTGCGGAAAAATCTAGAAAACAGGGTCGGAAAACTTTGGGAAAGCGACAAAACAGCCTAGCTGTTTTGTACCAGATGCCACTTTTAGTGACAACATGTTGTCACTAAAAGTTGTCAATATAGATTTGGTCAAAAAGTCAAACTTTCTAGTGGCTAAATGTTCGTCGCGAATAGGTTGTCACAAGAAACTTGGTCAATATAGTCAAACTTTTAGTGACAACAAGTGTCACAACAAAGTCGTCTATAGAAATCGGTCAATGAAAGTCCAACCTTTTAGTGACAACAGCTGTCACGATAACTGTTGTCACAACAAAAATGTGAGTCAACAAGTTAACCTTTTGGTCAAACCTGTTGTCACGAGAGGTAGTAAAAGTTGTCACAATAACTTGTAGCGACGCGTTTTTAGAGGCAACGCTTGTTGTGACAACATGTTGTCACAAATATACTTGTAGTGACAACTTTCGGACTTTTAGCGACAACAACCCGTTGTCGCTACATTCGCTCAATGGTGTAGTGCCATGAATGTTATATATAGTTGCACCAACCCATTGGCTTATTGTGTTATAGGGTTTTCGCCATGCTAACAACGAGCGTTATGCTGTTCCTTTTTAGTTAATTATAACAAGTAGTATCTTGACTTTTTGAGTTTTTTCCCTTTTTATGCTTAGTTTTTAAAACTCTTCCAAACCTATGCTTGTTTATATCTAGTATTCCTATTCTATGCCTTTTTATTTAACTTAAATGAAAAAAGAAAACGAGAAAACAAGAAAGATTAGAAATTTAGAATACTTGATGACTATTGAACAATATTACATTCAAAACACAACACATAAAAACTAATATTACATTAAAAACATTAAATCACTACATTAACTAAAATTAAAACATAAAATACATGCAACATCTTTAGCTTAGGAGGTTGAACAATTCTTCCTGTCATGTCCGCTTTGACGGCATATTCCACACTTCTTTGGTTCTTCGTGATAACATTGATCCATCTCATTTTGCATCCTATTTTCACATCTTCTACCACGACTAATAGAAAGTTTTGATAATCAACTTTAATCTTCCAACTAGGATTTGTCCAATAATCACCATGAGGAAGAGGCTGAAAATCATAATCATATTGACCTCTAAAAGTTAAAGTAGTGTAAATCTCATTCACAAGAGTGATTGGATTTTCTCTTCCATGTCGACAAATTAAACTGCAATTGCATGAGAACAAGGAAATATGTGAGTTTGCCATTTATCACATGTGCATTTTTGTCATTCAATAATGTTGCTTTCTACTTTGTGTAAGAATATAGGTGACTCAATTTAATGAAGCAGTAAATATGTATAATAAGAAATATAAAAGGTTAAAATAATCAGATAAATGAAAGAGAAATGACATAATACCCATTTTGTAACTCAACAATAAATGAAGTCTAAAATGATAATAAAAAATTTGGGAGGAAAAAGACAAAAAAAAGAAATACACGTGAAACATATATTATGAGGAGAGTTGGGACAATTTATTATGAGCAAGATAAAGATCAGCTGGTACAATTAATTTGATAGGTGAAGTGTTACAGTGATAATTCAATAATGTTGCTTTCTAGTTTGTGTAAAAATATAGGTGGCTCAGTTTAATGAAAGCAATAATTATATATAATGAGAAATATAGAAGGTTAAAGTAATTAGATGAATGAAAGATAAATGGCATAATGCTCATTTTGTAACTAAACAATAAATGAAGCCTAAAACAATAATAAAAAATTTGAGAGGAAAAGGACAAAAAAGAAATACACTTGAAAGAGATATTTGGAGGGGAGCTCTTTTTATAATTGAAAAGCATAGAAGGGGAACGACATGTATAAACAAGTATAGTGTTGTCCAAGTTTTGAAAAACAAGCATACAATGGGAATTGACTCTGACTTTTTGATAAGTGTTTTACACTAATCTTCTCAAGAAAGTTTCCGCCCATATATTCAGTGACTTAGACACTTTTCCTAAGTATCTACGAGTAATTTTCAAAATGTCTTGTATTTGTTGAGTAGATCTTCAGGGAGTCAGTGAGTTATTGTCATCACTGACTCAATCATCTTCTTTTTTATTCAGGTACTTCACTCATTGAGTTACGCCTCACGAACTATTGAGTCTTTTCTTTAGACTCTGAAGATGACTCCCTGAATGATTATTTCCATTCAAGGATATTGTTTAAACTTACGTTATTTTCTATTCATATCATAGACAAAGATCATTGGGCACTGAATTTTCCCAACACGTTATCGTACTTTTTTTAGTGTAAGTTAAACAATATTATAATGACTATTATGATGCTCAAATAATACTTTACTAGGAGTTTTAAAGAAAATATGTTGTTAATGAAATTGGATTTGATGAAATTAAAAGTAGCTACATCATTGTTAGCCCATTATATGTTACTACCTCCGTTCCATATTAACTGTCCACTTTGATTTTTATAGGTCTTTCATTTCCATCTTTGACCTTAAATATTTTTCATTGTGTTATATAATACTTGATGCAAAATATATTAATAGATTGAGTTTTAAATGTATTTTTCATTGTTATAATTTTTATTAAATATAATATAACACAAATAAAAATATTTAATGTCAAAGTTGAGAAACAAAAACTTAAAAAGTCAAAACAAGACAATTAATATGGGACGGAGGTAGTATATAGTTGTAACGAGATCTAGTCAATCTCTAAAATGTTCTGTGATTACCTATTTATGTACATGATGTATCTGTAATAGTCAATCAGCTAAATTAATAAAATATTTGGTTATCAATTATACCGAACATGGTAAACAAACCGATCCATAATAAACCCTAAAAACACCCTACTGCCTTTTCCACCTAAAGCAACCTTCAATTTTTTCCTTTAATGTTATTGAATCTTTAATCAAGGTGATTTGTGCATTAAGGTCACAATCCTAATTTTTTGTTAATCGTGCATATTAAGGTCATAAGTTTTCTTTTTTGTTCCATACAACCCTACACATCATCACGATAACAGGCTCAAATACACCCCCTCCTACCCCTCTCTCTGAAAAGCTTTCAGCGGTCACTCATCATCATCTCCTCACAAGGGTTCCAGTCAAACTTGACCTTGACAATTGGAACTACGGCTCGTGGGAATTCTTCTTCGAGCAACTTTGCTATAGCTATAAATTGGACAAGTTTATTCATGGGGTTTCCACCGAAGCATCTACTAGTTCCATCCCTCATTTCACCCAAGATGAACTCCGAGTGGACAAAATTTTCCTCTCATGGATCTTTACCACACTTTCGGATTCTCTTCAAAGACGGTTGGTGGTAGCACGCCCTAAAACAGCAAAGGAAGCATGGGACATCCTCACCGGTATCGTTAAAGACAACAAGCGCTCACGTACTAATGCCTTGAAAGCATAATTGAGATCCATTCGACTTGGGGACCTAAGCATGGAAACGTACTTTGGGAAGCTCGAGTCCATTGCCACTATTCTTGCAATCCTTGACTCTCCTATTTTGGATGAAGACTTAGTACATTATGCACTTGAAGGCCTACCCGAAAAATACGATCAAGTTTGTGGCATCATGCATCATAAAGATCCTTTTCCCGACTTCAAAATGGCTCGCTCCATTCTCATCACCGAAGAGATGCGGTTGAAATCTAAATCTCTCTCTCTTCACATGGACTCCTCGTCCTCATCTCCATTGATCTCATGACAGAAAAATGTACCTCTCGAAATCCCTCTAACCCTCAAGTAAAATCATGGAAGCCTTGATTAATTTTGCTAGGGTGCGTGTCGCTTTAGAATCAGTTGCAAATTTGTCCATGATACTAATTCTAAGCCTACCATGCGAACCCTTGAACCTAAAGAAACTAATTCTACTGAGGAATTAGCTCTTAAACTTTTAGGAGAATTGGGAATCACTGGTGCAAACTCTACGCCTACTGTCATTGGGTCATGCACTTTCTCCATCAGTTGGACCTACATTCCACTTAACACAAGCCATCCCAATAAACTCACAATCCCTAAGTTATTACAACGCACCAACGAGCCCAATCTACACCCCACAACCCTCACCCGGTTTTGGGCTCACACTGGCCCACCTCACTACCTAATTAAACTACTTCAGCCCGCCAGGTTTTAATACACCTTTGACCCACCCTACTGCCCCGCCACAACCTGTCAATCAGCCATATTAGGGCCAACCGACCCTTCCTCACCAACTGATTACTGTTCACTAGGCTACTCAAGGTTCAACAAGTCCTCCCTCGAAACCTACGGGTCAAGCAACTACTTTTCCTCAGACTTTCACTACCGGGACTCTCTATGATCCCACGAATGGCGCCTGGAATATGGACACAGGTACGAGACTACATCTTAATGCTTCCATTAATAGTCTTAGTAATGTTTTTAATATGTGCATGTATCCGTCTGTCTCGGTTGGCGACGGGTGTTCTACACCTGTCATCAATACGGGTCATAGCATTTTGCCAACTCCCTCTCGACAACTTCACCTAAATAATGTTCTTATTACCCCCATATTGTCAAAAATTTAATATATGTTCGTCAATTTTTATGCGATAATAACTGTACTGTTGAATTTGATCCCTTTGGTTTTTCTGTTAAGGATTTCATGACACGTCGGGTGCTTCTTTGATGTGATAGCTCATGTGACCTCTATCCCGTCACGGCCCCGTCTCCTATCCCTCAAGCTTTTCGTGTTAGTCAACATACGTGGCATCAGCGCCTTAGACATCCAAGAAGTGAAGTGTTACGTCGTCTTGTTTATAATAATTTTATTTCGTGTAATAAAGAGAAGCCTCCCGTGCTTTATAATGCTTGCCAACTTGGCAAACACGTTAGAATTTCATTTTCTAGTTTCGATACTGTCGTTAATGCTTGTTTTGATATGATTCACTCAGATATATGGACTTCACCTTTTCCCATTATTTCGGGTTTCAAGTATTATGTATTATTCTTGGATCATTATTCGCATTTTGTTTGGGTTTATCCTTTAATTAACAAATCCAATATTTTGTCTAAATTTACTTTATTTCGTAACTATGTTCACACTCAGTTTAAGTGTGAATCCGTTCGTTTCAGTGTGATCATGGAAGTGAATTTGACAACTGAACCTTACACAAAAATTTTGCCGATAATGGCATTCAGTATCGTTTTTCATGCCCCAAAACTTCACAACAAAACAACAAATAGAACAAATGATTCGCACCATCAATAATCTCATTTGAACCTTGCTTTTTCAAGCCAACCTCCCACCAACATTTTGGGTTGAAGCTCTTAATATGGTTTTCCACTTACTCAATATCTTACCCTCAACTTCCATTGCCAACGAAATCCCTATACCCGACTGTTTGGCCAAAACCCGGATTACAGCCTTTTACGCACATTTGGCTGCTTATGTTACCCACACTTATATCCAAATCACAACACTCAAGCTCTTCGTTTTAGTCAACATTCCTAGCATCAGCGCCTTGGAAAAAAAATTTATGTCGAAAAATTTTGAAAATTTTATGTCGAAAAGATCTGGAAAAGAAATTATGTCGAAAAAAATTTCAAATTTTTTTTCGAAGTTTTTATGTCGAAACATTTTTTTGACGAAAACGTTAAAAAACAGAAGAAAACGTAAAAAACGGACAAAAACGTAAAAAAGGGACGGAAATGTAAAAAAACGGTTGAAACCGTAAAAAAAGGACGAAAACGTAAAGAAACGGACGAAAACGTATATATACGAACGAAAATGTTAAAAAATAGACGAAAACGTATAAATACGGACGCAAAAGTAAAAAGACGAATGAAAACGTATAAATACGGAAGAAAACATATAAAAACGGACGAAAATGTAAAAGAAGGACAAAAACGTAAAAAAAAAATGAGGAAAACGTTAAATTATAAATGGTCGTTAGCAAAGGATGGCCGCTGCAACGGTAAAGGATGAACACTGCAACAATCATTAGCCAAAAAGGCTAACGGGTAACTATTAACGGACCTCACTTAACGCCGGTTAAAATAAAAGAACAAAAATGCACATAATAACAATATAAAGTACACAAAAATAAAACTGTACAATTTGGCCAAATCACAATTTTTGCAATTTACTCTAATAAAAAAAACATAAAACAAATCCAAACAGAAGCCTTAAACAGTTAAAGTGAATTAATGTCGGAGGAAGTAGGAGACATGGATTGGGAGATACATCTGCGAACACTTTCATCATCCGCGCGTGACTCCAATTTCTCAAACGACCCTTCTTCCGATGCTTCACTTCTTCATTCCGTAATATTCACTTTCATTTATTTTTTTTAAAAAATAATTAAGCCCTTTTTTTATAAATTAAATTGATTAATTATTATATGTAGGTTCGGAAGCTGATTCAGCTATGTAAGAATGAAGATTCTGATAATTTGATTGCAAGGGTTTATCCTCAGCTTAACAAGATTTTCCAGCGCTCTGTTTCGCAGTCCAAAGCCGCCTCTTCCGGCCTTCTTTTGTTGGTATATTTTCTCTTTGTTGATTAGTTGTGTTTGGCATTGTGTTTTGAAATTGATTTTCAGGGTGTCTGGATTAGCTTAATATCCGGGCTGATGAGCTTTTGGAAAAAAGCTTACTTTTTCGACTACAATTTGAACTTTTGTCTTCTTTAAGTCCATAAGCTCAACTTTATAAGCTCACAAGCAGGGAAAAATATGGGCTTATGAGCTTTTCATACATCAAATAAGCGAATCCAGAGTATATGGAAATGGGTGATAGTGTGATAATTAGGGGGTGTTTGGAATTAGCTTAATATCTGGGTAGATGAGTGTATAAGCCCCTCTTTTTTTACTACAATTTGAACTTATGCCTTATTTAAGTCCATAAGCTCAGTTTAATAAGCAGGGGGAAAAACATGGGCTTATGACCTTTTCAAATATCGAATAAGCCCATAAGCCCGGAAACCTCGATGTCTAAGGAAAATGGGTGATAATGTGATAATTAGGGGGTAAGGTTATGACCTTATGGATTATTAAAACACATTGCGTCAACTTGTATTGGCTTATGTTGCATTTTAAGCACTCTGATATTAGAATGACTTCAAAGGATAAACGCCTTGAGGAACATTTAGGAGAAGATCAATGGAGAGCATGGGGTTTAGGGTTTAAATAAGCTAATGGGAGAAGGATTAGGAAAAAAGAGCTTATTTGAGGTTAGATAAGTGAATAAGTTTAAGCTCTTTTGTGATATCCAGACACTTTTAAGCGCTTATTTTGTTTTGAAAACACTCAAGCTTATAAGCTACTTAACTCCTGATTCTGATATGATACAGTAGATAAGCAGATTCAATTGTTGAATGGAAGAAAACTGTATATGTTTATGTAGCTTATTTGAGGCTGAAATGAGCAATTTGGGTGTTGCTTATTCAAACTACTTATCATATTTGATTATTTCACCTCTTAATTCAAGAATAAGCAGACACTATATCAAAATGGATTACGAGTTTATTGTGGATCCTTATTGCAGGGGTAAATCCAAATACTATCCCTTTACATAATCAGAATCAGTTTTGTTGCAGATAATCCTTTACTGATTATCTGACCCTTAATTAGTCGGATAATCTGACCCTTAATTGTTGCAGATAATCCTTTACTTATTGCAGGGGTAAATCCAAACACTAAAATGGGTAAACTGATGGGTTGTTTTTCCTTGTTCATGTTACCCGGCCTACCCGAGTTATCCCGGTGTCTGTTTCCGACCCTTTACTTATGCCGAAACACTAGAATTTGAATATCTATGACTTGTAAAGGCAACAACACCCCCTGAATAGTTATAGCCCTTTCTCTTTATTGCTAGTTGCACTGTTGCCCCGTGCATGCTAGTCTTCTATTGTTTCTACGCATGATCGTGATTGTTAATCTATGGTATTTGTTTCTTCTTTCCATCATGTAACACGTTTTTGGTTTGAGTCACCAAGGTGCTATTTTCTGTTTTGATTCAGGCTATACTTCAGTTTTTCCTTGATTATGGAGAATTTGTTCTGCATGATGCTGATCCTAGTCTCCGGACTTTCTTCCGTTCATGCTTAAGCCGGTAATATACGCAATCTTTTGACGCTGCTATGCACTCTTGGTTTATTAAAATCTATTGTATTCACCACAGAAACTGTATTTGTATGTAATGATACTTATGCATTCATTGTCGTGACAAGTTTTCCGAGATTCATCTATAGTTATTAAAGATCTATTTCATAATTAAATTAGAAATCACCTTTGAATCAATCTATTATATGATTTTTCAATTGCAGCGAGTTTGCAGACCCTGTCGTTGCAGAAGCAACTCTAGATTTTCTGAACGTGAACAAGAAGAAAATATTGCTCGCATTTCCCACTTTACTCCCTCAGGTATGGTGTCACTTATGTATAAATGAAAGAACACTATATAATTATTAATGTGCAAATGTGGTATTCGGTTGATAGTTGAATGCTGAATAGTTACTTGAGCAAAAGCTGCTGTTTTCCATACAAAATATTATTAATATGTGTCTGAGATTACATATATAATTCAACCATTCTTCTGCGTGCTTTCAGTTTTATCCATTGATGCTCAAGCTAATTGCATGGAACGGAGAAAAGTAAGTATTTTCAATGTTTTGCTATTCTTTAGTTACTTCTATTCTTTTTGCAACGAGTTATTATCCATAAAGCATTAATAGTCTAATTTGTTTGAAAGATATTTTCTCTTTAAACAACTAATGATTACAGATTATAATATAAAGACTTCTTCACATTGTAGAGTAATTGGTAGGATTTGATGGTGGTCGTAATATGACATTTGGCTAATGCTCATTGTTTTTTGGCAATGCAGATTAGAAAAAAGGTTCCTAAGAGTGTTTCCTGGTTTGATGTCTTCCGGGTCTTTTCTACCTCTATTCATATCACTGGTAGATTTACCAGGTGAGATTTGCTAATCAATATCGATTCGCTTGTAAATTTTTGATCATTGATTATGCAATGCAGTAGTTACATATATCGTTTTTGTGATTTTAATCAGTATTGATTGTGGCACTCGAAAAGGTGGAAAAGAGTTCTGGACCACTGATTGGTAGCAGTATAGCTTCAATACAGAAGAGTGCAGCTCCAGAGGTACTCATAATTTGGTACATAGATGTTTATATATGACTATATGTAATAATTTGATTCTTTTGCATACAGATGCTGTTGGCCCTCATGGATGAAGCGTATACTGGTTCAACCATAGGGGATGGAGGTGCAGATTCAGAATCTGAAGATAGCAACTCAATCACATCTGATCCACTATTTCTTGAGCTTCTTAAAGATGAAAATGACGGCCTTGCTGTATGGTATCATTACTTGCTACATTTGTAGAAGCTAAATCTTAAATTACACCATCCCACCTAAAAGAAGCCTAAATAGATATTGAATTTTGTCCACATAGTCAAATGGATAATTATGATATAAAATTTTCCCATTTAGCCCATAATTAACGTATATAATAAGGAAAATGATATTGCTAGTTTTCCTAAGTATATTGGTAATTTGGATTTATTAAAGGTTAAATGTAAAAAGCTCAAAATACATGGCTACTTAACATTGCGTTGAATAAACAAATCCCAAATTCTGTTTTTGGTTTGTGGACAATTGTTCTTGGGATGAAAGGAGTATTACATTTGCTTCTTCTTGCAATTTAGAGAATCCACCGAACATGATTTTGTCATATAATTGATATTGATGTTTACAGCAACGCCATTGGACTTCACCTGGAATGGAAGCGGCATTACAGGCAGCAATTTCTTCTCCATCTGATCGACTAAAACAGGCACTTAAGTTAGCACCTCGGCTTCTTGATGTGTATTTTTCGATAGCATTGCATGACGTGAATCAGTGTATGCTATCTTTACATCTTTTTTATTTTGTTTTATTTTAGAATTTAAGTTTACAGAGGATTTAGTTCAAAAATGTCTTTGCAGCTTTGAAATGCGCTTTAATCCCCATGCTTCTTGATAGATACTCTAAGCTATTCCCTGACAAAAATTTTACCTATGAAGTAAGTAAATATTTGCATTTTTATTTTCCTAATTTAACGACCCGTAAAAATTTTCTGCATTCTGATAACTAACCTATCTGATTTGTTTGATATAGGTACGAAAGAGGCTTTTAAATTTTATATTGGCTGCATTTCATCAATCCCCTGAGTTCGTTGCGATTTTGAAGGTATTGTTCTGCTCAAATATTTCTTAAATGAAGTCTGTGTGTGAAATTCATCTTGTTATGATTGTTACTTAATGAGACAACTGCTGTTACTTTTACAGAAGCCCATAGTAGACAGACTTGGAGAAGCTTATGACAGTCCAGAAAAGGTTTGTCTTTTAACAAACATAAGTTTTGAAAAACTTGTTGATCATGTTAAACTAATTGGATTGTATAATGATTATTTAACAGACTGAGTTGGCTTTGCAATTATGTTGGGCCATTGGGGAACATGGAGGGGGTGGTGCGTCTCACAAAGATGCTGCTCGTGAACTTTTTGAGAGTCTAGAACTACTTCTGTATGAAAACCTTTCATCAAGGTATGTTACTACAGTCTATTTTCATGTATAAACATCAGATGTGGCGTGATGGGTGGGTCGGGTTGCTTTAGGTAATGGGTTCTGATGGGTCATATGTAATAAGGGTCGAAATAGGCTGATAGCTTGAGCCATTAAAAGATAGCATTCTGTCCTGTCTGAGTCGTTACCATCTTTTTATGATTCATTTGTACAAATAAAAGTGCAATGACTAAAATAGGACAAATGAAAAAGTAAGGTGACATTTTATTTTTTTATTTTATTTTTTTTTTTCGATTTTTATATATAATTTGTTAACGAATACAGTATTATAAAAGTAACAGTCTGTACACTAGTTTGAATGTTGTATGCATTGGAAAAAAACTTGTGGCAACTTTCAATTTGTAAGATATCTAGCTAACTTTTGATGTTTGACCTGTTCAGTTTAAGATATACCACCCAAATCGACCCATTACATTCAACTAAATAAATGTTTAGTGTCTGTTCCTTATGTTTATAAATATATTTTTTTTCTTGGAAGCCGGCTAGGCGTTGGAGATTCCGTTCTTGGCTCCAGCAGCACAACTGTCAGAAGATCATCACAGTCGAGGCTACTCTGTTTTGTTGTGACCGCGATTGCAAAGATTGCAACACACCATCGTGAGTTACTACCTAGAGCACGTGTATCACTTGGCAAGGTCAGTACAGCTGTTTGGACCATCCCATAATGCTTTCTCTGTGTGATCAGAAAACCAAAAATCATTTGAAATGAATGTGGATCACAGGTGGCTCATTCACGTATCTCTGATGCAAGAGTCTGGAAGCGAGCTCGTGATTACTTGGGCTTAATGAATGAACCTGCAATTTGCTTGTCTGTGCTTGGCCCGTCAGGATCGTTAAGTGGGTCCATACAGAAGCCCGGGACGATCAATTGGAGTGAGGGTAAAACAAAGATGATTGCCAACATCCCGTTTTATATTCTAGCTGGACAAGAAGGTAACTTTCTTATACTACCAAAATCCCCTGTATTTTCATTTTGGAAATCTGACCTTATGTGAGTAATTGAGTTTAAGGGTTACTAGCGTAAATTGCCATTACACTTTCTCATTTGTGCTTTTTAAAGTCATACCAATATTGTACACCTTAGTCATTAAAAGATGATTGTGTCTTGGTTGGGTTATTTTATAGCCAAAAAAACCGACTGTCAAAAATGATACTTTTAATAAGATATCCTTGTTAAGACATGTATATAATAATATTTTTTATTTTAAACTGTTAAGATTACGAGCCACAAAATGACCACAAATGTGACACAACTATCTTTTGATAAGCTTTAAATGATTCAGGTCTATAGAAAAAGAGTGCTAAACTCTACAATAATTTATGCAAATAACCCTTAAATTAGGGGGAAAAAAAAAAAAAAAAAAAAAAAAATCATTTTATCAAAAGAGTGGCTTCTTGAATACTTGGTTGATATCTTTGTCATGCACTATTGCAGGCCCCCCTCATCATGATTTCTCTTTGATGGACATTCTTCCAGGAAAGTCGACAAGTTATGCAATTTAGAAAACTACTTTCAGGTTTGTATCATTTTTAGAAGTTTAAGCTTTCGTTCTGACCTGTAAGAATAAAGTCAGTTAATGGTTGTGCCCCCTGCTTTCCATGGCGATATATGAGCTGTTTTCTTTTTTTCGTGTTCTTGTACCATATAGTTATACAACTTTTGAAGATACCATGAATAGAACAACATATGATATTTTGAAAAGTATGAGTAATGCTCTTATGTGTAACCTATAACTACTGTACTAGACTAACCTCAAGCCAGGTATCTGGATTAATTTTAATTGGAAATTGCATATTTACATGATTACATCTAATTTTCTTGTCAACAAGTAAACCTACTTACATCAAATCCCGGATTACCATTATGATTAAGGACATTCATCTTCCTGGTTAAGACCGTACCATATACAATAGACCAATGTTTTACCCATAGCTCTAATATTGTACATATACGAGAGTATATTTTAGCAATAATGGAACAAAAAGATGAACACCGTCAATTACATGAAAACAAGTGAAACAATATGGTAAGTTCCTGAGTGTTGACATGTTCAAACACGTTGATGAGCTTGAAGATTATGTGGGTCTCAGATCCAGATGTTTAAGCTTCTAAAAAGATGCTGAAAAATTGAGACAGGACAAAGTGCGAAGTCTTATGAAGCCTACCAGAACCAAAATAAAACAAGAATATACATAATAAGAAAGCCTTCAAAATCAATTGAAGTCACACACAAAGTAAACAAAACCCAAACAAACTCAGAAAGACAAATTAATACCCGCACCGAACACAACACAGACTCATTGCCTCATAGTCGGTGGTGTAACATTAACGATATCTGCCAATGTACCAGTTTCTGTTTGCTACACCATCAAAGATTGTTAATGTCAACTCTAGCTAAAGACAACAAAAAGAACTCAAAATAACCTGATACCTTTATCTTAAAGACAGTTCTTCCTGTTCATGCCATTTCTTTTTGTTTCAAGGCATACTAGGATCCTACAAGTGTTATCATAGGTGAATGAGGAAGTTAAAAATATACATTTAACTGAATTGATATTCTACAGATTTTATTTTATTTTTTTATTTATTTTTTATTTTTTTTATCTTTTATTTTTTTATATTAGTCTATGCAGATCATTTCGGATAAGTATGTTCCAATGTTTCACAACTAGCATATGTATCGGTTAATATAGCCTAGATGTCGTTCTTAAAATTCTCACACTTAAGTGCATCAATCATCGAGTGCATGGCCACGTCAACTGGTCATCGATCAAGTGGTAGATCTTCGTGTGAGATGCCCCCACTGAAATTGCCCGCATTTATTTAATAAAATTTACATTTGTTCAAATATACAGAATTAACAACAGATCATAAGGATTATTTAGCTATCCATCATTGTCCATACTACTAATCGAGTCCCAGTTCTTCTCGGTCAAAAAATTCATATTCCTCATACAGCGTTTGCTCATTCTATGAGCAAGCCTCAACAAACTTGATTCGCCCCCAGGTTGATCTTGCATTTGTATGTTTGCCACCATCCTTCTCTTCCCTTTTGGCTTAAGACTCCCGTTGTCTTCTTTCTGCCTTCAACTTGGGAACCTTGTTAGCCATTGTCACTGTATTCACCTGGTCCCTTGATCTATTAGGTTGAACCTTCATTAAATGAAACATAATTATTCACTACAATATAATGTAACCAAGGAACAAGGGAGTAATGACCAAAATACATAGATTACGTCATGTAAAATACCTGAGGTAAATCGATCCATGATGAGTTTGGCATATCGAGAGTTCTCAAGCAGATAGTTTCTGACTTGAGTAAGCATGGAAGCTATATACTCCATTTGATTCAGCAGCGGGATAATGGAAAGAGGCTAGGTACATGATACAAAAAGCACATATAAATAAGAAATCAGCACTTTCAGTTTTGTCTAAACACATACACACAAGCGATAAGATGTGATACAAAACCAGCTCAAATTGGTAGTTTTTAAACATCTAACATTATACAAAACTAAGAAAACTTTATGCTCACCGATTTCTTAAGAAACTTTCTGGGCCGTCAGATGAATGCAATCAACATGGTTGTTTGTATAACATATATCTGGAGGTCTAAAATTGTGGAGACAAAAATGTCCGATGAAAGACAACATCATTCCCATGAAACGCTAATTAGATTTGTGAAATGTAAGCGACTCAAAATACCAAACGCGTAACAATAATTAATAAAATTATTATGAAAGATATGTAACAATAGGATAACAAAATGGCATCAAGATACTCAAATTTATAGAGAATTTAGATGATGTTACCGTTACTCAACGGCTACTTTAAAAAAAAGTAAAAATATGACCGTTGGATAAGTTTTCAGTGTATCAGTAATATTTGTTTTGTTTGTAACAATAAATGTGAAAGATATACATAAAGATGATCGAATTTTTAAAGAACTTGAATGTTGTGACCGTTGCTTAACGGCTACTTTTCATATATGCATAACGGAACTATTTCAAGGAAAAAAAAAGAAGTAAAAATGTGACAGTTGAATTATCTTTTAATGTATCAGTAATATTGACTCTAATTTGTGCTTTTTAAAGTCATACCAATATTGTACACCTTAGTCGTTAAAAAATGGCTGTGTCCTGTTTGGGTTATCTTGTAGCCAAAAAAACTGACTGTCAAAAATGATACTTTTAATATGATATCCTAAACTGATGTATAAAACTGTTAGACTTGTATATAATAATAAATTTTATTCTAAATTGTTATGAAGACGGGCCACAAAATGACCTAAATGTGTCACGGCTATCTTTTGATCATCTTTTAATGATTCAGGTTTATAGAAAAAGTACAGTGACTAAACTGGACAAATGAAAAACTATGTTGCGTAGTATTTATGCAAATAACCCTTACATTTAGAAGAAGAAAAAACCATTTTATCAAAAGAGTAGCTCTTGAATTCTTGGTTGATATCTTTGTTGTGCACTATTGCAGGACCCCCCCCCCCCCCCCCCCCCCCTTCTCATCATGATTTCTCTTTGAAGGACATTCTTCCAGGAAAGTTGACAAGTTATGCAATTTAGAAAACTGCTTTCAGGTTTGTATCATTTTTAGAAGTTTTAGCCTTTTTGTTTGACCTGTATAATAAGTCAATGGTTTTGTCCCCTGCTTTCCTTGGCAAATATTTGAGCTGGTTTTTTCTTTTCTTTTCCGAGCTCTTGTTCTTGTACCATATTCTTTAGTTAATTGAAACCAATCCTATAACTTTATATCTGAGGAATGATGATGTAATAATACCTTCTTGTACCATACAGTTATACACCTTTTGAAAATAGCTGTGAATAGAATTGCGTATGATATCTAGAAAAAATATACCAGTAATGCTCTTATGTGTAACCTTTAACTACTAGACGAACTTTATGCCATGCTATAACGTGTCAAGTGTGAACAACATATTGACATAATTACATCCAATTGTCTTTTCAACAAGTAAAGCTACTTACATCAATTACCGTTATGATTAAGGACATATTCAAAGGATTTTTATTAATTATATTAATCTATGTTTATCTGATAAATATAACAAAAAACATAAACTAATCCAAAAGAAAAATTCGATGCAGATTCAATATTCTCTAAATATCAAATAAACCAATCATAATTATCTAGTTTTTGATGATAAAAATAAATAAATAAATAAATAATATTTAAAAAAACTTTTACCATACTTTTAAAAATTAAATATCTCGCAAACTGTTAATCGTTACGCGAATAGAATCGTACCATTACGACGAGAATTAAATCATTTATCTATGGAGGGGGTACTTCTATACACTTTCGAGGAAATTTTTTTTCGACATTTTTTTTTTGTAAGTGTTGAAATTTACGTCTGGAGAAATGATTATGTGATTCCTAACATACAAATCACATGTGATTTTTCAAGACGCAAATTTTAACACCAAAACAAACTCGAAAAAAATGTTCGTAAAAAATATATCAAAGTTTCCGTCTACTGAAAGATTAAAAAATTATCATCGCGGTAGTGTATTTTCAGCGTTTAAGATTTAAAGTTTGCAAGATATTTTATTTTTATAAAAGGAGTGGAAAATAATTTTTTATTAATTTTGAAAAAAAAATAATAAAAAAAAAAAAAAAAAAAAAAAAAATTATTGATGAGATGGCATATACTCATTAATCCAAACAGAACCTTAAAGAGTTAAAGTGAAGTACAGAAAACAGTAAATTAATGTCGGAGGAAGTAGGAGGAGACATGGATTGGGAGATACATCTGCGAACACTTTCATCATCCGCGCGTGACTCCAATTTCTCAAACGACCCTTCTTCCGATGCTTCACTTCTTCATTCGGTAATATTCACTTTCATATATTTTTTTTAAAAATAATTAAGCCCTTTTTTTATAAATTAAATTGATTAATTATTATATGTAGGTTCGGAAGCTGATTCAGCTATGTAAGAATGAAGATTCTGATAATTTGATTGCAAGGGTTTATCCTCAGCTTAATAAGATTTTCCAGCGCTCTGTTTCGCAGTCCAAAGCCGCGTCTTCTGGGCTTCTTTTGTTGGTATATTTTCTCTTTGTTTGGCGTTGTGTTTTGAAATTCATTATCAGGGTGTTTGGCATTAGCTTATTTCAGTTTATTACCCTAAGCTCAACTTAATAATCAGGGGCTTATGAGCTTTTTTTAAATATTAAATAGGCCCGGATGATAATGTCTATGGAAAATGTTTATGGTGTTTGTTGTTATGATAATCAGGACAGGTTACTTAAACAGCTTAAGTTTTTAGGATTAGCGTATTTGTTTATGGTATATTGTTTGTTTCTTGTTGATTAGTTGTGTTTGGCATTGTGTTTTGAAATTGATTTTCAGGGTGTTTGGATCAGCTTAATATCCGGGCTGATGAGCTTTTGGAAAAAAAGCTTACTTTTTCGACTACAATTTGAACTTTTGGCTTCTTTAAGTCCATAAGCTCAACTTAATAAGCTCATAAGCAGGGAAAAATATGGGCTTATGAGCTTTTCATACATCAAATAAGCGAATCCAGAGTATATGGAAATGGGTGATAATGTGATAATTAGGGGGTGTTTGGAATTAGCTTAATATCCGGGTAGATGAGTGTATAAGCCCCTCTTTTTTTACTACAATTTGAACTTATGCCTTATTTAAGTCCATAAGCTCAGTTTAATAAGCAGGGGGAAAAAATGGGCTTATGACCTTTTCAAATATTAAATAAGCCCATAAGCCCGGAAACCTCAATGTCTATGGAAAATGGGTGATAATGTGATAATTAGGGGGTAAGATTATGACCTTATGGATTATTAAAACACATTGCATCAACTTGTATTGGCTTATGTTGCATTTTAAGCATTCTGATATTAGAATGACTTGAAAGGATAAACGCCTTGAGGAACATTTAGGAGAAGATCAATGAAGAGCATGGGGGATAAGGTTTAAATAAGCTAATGGGAGAAGGATTAGGAAAAAAGAGCTTATTTGAAGTTAGATAAGTGAATAAGCTTAAGCTTTTTTGTGATATCTAAACACTTTTGTGCTTATTGTGTTTTGAAAACACCACAAGTTTATAAGCGATTTCTCTCCTGATTCTGATTTGATACAGTAGATAAGCAGATTTAATTGTTGAATGGAAGAAAACTGTTTATGTTTATGTAGCTTATTTGAGGCTGAAATGAGCAATTTGGGTGTTGCTTATTCAAACAACTTATCATATTTGATACTTTCACCTCTTAAATCCAAGAATAAGCAGATTGAGTTGCCAATAACTATCAAAACGGATTACATGTTTACTGTGGATCGTTATAGCAGAAGCAAATCCAAATACCATCGCTTTAATTGCATTTTATATATGCTGGTTATGTGTACTCTCAAGAACCATAAGGAGTTATATTATGCAGTCTCATGCACTCACCATACATGTCAAATTTACTCTTACGTAATCAGAAACAGTTTTGTTGCAGATAATCCTTTACTGATTATCTGACACTTAATTAGTCGGATAATCAGCATAAGTTTTACCTATGACCAAACACTAAAATGGGTAAACTGATGAGTTTTTTTCCCTGTTCATGTTACCCCGGGAGGGCGAGTCTTTGACTCAGATGTATGCGGCCTACCCGAGGTATCCTGGTGACTGTTTCCGACCCTTTACGTATGCCCAAACACTAGAAATTTAATATCTATGACTTGAAAAGGCAACAACTTGAGGATCACTGTCAAATATACCAAACACCCCCTGATTATTTATCTTTGGTTTCTGTTTCTTCTTTCCATCATGAAACACAAATTTGGTTCAAGTCACCAAGGTGCTATTTTCTGTTTTGATTCAGGCTATACTTCAATTTTTCATTGATTATGGAGAATTTGTTCTGCATGATGCTGATCCTAGTCTCCGGACTTTCTTCCGTTCATGCTTAAGCCGGTAATATACACAATCTTTTGACGCTGCTATGCACTCTTGGTTTATTAAAAATCTATTGTATTCACCACAAAAACTGTATTTGTATGTAATGATACTTATGCATTCATTTTCGTGACAAGTTTTCGGTGATTTATCTATAGTTGTTAAAGATTTCTTTCATAATTAAATTAGAAATCACCTTTGAATCAATCTATTTTATGATTTGTCAATTGCAGCGAGTTTGCAGACCCTGTTGTTGCAGAAGCAACTCTAGATTTTCTGAACGTGAACAAGAAGAAAATATTACTCACATTTCCCACTTTACTCCCTCAGGTATGGTGTCACTTATGTATAAATGAAAGAACACTATACAATTAGTAATGTGCCAATGTGGTATTCCGTTGATAGTTGAATGCTGTATAAGGACTTGGGCAAAAGCTTCTGTTTTCCATAAAAAATATTATTAATATATGTGTCTGAAATTACATATATAAATTCAACCATTCTTCTGTGTGCTTTCAGTTTTATCCATTGATGCTCAAGCTAATTGCATGGAACGGAGAAAAGTAAGTATTTTCATTGTTTTGCTATCTTTAGTTACTTCTATTCTTTTTGCAATGAGTTATTATCTATGATTCCACATTGATAGTTTAATTTGTTCAAAAATGATTGTCCTCTTTAGAGAACTTATGGTTGCAAATTATAATATAAAGACTTTTTCACATTGTAGAGTAGTTGGTAGGATTTGATGGTGGTAGTAATATGACATTTGGCTAATACTCGCTGTTTGTTTGGCAATGCAGATTAGAAAAAAGGTTCCTAAGAGTGTTTCCTGGCTTGATGTCTTCCGGGTCTTTTCTACCTCTATTCATATCACTGGTTGATTTACCAGGTGAGATTTGTAATCAATATCGATTCGCTTATAAATTTTTGATCATTGATTATGCAATGCAGTAGTTACATATATCGTTTTTGTGTTTTTAATCAGTATTGATTGTGGCACTCGAAAAGGTGGAAAAGAGTTCTGGACCACTGATTGGTAGCAGTATAGCTTCAATACAGAAGAGCGCAGCTCCAGAGGTACTCATAATTTGGTACATAGATGTTTATAGGACTATATGTAATCATTTGATTCTTTTGCATACAGATGCTGTTGGCCCTCATGGATGAAGCGTATACTGGTTCAACCATAGGGGATGGAGGTGCAGATTCAGAATCTGAAGATAGCAACTCAATCACATCTGATCCACTATTTCTTGAGCTTCTTAAAGATGAAAATGACGGCCTTGCTGTATGGTATCATTACTTGCTACATTTGTAGAAGCTAAATCTTAAAAGAAGCCTAAATAGATATTAAATTTTGTCCACAGTCAAATGGATAATTATGATTTAAAATTTTCCTGTTTAGCCCATAATTAATGTATATGATAAGGAAAGTAATATTGCTAATTTTCCAAGTATATTGGTAATTTAGATTCATTAAAGTTCAAATTTACTTTTGGCTACTTAACATTGCGTTGAATAAACAAATCCCAGATTTTGTTTTTGGTTTGTGGACAATAATTTTGGGACGAAGGGAGTATTACATTTGCTCCTTGCAATTTAGAGAATCCACCGAACATGATTTTGTCATATAATTGATATTGATATTTACAGCAACGCCATTGGACTTCACCTGGAATGGAAGCGGCATTACAGGCAGCAATTTCTTCTCCATCTGATCGACTAAAACAGGCACTCAAGTTAGCGCCTCGGCTTCTTGATGTGTATTTTTCGATAGCATTGCATGACGTTAATCAGTGTATGCCATCTTCACATCTTTATTTATTGTAGAATTAAGTGTACAGAGGATTTACTTCAAGTATTTTTTTGCAGCTTTGAAATGCGCTTTAATCCCCATGCTTCTTGACAGATACTCTAAGCTATTCCCTGACAAAATTTTTACCTATGAAGTAAGTAAATATTTGAACCATTTGTTTTTCTAATTTAAGTATCCATTATAATTTTCTGCATATTGATAACTAACCTATCTGATTTGTTTGATATAGGTACGAAAGAGGCTTTTAAATTTCATATTGGCTGCATTTCATCAATCCCCTGAGTTCGTTGCAATTTTGAAGGTATTGTTCTGCTCAAACATTTCTTGAATGAATTTTGTGTGAAATTCATCTTGTTATGATTGTTAATGAGACAACTGCTGTTACTTTTGCAGAAGCCCATAGTAGACAGACTTGGAGAAGCTTATGACAGTCCAGAAAAGGTTTGTCTTTTAACAAATATAAGTTTTGAAAAACTTGTTTATCATGTTATAAATTTTGACGTTGATAAGTACATTTAGACTAATTCCGTTCACAAGTTAAACTAATTAGATTGTATAATAATATTTAACAGACCGAGTTGGCTTTGCAATTATGTTGGGCCATTGGGGAACATGGAGGAGGTGGTGCGTCTCACAAAGATGCAGCTCGTGAACTTTTTGAGAGTCTAGAACTACTTCTGTATGAAAACCTTTCATCAAGGTATGTTACTAGAGAGTCTGTATTCATGTATTAACATCAGATGTGGCGTGATGAGTGGGTCAGGTTGCTTTAGGTAATGGGTTCTGATGGGTCATCTGTAATACGGGTCGAAATAGGCCGATAGCTTGAGCCATTAAAAGATAGCATTCTGTCCTGTCTGAGTTTTTGACCATCTTTTTATGATTTGTACAATTAAAAGTACAATGACTAAAATAGGACGAATGAAAAAGTAAGGTGATTTATATATTTTTTTAAACTTTCGATTTTTATATATAATTTGTTAACAAAAACAGTATTATAAAAGTAGCAATCTGTACACTAGTTTGAAGATTGTATGCATTAGAAAAAAACTTGTGGCAACTTTCAATTTGTAAGATATCTAGCTAACTTTTGATGTTTGACCTGTTCAGTATAAGATATACCACCCAAATCGACCCATTACATTCAACTAAATAAATGTTTAGTGTCTGTTCCTTATGTTTATAAATAAAAAAAAATTCTTGGAAGCCGGCTAGGCGTTGGAGATTCCGTTCTTGGCTCCAGCAGCACAACTGTTAGAAGATCATCACAGTCGAGGCTACTCTGTTTTGTTGTGACCGCGATTGCAAAGATTGCAACACACCATCGTGAGTTACTACCTAGAGCACGTGTATCACTTGGCAAGGTCAGTACAGCTGTTTGGACCATCCCATAATGCTTTCTCTGTGTGATCAGAAAACCAAAAATCATTTGAAATGAATGTGGATCACAGGTGGCTCATTCACGTATCTCTGATGCACGAGTCTGGAAGCGAGCTCGTGATTACTTGGGCTTGATGAATGAACCTGCAATTTGCTTGTCTGTGCTTGGCCCGTCAGGATCGTTAAGTGGGTCCATACAGAAGCCCGGGACGATCAATTGGAGTGAGGGTAAAACAAAGATGATTGCCAACATCCCGTTTTATATTCTAGCTGGACAAGAAGGTAACTTTCTTATACTACCAAAATCCCCTGTATTTTCATTTTGGAAATCTGACCTTATGTGAGTAATTGAGTTTAAGGGTTACTAGCGTAAATTGCCATTACACTTTCTCATTTGTGCTTTTTAAAGTCATACCAATATTGTACACCTTAGTCATTAAAAGATGATTGTGTCTTGGTTGGGTTATTTTATAGCAAAAAAAACCGACTGTCAAAAATGATACTTTTAATAAGATATCCTTGTTAAGACATGTATATAATAATATTTTTTATTTTAAACTGTTAAGATTACGAGCCACAAAATGACCACAAATGTGACACAACTATCTTTTGATAAGCTTTAAATGATTCAGGTCTATAGAAAAAGAGTGCTAAACTGGACAACCCTTAAATTAGGAAAAAAAAAAAATCATTTTATCAAAAGAGTGGCTTCTTGAATACTTGGTTGATATCTTTGTCATGCACTATTGCAGGCCCCCCTCATCATGATTTCTCTTTGATGGACATTCTTCCAGGAAAGTCGACAAGTTATGCAATTTAGAAAACTACTTTCAGGTTTGTATCATTTTTAGAAGTTTAAGCTTTCGTTCTGACCTGTAAGAATAAAGTCAGTTAATGGTTGTGCCCCCTGCTTTCCATGGCGATATATGATCTGTGTTCTTGTACCATATAGTTATACACCTTTTGAAGATACCATGAATAGAACAACATATGATATTTTGAAAAGTATGAGTAATGCTCTTATGTGTAACCTATAACTACTGTACTAGACTAACCTCAAGCCAGGTATCTGGATTAATTTTAATTGGAAATTGCATATTTACATGATTACATCTAATTTTCTTGTCAACAAGTAAACCTACTTGCATCAAATCCCGGATTACCATTATGATTAAGGACATTCATCTTCCTGGTTAAGACCGTACCATATACAATAGACCAATGTTTTACCCATAGCTCTAATATTGTACATATACGAGAGTATATTTTAGCAATAATGGAACAAAAAGATGAACACCGTCAATTACATGAAAACAAGTGAAACAATATGGTAAGTTCCTGAGTGTTGACATGTTCAAACACGTTGATGAGCTTGAAGATTATGTGGGTCTCAGATCCAGATGTTTAAGCTTCTAAAAAGATGCTGAAAATTTGAGACAGGACAAAATGCGAAGTCTTATGAAGCCTACCAGAACCAAAATAAAACAAGAATATACATAATAAGAAAGCCTTCAAAATCAATTGAAGTCACACACAAAGTAAACAAAACCCAAACAAACTCAGAAAGACAAATTAATACCCGCACCGAACACAACACAGACTCATTGCCTCATAGTCGGTGGTGTAACATTAACGATATCTGCCAATGTACCAGTTTCTGTTTGCTACACCATCAAAGATTGTTAATGTCAACTCTAGCTAAAGACAACAAAAAGAACTCAAAATAACCTGATACCTTTATCTTAAAGACAGTTCTTCCTGTTCATGCCATTTCTTTTTATTTCAAGGCATACTAGGATCCTACAAGTGTTATCATAGGTGAATGAGGAAGTTAAAAATATACATTTAACTGAATTGATATTCTACAGATTTTATTTTATTTATTTATTTATTTTTAAGTTTTTTTATCTTTTATTTTTTTATATTAGTCTATGCAGATCATTTCGGATAAGTATGTTCCAATGTTTCACAACTAGCATATGTATCGGTTAATATAGCCTAGATGTCGTTCTTAAAATTCTCACACTTAAGTGCATCAATCATCGAGTGCATGGCCACGTCAACTGGTCATCGATCAAGTGGTAGATCTTCGTGTGAGATGCCCCCACTGAAATTGCCCGCATTTATTTAATAAAATTTACATTTGTTCAAATATACAGAATTAACAACAGATCATAAGGATTATTTAGCTATCCATCATTGTCCATACTACTAATCGAGTCCCAGTTCTTCTCGGTCAAAAAATTCATATTCCTCATACAGCGTTTGCTCATTCTATGAGCGAGCCTCAACAAACTTGATTCGCCCCCAGGTTGATCTTGCATTTGTATGTTTGCCACCATCCTTCTCTTCCCTTTTGGCTTAAGACTCCCGTTGTCTTCTTTCTGCCTTCAACTTGGGAACCTTGTTAGCCATTGTCACTGTATTCACCTGGTCCCTCGATCTATTAGGTTGAACCTTCATTAAATGAAACATAATTATTCACTACAATATAATATAACCAAGGAACAAGGGAGTAATGACCAAAATACATAGATTACGTCATGTAAAATACCTGAGGTAAATCGATCCATGATGAGTTTGGCATATCGAGAGTTCTCAAGCAGATAGTTTCTGACTTGAGTAAGCATGGAAGCTATATACTCCATTTGATTCAGCAGCGGGATAATGGAAAGAGGCTAGGTATATGATACAAAAAGCACATATAAATAAGAAATCAGCACTTTCAGTTTTGTCTAAACACATACACACAAGCGATAAGATGTGATACAAAACCAGCTCAAATTGGTAGTTTTTAAACATCTAACATTATACAAAACTAAGAAAACTTTATGCTCACCGATTTCTTTAGAAACTTTCTGGGCCGTCAGATGAATGCAATCAACATGGTTGTTTGTATAACATATATCTGGAGGTCTAAAATTGTGGAGACAAAAATGTCCGATGAAAGACAACATCATTCCCATGAAACGCTAATTAGATTTGTGAAATGTAAGCGACTCAAAATACCAAACGCGTAACAATAACTAATAAAATTATTATGAAAGATATGTAACAATAGGATAACAAAATGGCATCAAGATACTCAAATTTATAGAGAATTTAGATGATGTTACCGTTACTCAACGGCTACTTTAAAAAAAAGTAAAAATATGACCGTTGGATAAGTTTTCAGTGTATCAGTAATATTTGTTTTGTTTGTAACAATAAATGTGATAGATATACATAAAGATGAACGAATTTATAAAGAACTTGAATGTTGTGACCGTTGCTTAACGGCTACTTTTCAGATATGCATAATGGAACTATTTCAAGGAAAAAAAAAGAAGTAAAAATGTGACAGTTGAATTATCTTTTAATGTATCAGTAATATTGACTCTCATTTGTGCTTTTTAAAGTCATACCAATATTGTACACCTTAGTCAGTAAAAAATGTCTGTGTCCTGTTTGGGTTATCTTGTAAGTTGTAGCCATAAAAACGGACTGTCAAAAATGATACTTTTAATATGATATCCTAAACTGATGTATAAAACTGTTAAGACTTGTATATAAAATGAATTTTATTCTAAATTGTTGAGAAGAGGGGCCACAAAATGACCTAAATGTGTCACAACTATCCTTTGATAATCTTTAAATGATTCAGGTTTATAGAAAAAGTACAGTGACTATACTGGACAAATGAAAAACTATTTTAGTATTTTATGCAAATAACTCTTACATTTAGAAGAAGAAAAGAGCATTTTATCAAAAGAGTGGCTCTTGAATTCTTGGTTGATATCTTTGCCGTGTATTATTGCAGGCCCTTCTCATCATGATTGCTCTTTAATGGACATTCTTCCAGGAAAGTCCACAAGTTATGCAATTTAGAAAACTGCTTTCAGGTTTGTATCATTTTTAGAAGTTTAAGCCTTTTTGTTTGACCTGTATAAGAATAAAATAAGTCAATGGTTTTGTCCCCTGCTTTCCTTGGCAATATTTGAGCTGGTTTTTTTCTTTTCTTTTCCGAGTTCTTGTACCATATTCTTTAGTTAACTGGAACCAATCCTGTAACCTTATTTTGCTATCTGATGAATGATGATGTAATAATACCTTCTTGTACATATAGTTATACACAGGGGCGGAGGGGGTGGGGGGACTAGGGGGTGCTGGGACCCTCCCAACCAGCCCACAAGTCCACATTTTTTGGTATTAACTTGGCTTTGTTTTTGAAATGTCCCCTAGAAAGGTTCAGTTGGTCCCCTTTTAATTTATTATCTTTTGTTGTGCTAGTATCCTATTTCTTCCATGTATATATGTCTTCCCAATATTATTAAACACTAACCAAATGTAAATTTATGTAAATTTATATGTAACTTATAATGTGTAAAACTCATGTATTAAACTAATTGTTAAATATAAATATTAGAATGAACCAATAATATTAATAATGTATTACTAAATTTTACTTGTCTTAAGATACAAAACTAAATAACGAGCCAATTTTCAAATTTGTTAGTATAATTTTGTTCTTTTTTTCTAAGTGTTAGATCGAATCATGAATAGAAATTGAAAATGTAAAGTCTAGCTTTTACTCATAAGCTAATTCCTCCTATTTATACCTGCTCTTCCTATTTCTTTACAACAAATTAACAAGCTTTTTCAATCATGAAGAGGTGAAAACAAGACTTCATAAATAATATATTTTTTTTTCCTAACAGACTTGCTAAACTTGATATGCAAACTGAATAAGAGTTTATTTCTTAACTTTTTAGTTTACTGTATGCTTAGCATACATTTTTGACTTGTTTTTATTACAAGCATGATAGTTGATAACAGAACACATTTTGTTCGTATATACAACATTTATCGTTACCATTTTATTACATAGTTCGGCCCCCCTTAACATAAAATCCTGGCTCCCACCCTGGTTATACACCTTTTGAAGATAGCCATGAATAGAATTGCGTATGATATCTAGAAAAGTATACGAGTAATGCTTTTATGTGTAACCTTTTACTACTAGACGAACTTTAAGCCATATAAAGTGTGAACAACATATTTACATGATTGCATCCAATTGTCTTGTCAACAGGTAAACCTTACATCAAATCCCGGATTACCATTATGATTAACGACATATTCAAAGGAATTTTATTAATTATATTAGTCTATGCAGATCATTTTCAATAAGTAGGTTCCGATGTTTAGCAACTGGCATAACTAGTTAGGCTTATTGTAAGTGATATGTATTGTTTAAGAGAGCCAAGATGTCATTCTTAAAAATGTCACGCTTAAGCGCATCAATCGTTGAGTGCATGACCACATCAACTGGTAATCGATCAAGTGGCAGATCCTCGTGTTATCTAGCGTGTGAGATGCCCCCACTGAAATTACATTTATTTAATAAAATTTACATTTGTTCAAATATACAGAATTAACAACAGATCATAAGGGAGCCACAAAGATTATTTAGCTATACCAACTACTAACAGATACATATCCATCATTGTCCATACTACTAACTGAGTCCCAGTTCTTGTCGGTCGAAAATTTCATATTCGTCATACAGTGTTTGCTTATTCTATGAGCGAGCCTCGACAACCTTGATTGGCCCCCAGGTTGATCTTGCATTTGTATGTTTGCTACCATCCTTCTCTTCCCTTTTGGCTTAAGACTCCCGTTGTCTTTTTTGTGCCTTCAACTTGGGAACCTTGTTAGCCATTGTCACTGTATTCACCTGGTCCCTTGATCTCTTAGGTTGAACCTTCATTAAATGAAACATAATTATTTACTACAATATTATGTAATCAAGGAACAAGGGAGTAAATATAGGGGTAAATACATAGATTACGTCGTGTAAAATACCTGAGGTAAATCCATGATGATGTTGCCATGCATGTCGAGAGTTCTCAAGCAAATAGTTTCTGTGTTGAGTAAGTATGGTATCTGTATATACTCTTTTTGATTCAGTGGGGCCATACTGCTCAATTCAGAGAACCGAGAACATTATCGGGGCATAGTGATGAGGATATCGCTTATACTCACCAATTTCTTTAGAGACTTTCTGAGCCATCAGATGATTGCTACGAACATGATTATTTATATAACATATATCTGGAGGTTTAAATTTGTGGAGACATAAATGTCTAGCGAAAGACATCATTCCCATGACAGCTAATTAGATTTGTGAAATGTAAGTACCAAACGGGTAACAATAATTGATAAAATTATGAAAGATATGTAACAAGAGGATAACAAATTGGCATCAAGATTGTCAAATTTATAAAGAATCTGGATAGTGTTACCGTTACTTAACGGATACTTTTTGAATATGAAAATCGAAACTATTTCAAATAAAAAGTAAAAATATGACCGTTGAATACGTTTTCAGTGTATCAGTAATATTTGATTTGTTTTTGAAAGATATACATAAAGATGATCGAATTTATAAAGAACTTGAATGCTGTGACCGTTGCTTAACGGCTACTTTTCAAAATATGCATAACGGAATTATTTCAAGAAAAAAAAAGTAAAAATGTGACAGTTAAATTATCTTTTAATGTATCAGTAATATTGACTTTCTCATTTGTGCTTTTTAAAGTCATACCCAGTATTGTACACCTTAGTCGTTAAAAAATGGCTGTGTCCTGTTTGGGTTATTTTGTAGCGAAAAAAAACTGACTGTCAAAGATACATTTAGATGATATCCTAAACTGATGTATAAAACTGTTAGACTTGTATATAATAATAAATTTCAATCTGTTAAGAATACGGGCCACAAAATGACCCAAATGTGACACAACTATCCTTTGATAATCTTTAAATGATTCAGGTTTATAGAAAAAGTACAGTTACTATACTGGACAAATGAAAAACTATTTTAGTATTTTATGCAAATAACTCTTACATTTAGAAGAAGAAAAGAGCATTTTATCAAAAGAGTGGCTCTTGAATTCTTGGTTGATATCTTTGCCGTGTATTATTGCAGGCCCTCCTCATCATGATTGCTCTTTAATGGACATTCTTCCAGGAAAGTCGACAAGTTATGCAATTTAGAAAACTGCTTTCAGGTTTGTATCATTTTTAGAAGTTTAAGCCTTTTTGTCCTGTATAAGAATAAAATAAGTCAATGGTTTTGTCCCCTGCTTTCCTTGGCAATATTTGAGCTGGTTTTTTTCTTTTCTTTTCCGAGTTCTTGTACCATATTCTTTAGTTAATTGGAACCAATCCTGTAACCTTATTTTGCTATCTGATGAATGAAGATGTAATAATACCTTCTTGTACCATATAGTTACACCTTTTGAAGATAGCCATGAATAGAATTGCATATGATATCTAGAAAAGTATACCAGTAATGCTCTTATGTGTAACCTTTAACTACTAGACGAACTTTAAGCCATGCTATAACGGGTCAAGTTTGAACAACATATTTACATGATTACATCCAATTGTCTTGTCAACAAGTAAAGCTACTTACATCAAACCCCAGATTACCGTTATGATTAAGGACATATTCAAAGGATTTTTATTAATTATATTAGTCTATGCAGATCATTTTCAATAAGTAGGTTCCAATGTTTAACAACTGGCATAACTAGTTAGTCTTATGGTAGTGATATGTATCGTTTAATATAGCCTAGATGTCATTCTTAAAAATCTCACACTTAAGCACATCAATCATTGAGTGAATAGCCACGTCAACTGGTCATCAATCATGTGGCAGATTTTCGTGTGATCTAGCGTGTGAGATGCCCCCACTGAAATTACATGTATTTAATACTAAAATTTACATATGTGCAAATATACAGAATTACCAACAGATCAAAAGGGAGCCACAAAGATTATTTAGCTATACCAACTACTAACATATACATATCCGTCATTGTCCATGCTACTAATCGAGTCCCAGTTCTTCTCGGTCAAAAAGTTCTTATTCTTCAAACATTGTTCGCTCATTATTTGTATGTTTGATCTTGCATTTGTATGTTTGCCACCATCCTTTTTTCCCTTTTCGCTTAAGACTCCCGTTGTCTTCTTTCTGCCTTCAACTTGGGAACCTTGATAGCCATTGTCTCCGTATTCACCTGGTCCCTTGATCTCTTAGGTTGTACCTTCATTAAATAACTAAATACACTGTTGGTCCCAAACTTGTCCCGAAACATCACACTAGGACAAAACTTGCCATTTTTATCGTCGGTAGTTCAAAGTATGCGTTTTATAGGCTAAATGAGTCCCTTGACCTATTTTCCGTTATCTTTTGCCAAATCCGTTAAATGACTATTTTGACCATATATAAAGTCATTCATCTACCTTTTTCATTCATTTCATCATAACTAAAATCTCATCCATCTACTTTTTTCACCTGAGTTGCAAGGCAATTTGGGATGAACCAAGATGTTCCTGTTGACGTGCCACGAGCAAGTATAACTCACGAAATTGCTTGGAGATTCTACAATAGACCAGTTAAGGATGTTAAGTTGTATATACCATCACAACATCCTGAACCGTGTGTCACTGTTAGATACATGGAGTGGTGGAATAAGTCTTATGGCGAGTGTAGTTTGCAGTCCCTAGATGGTAATAATCAGACCAAAAAGTTTGACAAAGATGAATCAAATATGGTAGGATCTGAAGATTATTGTATGGGTGGTATGACATTGATACATTGGGATTGGAGCTCGAAGGGAGAATCAGTAAACTTGAGGCACATTTGCATATCTCAAAGCTAAAAAGGATGGTGTGATATGTTAATGTAGATTTGTTCAAAATCATATCATCTTTTGTGGTAAATTTTATTGAAACTGTACCAGGGTATCTGAACTATTAGCTTGTATCCTTAGTGGAGTATCAAAATGGTAGTCCTATTACCTTTTGACTTGGATCTGCATTGATGTATGTTGTTGTTTGATTTTGCTTTTGATTTGGATTCGCATTGATGTATGTTGTTTTTTGATTTCGCTTTTGACTTGGATCCGCATCGATGTATGTTGTTATTTGATTTCTCTTTTGCCTTGGATCTGCATTGATGTATGTTGTTTAGTTAATGAAGGGATCTTTCTAATGTGATATTGTAGATATGATGTTGTTTCCTGTACATAAAAAAACACCTTAGATTATTACTCGATTAACTAGACTTTTAAATATGCTAAATAGTTACGAAGTAAACATTTCCGACAGAGTAACATAAAGCTATAGAACACAATTACAGCCTTAGTTGCTTTGATTATTGAACTGGATTAGATGGGCTTTCTTTGATTTTGTGCTCTAAAGATAGATCAGCTTTCACAATGTTTTGAGAATGGCAAATTAAAGAATCACAGGGGTAGCATAATAGGCTCTTTTTAATAACTTGGTTGTGATGTTGTAATTATTTGATTACACTATTGGCAACTTTTGACCTGTTAAAAAACTTCCGCCTGATTCATTTAGGGTACCTGACCAAGACACACTATTAACACAAATGGGCAATTTCTTATGCAAAAGGGTAGAGACTACCAACCCTAATCAAACCGGATTAGTAATAACTGAATTGAAACTGTTCAGGGTGCATTAGTTTTGTACCTTTTTATCCTTATAAAAATAGAACAGCCCATTACAGACCGACTTTTGTTCACCAAGGCAAAAAACTGTAAAATTAAAGCTCAAAAAGAGGATGAGAAGGATCACATGTCCACAAGACCAAAACCATAGCTTCAATATACCAGGCCACAAATTTCATTAAATAAGTAGCCATTTAAGGATGTTAAGTTGTATACAAGTTCATTCTTTCATTCTATGGTGATATATGCTGTTAATTTTAGAGAGAGAAGCAAATATTTAGAGAGATATATGCTGTTAATTTTAGAGAGAGAAGCAAATATTTAGAGAGAGAAGCAGGAAAGAGGTAACATGAGGGTGGTGGATGTGATGATATAATTTTTTTATTAAGTGCACCGTTCGTCCCTAAGGTTATACCACCAAAATAATTAACCAAAACTATAAAATGACCATTTTGCCCTCATATGCAATGCACATGGGAGAAGATAACAGACATTGACTAACGTAAAATGGGTCAAGGGACTCATTTAGCCAATAAAATGCATACTTTGGACTACCGACGATGAAAATGGCAAGTTCTGTCCGAGCATGATGTTTCGGGACAAGTTTAGGGACCAACAGTTATTTTAGTATTAAATAAATAATAATTATTCAGTACAACATAATGTAACCATCGTAAAAGAACAATTGTATTTGGATGTATGTACTACAATTTTATGTAACTATTCCAAAAGGAACAAGGAAGTGATAAGCAAGATTATAGGGGTAAATGCATAGATCATGTCACGTAAAATACCTGAGGTAAATCCATGATGATTTTGGCATGCATGTCGAGAGTTCTCAAGCAAATAGTTTCTGACTTGAGTAAGTATGGTAGCTGTATACTCTTTTTGATTCAGTGGGGCCATACTATTCAATTCAGAGAACGGAGAACATTCACAGTGACAGTCTATCGGGGCATAGTGATGAGGATATCGCTTATACTCACCAATTTCTTTAGAGACTTTCTGAGCCATCAGATAATTGCTATCAACATGATTATTTATATAACATATATCTGGAGGTTTAATTTTGTGGAGACATAAATGTCCAGCGAAAGACATCATTCACATGAAACGCTAATTAGATTTGTGAAATGTAAGTGACTGAAAGAACCAAACGGGTAACAATAATCAATAAAATTTTATGAAAGATATGTAACAATAGGATAACAAAATGGCATCAAGATACTCAAATTTATAGAGAATTTAGATGCTGTTACCGTTACTCAACGGCTACTTTACAAAAAAAGTAAAAATATGACCGTTGGATAAGTTTTTAGTGTATCAGTAATATTTGTTTTGTTTGTAACAATAAATGTTGTGACCGTTGCTTAACGTCTACTTTTCATATATGCATAACGGAACTATTTCAAGGAAAAAAAAGAAGTAAAAATGTGACAGTTGAATTATCTTTTAATGTATCAGTAATATTGAATTTCTCATTTGTGCTTTTTAAAGTCATACCCAATATTGTACACCTTAGTCATTAAAAAATGGCTGTGTCCTGTTTGGGTTATCTTGTAAGTTGTAGCCAAAAAAAGGACTGTCAAAAATGATACTTTTAATATGATATCCTAAACTGATGTATAAAACTGTTAAGACTTGTATATAAAATGAATTTTATTCTAAATTGTTGAGAAGACGGGCCACAAAATGACGTTAATATGTCACAACAATCTTTGATAATCTTTAAATGATTTAGGTGTATAGAAAAAGAGTGCTAAACTGGACAATAATTTATGCAAATAACCCTTAAATTTAACAACAACAACAACAACAAAAAAAAAAAAAAAAAAAAAAAAAAAAAACCATTTTATCAAAAGAGCGGCTTCTTGAATTCTTAATTAGTTGATATCTTTGTCGTGCACTGTTGTTGCAGGCCCCCCTCATCATGATTTCTCTTTGATGGGCATTCTTCCAGGAAAGTTGGCAAGTTATATTGGATACTACGGAGTAACTTATTAATATATGTAAGTCAAGATTAGTGTAGTATTTATGTAGGTATATAAGTTAAAGGGTCTAGTGTGTCAATAGTAAAGTTTATAACCGAAAAACAGTTAAATTCGGTTATGGCAGTTATCTTAGAAACGTAATGTCGGTTAGTAAGGTATCGGTTAGAAAAGTATACGTACCCGAAAACAAGTCTGTATTTGTAACGATTGTTATATATCAAATAAACTTAGTATACATTTTATATTCGATTGTTCATAGAAAGATTATAGACTAACAGTTGGCATCAGAGCCAAACGATTCAAACCAGTGAGAACGAAATAGATTGATTCAGGGAATCAATCAAGAGAAGAAGAGACAGTGCGCATACCGGTCAATCAAGAAGAAGAGGAAAAGACCGATTGATTCAGGGAATCAATCAAGTGAGAAACACGATTCGATTAAAGACTATCGAATCAGAGAATTAAAAAAGAGAAGAGAAATAAAACATACCCGGTTGTGCGAAATAGAATCCGCCGCCGTGTACTTGCCGAAGAAGAGAACAGACCAAGCGACCGATTACCAGAAAAGAAGAGGACCAACATCAATTACAGGGCTTGCCCTAATTGTGCGTAGAAGAAAGCAAGAAGGAAGGAGAAGCGGCGTGTTTTTTTTGGGAACTAGATAACAACAGTGAACAAAATAGCAGCTTTGTTGAAAAGAAAAGGAAGGAGCAGACATGTTACTACGTTATTTTGTTTGGAGAAGGGAGCCCACAAAAAAAAAGGTCCAACAGGTTTTATTCCTTCTATACTTAGTTATTTTTAGAAAAGTTGAGAATTGCATATTAGTATTGTAGATTTGGTAGAATAGGTTTTTTTTCCATTACAATTCGCCTTAGAAACCGTTAGAATTGTTTGAGAATTATTGTGGTTAGAAAGAAGGATTTAAGTTTGACTATTATTAGAATTATATTAGTTTTAGAAGAAAATCAAATCGAAAGATATGACGGGAGATAAAAACGAAAAAAGAGTTGTTTTCACCACATCATTACCATCATATCAATGCCCAGTTTTAAGCAATACAAATTATACATTATGGGCATTAAGAATGAAGAAGATACTATTGGCAAATGGAGTATGGGATTTAGTAGAAGGAACAGGTACATCAAAATAGATTGATGTAAAAAAGGATAGTTCGGCGTCAGCATACCTATTTCAAGGGTTACCAGAAGATTTGCAAATGCAAGTTGCGGGATGTGAAACAACAAAAGAAATTTGGGACTCTCTAAAGTCCAGATTTATTGGGACAGAAGATGTACAACAAGCACACTCGCAACAACTTAAATCAGAATTTGAAAGACTTGTGATGAAAGAAGATGAAACAATAGATTCATTTGCTGGGAGGTTGATGAGTATTATTACAAAGGCTGCTACATGTGGATTGACGTTTGATGAGCAAATGAAAGTACGAAAATTACTGAATGCAATGCCAGAGTTTGTACCAGTAGTAGCAACCATTGAAATGGTTGTTGATTTTAAGAAATCAAAATTAGAGGAGATTATTGGGAAACTTAAGACTTAGAGCATCCGCAATGCTAAAACTAGGAATAGCTTTTCACTATTTCAATAAGTCTTTTGAAAGACTTTTTATGCATTGCATTGATAGCTTTTTAATAGCTTTTTGAAAGACTTTTTGGAAAGACTTGACATACTTCAAGTCTTTCTTCAAAGTTGTATGTATTGAATGTGGTTTGCATTTAATGCATTAAATGCAATAAGTCATCAAAGACTGATTGCATTGTGGATGCTCTTATGAAGAAAGGCTTAAGTTTAGAAAAGGAAGTGAGGAAGATAATAGTGAGAAATTGTTATTCACGCATCAAGGAAATGACAGAAATTATGAACGCAACTATGGAAATGATAGACGAGGAGGTGGTAATCATACACGAGGAAGAGGCCAAGGAAGATTCACAAGAGATTATAAGAATGAAGATAATTATGATAGAAACAAGAGAAACACTAGAGATCAAAACTACCATAGAAGAGACACTAGAGAAATAGAGTGTTATAATTGTCATGAGTTTGGACACTATGCTGCAAATTGTCCAAAACCAAACCGTAGAGAAGAAAAAGCAAACCTTGTGTTTGAAGATGACGAACCAACACTATTGATGGTTACTAGTAAATATGAAAAAGAAATAACATCCTTTAAATAAGAACCGAGAAGGAAAGGAATTGTCATTGAGAATGATGAAATTCCAAAAGGAAAATTAGAAGATATGCAATCAGAAATATAAATTGATTTGAAGAGTAAATTAGAGTTTTGGAAGTTCGAAATGCTTCAAGAGTTAGAGATTGAAAAACAAGAGTTTGAGAAGAAAATAAGAAATAGAGAAATGGCATTTGAGAAATAAATGCAGAGAGAATCAGAGAACCTCAAGAAGTTAAGAGATTGCACAAGCAAAGAGATGAAAGAGTTAAAGACAGTAAGAGAACAGTTTGAGAAAGAAAACCTTGGAGTTATTTGAGATAACAAACTCTTAGAAGAAGAGAGAGTTGACAAGGGCGAATGCAAGAAACATCGAGAGACGCCATCAAGATTTCAGAAGGAAAGCCAGAGTGAGAAAGACATCAAGTCAAGAAACAAGAAAGCTGAATCAGAAGATCGTGATACTAGAAATAGAGTGTTGGAGATTCAAGAGTGCGAAACAATACAAGTGAAGAAAGTTGGTGGCAAAGATGATCAAATTGAAGAGCAAGACAAAGGAAGTGGAAGCAAGCCAAAGTTCAAAGATAAAGATAAAGGATCTTGAAGATATCGAAGGTATGGATTAATAAATTAGGGAGGAGTATTGGATACTAACTTATTAATCTATGTATGTCAAGATTAGTGTAGTATTTATGTATGTATATAAGTTAAAGGGTCTAGTGTGTCAATAGTAAAGTTTATAACCGAAAAACAGTTAAATTCGGTTATGGCAGTTATCTTAGAAACGTTATGTCAGTTAGTAAGGTGTCAGTTAGAAAAGTATAAGTACCTGAAAACAAGTCTGTATCTGTAACGATTGTTATATATCAAATAAACTTAGTATACCTTTTATATTCGATTGTTCATAGAAAGATTATAGACTAACAAGTTATGCAATTTAGAAAAATGCTTTCAGGTTTGTATCAGTTTTAGAAGTTTTAGCCTTTTTGTTTGACCTGTATAAGAATAAAATAAGTCAATAGTTTCGTCCCCTACTTTCCTTGTTAATATTTGAGCTGGTTTTTTTTCTTTAGTTAATTGGAACCAATCCTGTAACCTTCTGAAGATAGCCATGAATGATGATGTAATAATACCTTCTTGTACCATATAGTTATACACCTTTTGAAGATAGCCATGAATAGAATTGCATATGATATCTAGAAAAGTATACAAGTAATGCTCTTATGTGTAACCTTTTACTACTAGATGAACTTTTAGCCATGCTATAACGTGTGAACAACATATTTACATGATTGCATCCAATTGTCTCGTCAACAAGTAAACCTACTTGCATCAAATCCCGCGCGCATACCATATACAATAGACCAATGTCATTTTTTAGAACGGTCAGTAGACCAATGTTTTACCCGTAGTTCTAATATTGTACGTATATGAGTATACTTTAGCAATAATGGAACAAAAAGATGAACACTGTTAATTACATGAAAACAAGTGAAACAATATGTTAAGAATCTGAGTGTTGACACTTCTGAACGAGTTGATGAGCTTGCAGATTATGTGGAGCTCAGGGGCCCGAGTTCAAGCTTCTTAAGACCACAAGAGTCTGCTACTCTACCAAGGATCCTCTTTATCGAAATATTTAACAAAATTATGATGATGATGAAAGATTGGGGCAGCTCATACTGCGAAGTCTTATGAAACCTACCAGAACCAAAGTAAAACAAGAATATACAAAATAAGAAAGCCTTAAAAATCAATTGAAGTCAAACACAAAGTAAACAAAACCCAAAGTAAACTCAAAACAATAAATTAATCCAGAACCGAACTCAGACTCCATTGTCTCATGATGGGTATAACATTAACGATATCTGTCGATGTACCAGTTTCTGTTTACTAAACCATAACTCTCGCTAAAGACAACAAAAATTGAAACAGTATGTGATAACATCAAATTATCCTGATATTCCAAGTGTTAATTTCCCGCTTTATCGACATATTATGTTTAAAATGTTATTAGAATCATCCTTATTCCTTCTTATTTCATTTCAGAACTATTTACTATGAAGAAGCGGTATTTGGATATTTCTGAGCTCAAGAATGGTTTTCTCTCACATTTACTGAAGACCACGGCGTAACTAAGTTATGAAGTTACGCCGTAATCATTTTCATGAAGAATACGGCGTAACAAAGAAGTGGAGTTACGCCGTAACATGACTACAAATTATGATATGACAACTTTACAAAGACTACGGCTTAACCATCAGCTCAGGTTAAGCCGTAACCATGGATAAACATCAACTTTACAAAGACTACGGCGTAACCATCAACTCAGGTTACACCGTAACCATGGATAAACATCAATTTTATGAAGACCACGGCGTCACCATCAGCCCAGGTTACGCCGTAACTTCGGATAAGTATCAAGTTATAAAGAGCTACGGCGTAACTAGTTCATAAGTGTTATGCCGTAGCTAGTATTCAGGCCTATAAATAGTTGAAGATTTAACCAGTTTTAATCATCTCTTCTTTCCCAAACCTTTCTAGGGTTTGGGGGAGATCAAACACGAAAGAAGAATTATGGCTTAGGAGCATGAAGAACGAATTTCTCGTCTACGATTTCCTTTGTATTCGAGTTATTAATTCAAGTTTACATTTATGTTATTAATCTTCTCTTTATTTCTTTATAGACATCTACTTAGTCTTATCATAGAACGCTAGTCTCGGTAATATTATAAGCTTGTTAGTATCTAAAGGGTTGGGAGAATTGATCAACTGACCTCTGCCAAATAGGTTGCGAAGTATGAAAGGAATTGGCCATAGTACAATCGTTCTTCGTGTGCGAATTGACCAAATGATCACTTATCAAGTGGAGATATTTAAGAAGCTAGGGGAAACCTAATATCCTAACGGCTAAGTTTTCATAGACTAGATCTAGTATATTTGGCTCTTAATGACTGCTATTAGGTTACTGGATGATCCCAGGTGACCTGTTCATCTGGGTGAGGGATCTAAGAATCATAGGCTATGACGAATTGACCAAAGGAGTCTGGCGATATTTAACCACTATATTGAACCCTAATATTGAGAATTAATTCATATCTATAATCTTGATTAAGCTTCACTTTTCTATCTTTTAATCCTAAACTCTTATATCTGTGTAATTAGAATAATTATATCTACATTATCTTATCTATATCAAATTATGTTACTTCTAATCATCTTAGTTCTTTCAAGGTCACAGCTCTCTTGGGAAGACACTCGGATTTACCTAAAGCTTTACTTCATCTGATCGGGTTCTTTGCCCGTTAGCATGTGTTTATCGTAGTTTATCTCAGTTTTATAAATATTAAAAGCAGGATGAAAAGAGGTTTAGGTTTTTCGCCTTTGAAAACTGCTTATGGTTATTGTCTATTATACTCTTCCAAGAAGCGATAACATCTCTGTTACACGAGAAACATGTAAGCTTCTCCATTTCAATCCATTCGAGAACCCTTTTTACTAACTTCTTCTTCATTTTTGCCATCAGTTTTTGCACTAGTTTTCTCATGGAAATAAGAGGTTTTGGATAATTCCCACAAACATCGCTCAATACTTTAGAACAAACGCTTTCAAGATATGTAGACACTTCATTTAAAAAGCTAATAGGAAAATTAGCAATACTATTTTGCACGTCATAATAGATATATCCTTAGTCTTTTAGATGCAACATAATAGATTTTCGTCTTTTGCGCGTCAAATGTATTGCTACTACTATTTTGCATCGTTTTCACTTCAAAATTACTTTCGGGTCTAATTAGGATATATCCAGTGGCGGATCTAGCCGAAAATCGAAGGTGGTTCCTTGATTTGGTCAAGTTAAAAATGGCAATCGGACAGCCAACCAACCAATCAAATTTTCGGGTCTGATCGGGTCCAGGTTAACAAGATGCGATACTAAAACATTGAACTAGATACTCCTTGTATGTTTAAGAACTTCTACATTGTCCAAATTCAAACTTTTAATCAACAATCACATGATGCAAAACATCTTAATGTAAAAACCAAAGTCCTAAACAACAAACCCTAAAATCTAAATAATCTACTAACAATTATACTAATACAGTGGTACATTACATAACATTCTTTACCCTTTAATTATTCATAAAAAATATAATGAATAAATTAACTAAAAGATAAATAGCTTATAAATGAATTGTTGGATGAAGTGAGTCGACGATCCAAGTTCATTTCCCTAATTCCCTCCAAGACCAGAACTGCGATTAATGGATTTTTTATGTTTTCTTTTAAAGTTAATTGTTAATTATTAAATGGACTAATATCCTTTTTTTTTCTTTTTGGTTTTTGAGACTTGGGCTAAAAATAGTTTATACTAAAAGTGAAGTATTTTTCAAAAAAGATTCTAAAGTAGTTCCCAAATAATTTCTAGTGGTTCCTAAAAAAATTTCTATATCACTTCTAAAAGTTTTCGTCATCCAAGGTGGTTCCCGGGAATCGCTTAATTACACATGGATCCGCCTCTGGATATATTCAAATGAATAAAAATGCATCTAATTCAAATCGATGAATCTTAAATGTATAATTATAATTATTTCTCAACCTTCTTATTTTTAGTTTTTTTTCTCATTCTATGCCTACTCTAACTAACACATATAATAAATGACTGATTTATTATAAATGGATCACATATGTGTTTGCATGACTAAACTAATACACGGGCATATTCGATGTTATTCTAAACGTTTCTAGCTTATTATTGCGAATTAGACAAGTATCTGATCATATGATAACTACGGGAGTATTAATTTGACAATTCACAACTCAAGTTCATGAACATCACCTTAAAAAAAATCAAAATTTAGGAAATCCCCATAAGATGCAAACATTAAAAAAGTTGTCGAAATCAATATGTAAAAAAAGAGAAGGAAAAATAACTCGTCTGATGAAACGACAAATTTAATATAAAGACCGATATATTTTCTTTAACGATTTTGAAGTAAAACCGCTATCTGCGGAACAGCGATGAGCAACATAAGCATGAAAAGTTACCATGACAAAATTACAATGCGACATATATTTGATCCCTTTCTTTATTAAACGAGAGAAACTGCAAAATGCATTATATTGATGACTTGGAAGAGTACATACTACATACTGTTTGATATCGAGATTTCAAATCTGCTTGAACCAAGTTTTCAGTTTTTCTTCAATCTCATCTAAATTTTTTTGGTTTTTTCAAAATGTATCTTTTTTTCTCTTCTGTAAATTTAAAAAGGAAGAAGATATTTTAAATATTCATTTCCCAGCTAAAATTTATTGTCATAATGTGAAAAATCAATTATTTTATTACCAGTATCTTTTTCAATCGTTTTTAATTCAAGAGAAGACCTATATATATATTTATCATTTTTCATTGTTTTATAAAGGTACACTAATTCACATCTTACTGAAAAGCTTGAAGAACATAAGATGGCATCATCAAAATTTGTTCCTCTTCTTCTTGCATTCATAATTGTTTTCTCTGTCTCAACTCATGCTATCAGCACAGGTAAATAATATCATCTTAACGTTTGAGTTTTTTTCTTTTTCATATACTATTATGCAATGAACAAAATTCGTATTTGGTTATAAATCTTTATGGTTGTTTACAGGAGAAAAGGGAATAGTACAACACATTTGTACGAATGTATGTTGCAAACAAGAAGATTGTGACGTTGTATGCGAGAAGCTAGGGAGTGGACCGGGGCTTGGAATCTGTAAACCCGATGACACTTGTCGAAGTGGAGGATTATGTTGTTGCATTACGTAAAATGATATTATTAGTATACATGGTGACGTTTTTTTTACGAGTATGATTTGTTTCTTATAAACCTAATAAGATATTTGGATTTGTGATGATGCTTTGTGCGGAAACGACATTGTTTTGATTTCTTTTGATGGAATTTTATATATTAATGTTATTTATGTTTCGATTTCGTCTAGAGGTGGTATCTAGAAAATGAACTCTTTGTAGGTTAAGGGTGTGTTTGGTATGCAATCCGGAATCATTATAGGTATGATTTTGATTATAAGAATGTATCATGAAAAGTATCATTGCCATAGTTATTGTTTGCTATAGAGTTTAAGGTAAAGATATCACTTTTAAATGGGCTCATTCAATAGCAAAAAAAGTAAAATATATTATTAAAATACAAAAATATAACTTCTAAAGTGTTAAAAGTTAGTAGTAAATCTAAAAAAGTACATGGGTCTTACAGAATATCAACCAATTCATACTACTATGGATCAATCATTGTTAATATCATACATTGGTATCAAATCTCTAACCAAACATGTTATATGGATATAATTGTGATTGATGATTCCTAATATTCAAACCAAGTGGCTCCTAACTTTCTTCCTAAATGTATATGTCACATGTCTAAGAATTATCACTAAAAGAAATTAGACATTTAGTGACAGAAGTTCTAATGACACAAAAAATGTCACTTATTCTAAGCTTTAATGACATCTTTGAAAAAAGGTTGGACATCTTTGAAAAAATGTTGGCAAAAGCCAAAAAAGTGCCATTAAAATATGTCACAAGAGGCAAAATTTATGTATTCACACTTTTGTATGTCACTATAAATAGATTTTTACCTACTCGACTTCTACCAACATTTTAGTGTAGGAGAAGCATATAAATTTTTTAGTAACACTTATTTATACTTTTGGTGATTTGCACTTTTGGTGACACTTTATTTATATGTCGCTAGATGGCAATTTTTTGTAGTGTTAGTACCCGACCTACTTTTCAAATAGAACATGTGCACATCCACACATTGATATGCACCATTAAAATATATTATTAAAATACAAAAATATAACTTGTAAAGTGTTAAAAGTTAGTAGTAAATCTAAAAAGTACATGGGTCTTACAGAATTGGTTGATAAAAGTCACCCATTCATACTACTACGGATCTATCATTGTTAATATCATACATTGGTATCAAATCTCTAACCAAACATGTTATATGGATATAATTGTGATTGATGATTCCTAATATTCAAACCAAGTGGCTCCTAACTTTCTTCCTACATGTATATGTCACATGTCTAAAAATTATCACTATAAGAAATTAGACATTTAGTAACAGAAGTTCTAATGACACAAGAAATGTCACTTATTCTAAGCTTTTAATGACATCTTTGAAAAAAGGTTGGACATCTTTGAAAAAATGTTGGCAAAAGCCAAAAAAGTGTCACTAAAATATGTCACAAGAGGCAAAATTTATGTATTCACACTTTTTTATGTCACTATAAATAGATTTTTACCTACTCGACTTCTACTTACATTTTTTTTAGTGTAGGAGAAGCATATAAATTTTTTAGTAACACTTATTTATACTTTTGGTGATTTGCACTCTTGGTGACACTTTATTTATATGTCACTAGATGGCAATTTTTTGTAGTGTTAGTACTAGACCTACTTTTCAAATAGAACATGTGCACATCCACACATTGATATGCACCATTAGACTACTCTTACCGGTCATATCACTTTATCTTATATCAATTTTCTCCTTTCACTCATTATTTCTCACTTTTCATATATCTAATGGTCACTACTACTCTATCAATTTTCATTAAGGGCCCGTTTGGTTTGCAGATGGGTTTAGGATTTGAATTTTGGATTTGGATTAAAATTTGGATTTGGATTAGGATTTGGATTTAATGTAGGAGAGAGAAATGCAAAATGTTGTTTGTTTACTAAAATATAATTGGGAATGGATTTTAACATTATTATTATTATAATATAAAAAAATAGTACTATGAATATAATGGTCAATTTATGAAGAAAGCAGACAAAAAAAACCTACTAAATGACAAGTACGTGGCCCACCAAAAACATATTCCACTTCAAAACCCCACCTCCCAGGTAAGATTACTACATGCCCGAGTATTTTCCTTGAATCCAATCTTTGGGTCCCACAAATTGCAACCAAACACTTAATATTTACCATGATGTCCATATCTTATCCCTACCACCCTCAACCAAACGGCACCTAAAATATTTATTTTTATGCAAATATAATTCACAAAATACACACACTCATAAATCAAATAATTAATAATAAAAACATCAAAGATCGCCCACTTTGCACGGATTTATATTTGGTAAGCATCTCACTGTTCATCTCTATTTTTCTTCTTCAGCAAGAGTTACCTTTGCTTAGCCCAATGGTGTCACGCATGAGGAATGACCCACGCATTGCCTCACTCCCCTCCACCAGCACCGATCTTAGTAAAAATAAATTAGCTTATATACACATTTATAGACCACTATTCACTATTCATAAACTTTTCATTAACACCATTTAATCCAAGGTGTTTTAGTAAACCTTTTAAAACTTTGATTTTAACTCCTTAAAGTTAAGTATATAATAACGAAAGTAAATTATACATATTTTTATTATTAACTTTTACATGAACGAAACAAAATATCTAAATGTTAAATTTTTTACCATTAATATTTAATAATGATATTATAAAATGCATAATATTATACAAAGACATAGCACTTTGAGTAATATCAACTTGGAGGAACCTTAACAACCAACTTCCAACTCGCTCCAACATTGACCAACAAAGTGTCCTATATGTGATGATGATATTAACATTTTGATATCACTTCTTCACCTCTTTGTGACATTGTGAAAGAAAATTGGCTACAAGTTCTCAGGTGGTGGGATATCCACAATATTTTGTTTTTAGATGTGGCAACCTTAATGGATCGAGCTTCTTTGGCAACACAAAACAAATTCACTTAGAGTTCGTTGTTCAAATAACTCATTGGTTCGTTTGCATGTTTAAAAATGAGACGACTTTCCACTCAGAGCGACCTTCACATATTATCTTCAACAAAATCAAAATTGCTTTTGCCGATTGGATCTCTTTGTAATTAATCATTGCATCCTTTTGCACCTAGTGTTACAAATGTAATTAATCATTGCATCCTATAGGTTGCGTCTTTATAAATTTAAGCGTCATTCAATTTTTTTTAAGAGAACGAGCGTATTACAAATGTGAATTAGTTTATCTTTTGTTGAAAGAAAACACCATTATTCTTCACAAAATATTTTGTGCAAAACAATAAAAATAGAGATTGTGTCCGTATGAATTTTTTTTCCCAACTTTGCATCTCTCGGTGTAACAAAAGGAACTATAAAACACGTTTTTAATGTTTTTGAAATTCTCTTTGTTTTCTTTATAACCCAATACAACGCCTTTATGAATAACAAAACTGAAAACAATATGATTTGAACATGTTATTTATATTTCACATAAAGGCTTTTTTTTTTTTTTTTTTTTTTTTTTTCAATCAAAGCAAAGATTTTACACTTCAGATCCTCCTACATACACAAATTCATTTCGAGTTCTTATACCTTCATCCAATTTCTAGTAAAGTCTTTTTTTACACTTAGGCAAATTCAAAACACTAATAAAAATATATAAGAATAAAGGTTACCAAATATCTTTACCCGATTCATTTTTAATGTCATTAATAAGAGTGATATCAATCAAAAAAATAATCATAATCAATTCAATAATTAAAAATATTCTGTTCATTCTTATTGATACTATATATATAGACGTAGACATTGTGCACAAATCATTACTGCAACTTTTCTAAAGTACAAACATTTGATTAAAAGAACTTAAAAATCATAAGATGGCATCTGGAAAATTTGTTGTTCTTCTTGTGGTTTTGATAATTGCTTCATCTTTTTCAACTCATGCGATTCGCACATCAGGTAAAGAATTTTATCGTATCATTTTATTTTTAATTATACAATTTTTAAGACTGCTGTATGATGATACTAATGATAATTCTTTGAATACAGGTTTTCAACTAACATGTACCACAGCGTGTTGCAAGCAAACAGATTGTCCAGCATTATGTGGGAAGCAAAGCGGGTCGGGTCGTGGAATTTGTAAACCCGATGAAGCATGTGGGGGGGAAGGAGGAGTATGCTGTTGTGTACCGTTTTGATCATAAAGACATCTTTCTACAGTTTTTGTAATGTCTGTCTTTTTATATTTATCATGTTTAGTTTCACGTACTCTATGAATGTTCTAACGTCCAAATTCTATTTATGAAACCATATTCTTATCCTGCCCAACCTTTGCGCGGTTCGTTTCTAACAACTTGATTTTCCACCGGTACTCTTCTAGTCATATTTAAGCACCCCCGGCCCCCCATCCCTCGATTTCTCACGAATTTAACGTATGTTGTTAACTAACGACTAGATTCTTGATTCATTTCTTAAATTTTTTACTTGGAAGTCAGCTTGAGTTTAGTTGCAAGTGTCGCAATTATATAAAATTAATATAAATATTTATTTAGGTTTATTCATCTGTAAAAATATAAAATCTGAAGTTTAAACTTTATTTATATTTAACAAAGATAATACTGTATGATAAAAACCAGAATCACAATATCAAATAGACACAAAATAAAAATTATTTTGTTTTACTAATTGATCAAGTTATCATTTGGGTTGCACACGTAAGTTAGCACTTAGCAGGTGCATGTTTTCACTTTAATCTAGTCATCATTTAATTAGTTACTGCAAACAGGACATATTAAGAGAGGATATACATTATGGCATTGAAAAGTTAATAAACAAAAAGAAGCTTCTGCTCATCCTACAACACTCCAATGTTTGTTCCCCGGATACCTATTTTAATGAATCCGATTGAGTAGACACTGGCCAATATCAGGTGATGACACATTGCATTGATTTCCTGTTATGATGATCCAAAAAATTCATTGCAGATGGTGACCGGTCACTGCACCAATCGGCACATGAAAAATAGATATCAGCCGTCCATTTAGTATATTCCTTCATCAAAATTTGCGAATCCGTTTCATTAAACACTAGCCAATCAGGTGATGACACATTGCAATGATTTAGAGAGAACTAGTGATCAAGCTCATTGTGTATAAATAGTACACATTTAACTTGTTACATTTTTGTCAATCATTTTCAAACTTAACCCTTTCTTTCTCACTTACTTGAGTCAAAAACCTTCATAAAATCCGATGGCCTGGAATCTCACGACTTTATGTCGTTGTACTTAGAGATAACGATATCCAAAAATTTATGATCCATAAGTCCATATCAAAGGTATATGGTGTTGGAGAGAAACTACAAGATGCTAGAGTTCCTACAGTGTTGAGGTTTGTAAACGGGCTATGTAGGATTCAATCAAATTGGTTATCTTATATTCTTCAAGCTTTTTAATCCGATGTGAATTAGTGTACCTTTGTAAAACATGAAAAATGATTAATCTAGGTCTTCTCTTGAATAAAAAAGATTGTAAAAGATATTTGTAAAAAAATAATTGATTTTCCACATAATTGGTTTGGGTGTTACGTTTATTTGAAATAGGAGCAGGTTTAGGATGGAACCACACACTTTGGCCAATTAGGCAGAAAAAGAGCTTTTTAGGACACACGAGGAGCTATCTTTCATAGACAAATCATTTGTTGGCATTCTCCGTCAAGCTCCTTGACAAGTTGAATCGGATTCAATCGACACTCCCCGGAAACTGCTTGTTAAGGATATGTCGTGCTCTAGATGACCGGATCAATAAGTCTATTCTCAAATTAGACCCGTTTGGCCATTAGAGGCATTTGTTAGATTGCTTCCGCCTTTCGGTGAAGAAACCAGAGCTTTCTTGAGTTTCTCAATATTGCCCACCCGAAAGGTCTCCTCAAATTGCTGATTCAAAGCCGAGGTGAATTTTTGACAGACTTTCTTTCTTCTGAAATGTCGGTTGTAACCACCTTCCATGAACCACAGATGGCTTTTAGTTAGAATATATCACCGCGACATCTCTCAGATTGTGGTTAAGTACTTTGGAGATTGGTGTGACAAGGTTGAGGCTGATGCGAAATCATAGTTCCTAATTGAATTTGGCAAACAATACGAAGACCGACCACTTTAATTTAATGTCCAAGGCTACAAGTTATGTGGTAAGTGTCCTAAATAAGAATCTTGCAAGAAGTTTTGTCAGGTTTTTAGAAGCGGTCAGGACTTTCTCAGCTTCTAAAAACCTGACGAGACTTCTTCTAAGCTTCTTTTTGAGGACCCTTACCACATAAGCAACTGCCTTGGGCATTGAAATTGTTTCTCTAATTCAAGTAAGAAATGTGATTTCACATGAGCCTCAACTTTGTCACACCAATATCCAAAGTACTTAACCATAATCTGAGAGATGCCGGTGATATGTTCTGACTAAAAGCCATATGTGGTCTAGGAAAGGTGGTTACAACCGACATTTTAGAAGAAAGAAAGTCTATAAAAAATTCACATCGGCTTTGATTCAACAATTTGAGGAGACCTTTCGGGTGGGCAATATTTGGATCATCAGGTTTAAACTCTAGAAAGCTTAAGGTTTCTTCACCGAAAGGCGGAAGCAATCTAACAGGCCAAACGGGTCTAATTTGAGAATAGACTTATTGATCTGGTCATCTAGAGCACGGCATATCTTTAGCAAGCAGTTTTCGGGGAGCGTTGATTGAATCCGACTCAACTTGTCAAGTAGCTTGACGGAGAATGCCAACAAATTATTTCTCTATGAAAGATAGCTCTTCGTGTGTCCTAAAAAGCTCTTTTTCTTCCTAATTGGCCGAAGTGTGTGGTTCCATCCTATACCTGCTCCTATTTCGAATAACGTAACACCCAAACCAATTATGTGGAAAATCAATTATTTTGTGGAAAATCAATTATTTTTTTACCAATATCTTTTACATTCTTTTTTATTCAAGAGAAGACCTATATTAATCATTTTTCATGTTTTACAAAGGTACACTAACTCACATCGGATTAAAAAGCTATGTTCCTCTTCTTCTTGCATTCATAATTGTTTTCTCTGTCTCAACTCATGCTATCTGCACAGGTGAATAGTACTCCGTATCATCATAACGTTCGAGTTTTTTTACTTTTTTCACATACTATTATGCAATAAACCAAATTCATATTTGGTTATAAATCTTTATCGTCCTTTACGGGAGAAAAAGAACTAGTACAATACGTTTGTACGAATGTATGTTGCAAACAAGATGATTGTGACCTAGTATGCGAGAAGCTAGGGAGTGGACCGGGGCTTGGAATCTGTAAACCCGACAAAGCTTGTCGAAGTGGAGGATTATGTTGTTGCGTTGCGTAAAATGATATTATTTGTATACATGATATGGTGATATGGTTACATTTTTTTGTTACGAGTATGATTTATATCTTATAAACCTAATACTACCTAAGCTATTTGGATTGGTGACGATGCTTTGTGTGGAAACGACATTGTTTTGATTTTTTTTGATTTAGAGAGAACTAGTGAAGCTCATTGTGTATAAATAGTACACACTTAACTTGTTACATTTTTTTCAATCATTTTCAATTTTTCAATTGGTCCAAGTGATGTTTCATCTCAAGGACGTGGTTAGATACATATTTACCAACATCTTGCTTGCAACTATGAACCTTTTGAATAATTTCATACAATTTAGCTGATGGTGGCTTTTCAAACATACGTTTGAGTTCATCGAGCATGCTCATAGGACAAGCCACGTCATTGTGCTTCTCATACTCGACACGATACTCCTCTTTTCAAGAGCAGTAGCCGTATCAGCAGGAGCTTCAGGCAGAGGTGTAGACAAAATCTCAAGTCTTTTGGCAACATGAAGGATGATCCTAAGTGCACGATGCCAATCATTGAAATTTAGGCCAGTCAGTTTGTCTCTTCCAATCATATCTTTGAAAGCAGCACTCATTAAGCTCATAGTGTTTTCAGGTTGATGAGCCATCTACAGAAAAAGTTCAAAAAACCATAATTAGTATTTTGATAATTTTCATTTTCAATACAATTAAATACCCAAGGTTTATATTCATATAACCAATTAATTTTTATTTAAAACTAGCATCCAAATTGTCATAATCTCATCACATCAGTTGATCTGCTAGTAATGAAATTATACAAAATGGTACGAGCCCTTGCCCAATTTCCAATTTCAATTGTAATTCCTAGACTTATGGGATTTACATTCAACCAACATAAGTTGCAATGTAAACATGTTTTATCCCTATCTTATGCCCTGAGTTGCCAGTTGTCACCGCTAAACTCAATTGCGTTGTCCAACTTAAGAAACTACAAAATCATCCATGCCCGTTCTCACGACACGTGGATATTTTACCATTTGATTACGATCTAAATCACGTTCTCACGCAAATAAAAGGCAATCTCATGTGTTTCCGTTTCATTGGATGGCATACAACTTAAATTAAGGGTAATAAATTTTGATTTTTGGTGTCAAATCAAATATGTACGAAGATGTCATGCATTCATCTTCGTAGCATTAGTTTTTATTAAATAGTTATATCCTTGTTTAATGTTTAAGCTTTTCATCATCAAACTTTAATCGAGGTATTGGTTAACCAATTAAAGAATTACCTTTAATTACCACTATATCCTACTGCTGCATGAGCCATAGGACCCAAGTTATTCGGATAATTACTACAAAAATGGCGCATAGAATTTAAGGTCAATTCACCCTTAAGATTTTATGCACATTATATAGGAATACTTGGTAACTCCATTAAGACGCACAAACGAGCGGAGAATTAGGTCGTGAAGCATATTACATACCCTCTTCTTTAAGGTCATAATTTAATAAGTACCAACCTTATACCCATCTTATAGTTTGTCATTAATGGGTGCGTCGTTCTAACTATTTTGTGCATAAACATCAATCGATTAAACGTTTACGACTACTATGCTTAAAAAACCCATGTTTCACCATTGTTTAGACCAATTTATTTTTCTTATAAAAATACCCTTGTCACACAAAACAAAGTAGCAAGTATTTTAAAAAATAAACACATAAACACTGAATACATAACTTAACAATTAATCATGTATATCAATTAGTCACATGCAAACCTTTTGATAAATCCTATTAATAATCAATTCTAGATCTGTCAATATGTATATGTCTAATTAAGACTTTCACCCGTTTTCATCTATGTACAAGGTGAGCCACATGCATCGATTCATTGACTGTGTAAGTCAAAATTAAACACATACCACATAGCAAATAATTGATTTATTAATAATTATGATTGAGGTATTCCCCAATTTTAGATCTATCAGAAATTAATGTATATCACTTAACCAATTAAAGTATACAATAAAAGCATATCCATGACAAAACATGCATGTATTTATCATTGACATAAATTACACTTAACAATTAATGCAGTTAAACAAGAGTAACGCAATTTAATACACATAAAATTACATGTAACCTAGGGTTTTCTAATCAAGTTAAAAACAATGTTTACAAAACCCTAATTAGGGCATAAAAAAATGCCCCACCAAAAAATTAGGGTTTAGATCTTACAAACCTTAGATCTAAGCATACAATTAATAACACAATACAATTTATTTGTTTTATGCGTTTCAGTAATTAATTACTCATTATAACGGCTCGTGATACCACTGTAGAGGTTATGAAACATGATATACAATAATAACATGTATGACACCACAGAGTACACAGCGGAAGACTTTTTTTTGGGTAAAGGGGAGTAATCCTGCACCTTGGTAAATATATTAACCAAAGAAACGTTTAAGTACAATGGATATGAGTGAAATCCCATATTTCAGCCCGTTACATAGGCATAAAGCTTACATAACAAGATACTTCTTATTTTCTAAACAAGAAAACAAACAAATACTCAAATGATAACATAGGACAAAACGAAAAAAAAAATTACTTCCTAGGACCTTGAAGCTTGGTGCCATACATGGCATTAAATGCATCCAAAGATGATGAAGTGGTTTAAAGAGTTGTCCCTTACCGTTTTACAACTCAAACCAAATTGGTGTAAGAATAATGTCTTACCACCAAAGCTTTGTACACACGAATTAACCACGAATTAAGAGATTGCTAGATATAACACAAACCCTTGTTTTATAAGAAAAACAAAACCAAACCACCCTTTGGAGGGGGGTTCGGCCGAGTATGCAAAAGTGGGAGAGAGGGGAGATCTAGGGTTAATTCAATGCATAAAAGTTAACCTTAAACCTTCACCCTAGGTCTTGTATATATAGTGGTAGAAAAACTTAGGGAAAAAGTTAGGGTTAGGGCTTGGAAAAGCCCCCATTGGCCTGCCACTATGAGAAGGAAAAGGGGACACGCGAACCTTTTACATTTTTAAGTTATTCACCATATATTCTCTCCTTTTTACATTTAACGGTCGTTAGTCATTTGCGTTAAATACTTAACGATCGTTAGACGAGTTTTGTGTAATAATTAATCATAATCATTTAACATTAATAATAACTTTAATTCTCATTTGCTAATGTGTGCAATCTCGTGGTCACGAGTTCGAATCCGGACATGCTCGCTTTTATAAATATATACATATTCCAACAGGTTCCGTGTCAAGCAGGGATACTTGATTGTTTAGCTGTGAAACTCGCATCTGGCGTGTTTATGCGTGGTGGTTGGGGTATGGCTTTAGTACATAGTATTTGGTTATCTACTATACATGTCTTTCACATATCTCGTGTTTGTGACTCCTTTTCTGTTAATATTTTGTTTTTGTTATGAGTCATGTGTTTTAATTATTGGAATTATATAACTTGACATTCAAATAAATATAAACAATAAACATCAAGTATACATGCGGAAGCGTAAGAATCATATAACATGTAATTAATTAACTAAAACTAAAAGTATGCGTACCTTTTTTATTCTAGCAAAACAAGAATCAATTCTTCAATAATCAACAAGAATAACCCTAATTAGGGTTTATGTAGATTATAAGAATTACCCTTTACCATTTTGTAACTCAATCTAAGATTCAATAAATAGTGTGATTGAATCACGTTCTTGTACACACGTACTAATACCCAGTAAACGTTATGCTAGTAATTGAAACACAAAACAATATGTTTGTTTAAAAACAAACCAATCGAACCCTAAGAAGGTGTTTGCTCGATCGGATGTGGCAAAGGAAAAGAGTAGGAAACTTTAGGTATTAGCAAGTGCGTACCAATGAATAATCCTAAGGTTTGCTTATAAACTAATTGAAACTTGGTGACCAAGTTTGAGTGGGTTAGGGTTACCCCTTGTACCCCACGACCGGCCTATCAAACCGACAAGGGTTTCCGGAACATTCTTGTCATCCAATTTTCAATCTAGTCCTTTTCCTTTTTCCGTTAGTCAATTATCGTTAATTACATAACGGTCGTTAATTGTTTCGTGTATTTAATAATTAAATATTACATTTTATAAATAATTATTAAATGTTTACTCTTCATACGTAAAATGTGCAATCCCCTGATCCCGAGTTTGATCCTAATACACATCTACTAATTTATGTCCATTAGACTAATATTAATATACCCCGCACAAGGATTTGAGTTGTTGTAAATTAAGAAAATAGGCCAGGAAACAAGTTAAGAAATTATGTCCATCCAAACTAGTAAACTATCTCAAATTTATTTGCAATCCCAATTACGCACACATACCCTACTTACTACTTAAGAAATTATTTCAAAAATTTTCTGTACATAAGTCAGTGAATGGTTAATTTACATTGCTTGAACTTGTGAGAAAGCCTTTGAATACAAACACGCAACTTTTGTCTACATGCACTTGTACTTTCAATTTTTGACGACTTAATGAACTTATGAGTAAAGTATATACCTGATCTTTATTGTTAGTGAACTACGTGCCTGAAATTCCGTGCTCATAAACCACCCACTTTGAATTGACAAAATATAACTAGTTTGGATCGATATTCCAGAGCTCCTAATGAGATACACGAGTCCCAAATGAGACCGTCATTGTCAATGTTGTCTCAGCAAAATCTCAATTCTCAACATCCAAATCATCAAAGTTAACCCAACTTGCAGACCCCATTGCTCATAATCATGCGCACAGACAAGGAAGATAATATGATTGAGGAGGTTTCGGCACTATGATTGAGAGTCACTGCTACTTACTACATTAGAAAGAGGAAGAGAGATGAATCATGTGAAGAAGCCAACAAGAAAGAGACATCGTTTTACAACTCATTTTTAATTAATCTCAAGTACGTAAGTCTTTGGTGGGGGTTGATCTTCTCGTCAGGAAACTCGCTGACATGTATACATCATGCAATATACTTGGTTCCCAATAGTCTAAAATATGATTGACGAAAGGTTCCTTGCATCCCTTTCTGGTCTCGACAAGGTACCCCAAAATCTTGTTGGAATGACGAAGTTTATGTTGTATGTTGTTTCATCAATGAAAATATTGTGGGACAGATTCATCGGATGATATTCTGATGAGTACCACACTTATCTGAACAACATATATCGAGATTCTGATGAGTACAACATGTATCTCATTGAACAACACAGTGAACGTCTGATGAATCTGAAGAAACAACATACAACATAAACCCCGTCTTTCCAACCAGATTTTGGGATACTTTTGTTGGAAAAATAGTTTTGTAAAATAAGTTTTTGCAAATTTTGGACATTATTTAATATATGTATATGTTATATATATTTATATTTCTTGATAGCTTTGCGTTCTCCTCGATGAGAGCTTCGCAACGAGCTAAAGTATGTCCAAAATGGATTTAATGTGAATGAGATATCGTGTCTCAAAGTGGGACACGTGAAACACAAATTTGGGAAAACAAACACATCCCACATCGCCTAGAAAAAGAAGTGGGAGTGTGTTTATATAGAAATCTTGATATGAACCTTCAAAATGATTTGTTGGTTTTACTCCAACACCTACGTGCGCGCGCGCAGGGGGGTGCAGATTTCTGGGCCAAAATGGGTTCGAAGCTTCTGAACTCATGCGAGCCCGCGCGACCTGCGGACACGAATGCAGTCCAAATTATGTATCAATCTATTTTAGGAATAGATTTAAACTTGTATTATATGCAAATCGCGTTTTGTTATAACAGATTTGTATATTTTCGGAACTTATTTATCTTGGAAAATAAGTTTTCAATATAAATACAGGCGTCTCTTATTCAGTTTACACAGATTCAAAAAACGCAGCTCCATCACAGAAAGGTTCCAACCATCTTTTTGATCAGAAACACTCAGTCTTTCAGGCAAGTAGTCTAGTCCGGCTGTGCAATAGCTACGTACGTTGTACCCTGGGAAACAGACGGCGAATCTGTTTTAAGGGAATCGTGTTCAACACGAGCCTCATGCAATTCTCTTTACTGCTTTCATTTAAATTACGTTGAATAGTGTCTGTCTTCTGCTTCTGCTCCTTTCTGTCTGTATAATCTGATTTTAATAAATAAAGTGTACACCGTTTCCCACAACTTTCTCACGATCAGAAAAGGATGCAAGGAACCTTTCGTCAATCATATTTGAGACTATTAGGAACCAATTATATTGCATGATTGTATACATGCCAACAAGCTTTGTGACTAGAAGATCAACCCCCACCAAAGACTTACGTACAATAGATAATTCAACATGAGCTGTAAAAACTATGTCTCTTTCTTGTTGGCTTCTTCACATGATTCATTTCTCTTCCTTTGTCTAACGTAGTAAGTAGCCATGACTCTCAATCCTAGTGCCAAAACCTCTTCAATCATATTATCTTCCTTGTTGTGATTATGATTACCATCAATGTTTGGCATCTTATCGGGTCTGCAAGTTGTGTTAACTTTGTTGAGAATTGAGATTTTGCTAAGACAACAATTACAATGATTGCCTCTTTTGGGACATACGTATTTCATGAGGAGCTCTGCAATATCGATCCAAACTAGTTATAATTAGTCAATTCAGAATGGGTGGTTTATAAGCATGGAATTTCAGGTATGTTGTTCAGTAACAATTAAGATCAGGTGTATACTTTACTCATAAATTCATAAACTCGTCAAAAACTGAAAGTGCAAGTATATAGACAAATTAGCAAGTTTATATTCAAAGGCTATGAAACAAGTTCAAGCAATTTAAATTAACCAATTGAGTGAGTGTGTGTTTGTGATATTTTTAAAAGGAAGATAAGCAGGTGGGTGCATGTTTTTGCCCGATGGATATTTGTGTTTGTTTAGCTTTGATCATGACTCTTCATTTGTTTTTTAGTTGGATCCGTGTGAATACATTGGAGGCCTGTGATCAACTATGTCAAATGTTTGTTAGTTGCATTTTGGCAATGTGTTTGTTCTCAAGTATGTGGCTGACATGTAGCTAACTTCTTTCAACCTTCAAATTCAATCTCAAGTGTAATCTCAAATGATCTATTGTAAGTTGTATGTATGAGACAAATGCAAAGAGCAAGAGTAGAGCAAACTTGTTCAAAAAAGAGAGTAATGCAAACCTCATTAAGTAGAGACTCTATTTTATATGATACACTTTGAATCTTGCACGTGTATCCTGACTTTTTATACATTATCATAGTTTAATATAGGGGTGTAATCGAGTCAATCCGAGCTCGAGCTCGACAAGGCTTGAGCTTGGCTTGAAACAAAAATAGTAGGCTTGAGTTTAGCTTGATAGCTTGTCAAGCTTTAGTCATCCAGGCTTGAGCTTGGCTTGAATAGGTTTCGAGCAAAGCTTGAGCTTGGCTTGAAAAGCTTGAATGTATACAAAAATATTGTATTTGATAGACAAAGTCATCAAAATATATATTTTTTGTAAAGTAATATAAACTAAAACCACATTTGAAAACCAAATTAAATTAATTTAACAGTAATAAAACCAACAACAACATTTTCGTACTAAGTCCGACATTAGAATAAAACATAAGCCAAAGTACTAATTAATGTTGTCATCGATATACTAAGTATAAACAAAAGCTAAAATTATCTAATAGTAGTATATATTTTGGTCTATTAATATTCACGATTCATAACTAGAAACTTGTATTCGCTTCTAGATATAAAGCAAGTAAGCAACATCACTGGTACTAAGTCCAACATTAGAATAAAACATAAGCCAAAGTACTAATTAATGTTGTCATCGATATACTAAGTATAAACAAAAGCTAAAATTATCTAATAGTAGTATATATTTTGGTCTATTAATATTCACGATTCATAACTAGAAACTTGTATTCGCTTCTAGATATAAAGCACGTAAGCAACATCACTGGTACTAAGTCCAACATTAGAATAAAACATAAGCTAAAGTACTAATTAATGTTGTCATCGATATACTAAGTATAAACAAAAGCTAAAATTATCTAATAGTAGAATATATTTTGGTCTATTAATATTCACGATTCATAACTAGAAACTTGTATTCGTTTCTAGATATAAAGCAAGTAAGCAACATCACTGGTCTAAGATATCGCTGTTACAGATAATTACAACTTTATTTACCATATAAAAGCCTTTCGAGAGTATATTAAATAATTCTTAATGAAGTAAATCCTTATAATTAGAATAATATTCAAATTATCCCTTAGTTACTTATATGAATTTAATTTAAAAAAATATATATATACTAAGGCTTGATAAAAGCTCGAGCCAAGCTATCAAAAGCTTGAGCTTGGCTTGTTATATGTTTCGAGCCAATTTATTGGGATTAAGCATGGGCTTGAGCTTGATAAAAACTTGGTTTGATCGATTCAAGCTCGAGCTCGAGTTGCTTGATAAAAGCTTGACTTGATTACAACCCTAGTTTAATACTTACAAATAGTGTAGTATCAAAGAAATTTATATAGGTAAATTGCAAATTTCGTCCCTAATGTTTGTCAAAATTGCAAATAATACACAGAGAGAAAAATATTGCAAAATTTTCACCGTGAGCTAAAGTTGGGTGCAAAATAGCCACCGAAAGCTAACGGTCGTTAATACCCCATTAAGTCAAGGTCAAACACATGTAAACTCACTAATATATCCTCTTTTTCTTCCCCACTCTCATTTTATTTTGAATTTGAAGTTTTCTTTTCGTCCCACCACATCACAAACACATTCAGCACCACCACCCCTCTAACACTACACAACCAACACCACCACGCGCCCTCTGCCACCACACAACCACTACCATCAAATCCTCTCTTTTTTATTTTCTAAAAATGAATGCACCTTGTTTTATTTAGAATGAGTTCAGACGCCTCTATGTATTCCAAAGCTTGATTCCTGCCATTAGAAACTAAGCTTTAATAACTTTAATGATTATTGTCCTTGGGAAACCTTCCATTGAAAGCAAACTATGTAAGTACATCCTTGCATAATATAGGTACTAAGAGTTCGTTGCATTACCTCTGATCTTGACATTGTTAGCCTTCTTATTTTAGTAGCACATACGCAAAGGATTAGTGACGACTGAAACAAAAAGAAAAAAAAAAAGCATTAGCTTCTAACTGATTCTTCATATCTATATGGCAACCAAAGTGGGAGATGAAATCAAACCATGACTATCCCAAGAAGAGATCCCAAAAATACCATCAGTGGACACTCATATTTCATAAACCAAAATTACCAGAATGTATGTTTAAGGTTACAAGGTTTATATTGTTTGTGGTTTATGCTGATGACACTCATATTTGGGTCAACATTGATTTATTTAATTTTGTGTTTATCAAGAAAAATCAGCTCTTTCTAGTTCTACTCATTTTCTCGTAGGAGAGCACAAAGTTAAGGAAAAAGTATCTTATAAATCCAACAAAACATATAGTGCATACCATAGCAGCAACAACAACTTGAGATGCATGGTACTCTAGGGGCATATTCAGAATATACACCAACTTGACATTTTCTCCAAACATCGAGTATCCCAAATCAGCGGCAAAAAGATATGTCACTAAGCTCAGGATGAAGCTGCGTAATGGACAAGTTAACATAAAGCTAATTATGCATAAAAACCTTTAAGACATAAAGTAACTATTGAATAAGTAAAAGATCTCGCTGAATTTACAAAAAGTTTGTAGCTTTTTACTTACAACCATACTAAGATTGTGTGGTATGTTACATCCCTTTCCCTTATCATGACCGATCTATATTGTACTGGTAGATAAGAGTGACCAGTAAAACAATATATAAAAAGGCCACTTGCCGTTGGCAAACTTGATAGTTTGACGCAGGGACGGAACCAGAAGATAAAGTAACCAGGTGCATTTATGAGAAATCAAACAAGATTACATGCACAACGTTTTGGGACCGGGTGCATTTATAAAAAATAGATGATTTTTAACCAAATTAACACTACGAGACAAAATTTAATGGGTGTCCCGGGACCCTCCGGGATACCCTCTGGTTCCGTCCCTGGTTTGACGTGTTTTGTTGTTGAAAGGTGTTCGGTAACACCATTAACATAGTGGAGCCAAAACAAACACAAAACAACGAGAATGTTCAAGATAGTCCCCTATCCTGATTACAAAAAACTGACCAAGTTAAATATTTAAAGGGTTTGCAAATCAATAAATTAGTCGTTATGAACTTTACCAGTCAGCCATTTATCAGACTCCTCAACGTTCACTTTTTCACAAACTAAAGTCATTGGTATTATCATCACAATCACAGCAATTATTATCGTCCATTTTGACTAATCGTCTAAAATTGCAATGAATTATGGCAAAGCATACACCAGATATTGACAAATTATTGTCACTGACTCGACACATCTAGCCTAAATGAAAGAGATATAAGACAATTTAATAAGATTATTTTTTCAAATATGTACATAACTAAAATTCGTATTTAGTTGCACTGCCAATTATTCATTAAAAAGACCATAATAACTTGATTTAGTGTGTTGATCGGATTTTATGTATAGTAGACTTTTGGTCCTCAAAATACTATTACGAGCTCATTGTAAAAGTAGCCGATTTTCTCATCCTAACTCATTAGAACATAATGTGTGGACTTTTCACTTGTGGTAATTAGCTAAAGTAGTGAGCTCTAACTAGTAAAATTTTCTTTTATCAGATCTATATTCTCTTCTTCGTTGTATTTGAATCTACAATATATAAAGATTAAAGTTATTAAAGGTACTATGTGGGGATTTGCTTTTATACAATGCTTTTGGCAAAAACAGGGTGCATTGAATTTTGGAAAAAAAAATGACTTGATGGTAGTGGTGTTGGTTGTGTGGTGTTAGAGGGGTGGTGCTGCTGGATGTGTTTGTGATGTGGTGGGACAAAAAGAAAGCTTCAAATTCAAAAGAAAATGAGAGTGGGAAGAAGACAAGGGTATATTAGTCATTTTATATGCGTTGACCTTGACTTAACGGGGTACGAAAGACCGTTAGCTCTCGGTGGCTATTTTGCACCCAACTTTAGCTATCGGTGGCAAATTTGAATTTTTTTTTTCTCTCGGTGTATTATTTGCAATTTTGGCAAACATTATGGACGAAACTTGTAATTTACCCACATTTATAAGTTTCTTTTGGTGGAACAAGCGTTCATTTAGGTCCATAACGCTGATTCTTAGGATATTTTCTGGAAGGAAGGCAAATTAAATATAAAGATTTAGAACTAAATAAAATTGTTTTCGCCCATTTACATAAATTTAGCCCACAACCCATTTTAGAAGTTAGCCAGAAGTTGAGCGCATTAACAATTTCTATTCTAATCCATACACGATTGCAAACACTTGTTTTGTCTTTTATCTAGTCTTGATTCAGTTTTTGTTGATTTACAAATAAGCTTGTGGTTGTTGATAACATGTATATAGCATGCAATGCTATTTGTTTTGGAAAGGGAAAATCATATAAAAATATAGTAAACGTATCTAATTTTCTAATTGTGTGTAGCCATCTTTTTTCTTTGCTTTAATATACCCTAAACTTTTTTTATTTTGATTTTTGTTTTTATTTATGAATGTAAAATAATCATTTTACCATTCGCTGTCAATAGAGTGGTTAAATAAATATAAGGGTAAAATGATCATTTTACATGCGTATTACACACAAAAATCAAAATTCAAAAGTTTAGAGTATATTATAGCAAAGAAAAAATATGGCTACAGACGACTAAAAAACTTGAATTTTAAATCACGACTTGACGTGAAATTGAAATAAAGGCTATTCTCATTCAACCGCTACAAGATCAACAATTCCATAAGCTTGGGCTTCTGTTGCTGACATAAAAACATCTCTTTCCATGTCTTCGGATACAACCTGTAACACCCCGACCCGACAAGGGTAAAGATATCACAATACGGTTTCATATCAGAACTATAATAACTAAACAATGGCGGAAGCCTTTACAAAATATCCAAAAAGAAAACATAAATAGCTAAACTTCAAAATAAAATCTAAGATCTCTAAAGGTCAAGTCTTGCTCTCAGCTCTACTCTCAAACCCAGATCAGCTATCCCATAAG